>OU015748.1:90453389-90464922 GCA_907169655.1 Acomys percivali
AGAGAGAGAGAGAGAGAGAGAGAGAGAGAGAGAGAGAGAGAGAGAGAAAGAGAGGGAGAGACAACACTTGCAGGACACTACCCTCTCATCCCATATCTTTAAAATAGAATGCATATTCGACATGCCAAAAATATTATCCAGAGCAGCGTTATTATCATGAGTGACCAGTAACAATGGTGTGCCTCAACAGTTGAGTGCTGTCATGTTCTCACATGCTCACTACACTTAGTGTTATCACACTTTCCAAAGGTTTTGCTGATCTGTTGGTTGGGAGCTAGTATCCTTTCACTTTTACTTTTTCTTGAGTCTTAGTATCTTTTCACCACCAAATTTAACTCTTTCTTCTGCCAAAGTAAAACTCAGACCAGATTTAAGTGCAAGTGAAGAGAAACAGTCCAAAGGTAGGAGAACACATGCCACCAGAGCTGTGTCCTTGCAACTCAGAGTCACCACACTTCGGCTTCTAAGGATCTCGGTTATCTGAGGCAGGCCTTTGACAATCAAGGAATCTACTTCCAAACTGCCTTGCTTATCCAAATCCAGAAGCAAGGCACCTCTGAGTGGTGTAGAAAGAGTATATCTTTTCCCTTGAATGACTACATTAACAGCAGTTGCTCCCTGTAAATTGAAGTCTACAATAAATCAATGACAATTGAATATTCATAAAGTGGAATGGATGCAACAGAAGTCCCATTGGGAATAGGGAAGTCACTCAGACAGTGAAGTGGCTGCCATGGAAGCAAGAGGACCTGAGTTCAGATGCCAGCACCCACATGAGAACTGAATGGAATGATATGTGTAACCCCAGCTCTGGGCTCACTATCCAGCCAGGCTAGGCTAGTTTGTGAGCTCAGGCTTCAGTGAATGACAGTCTCAACAAAGAAAAGTGAAGGCTGAAGGAAGAAGCCACCCAAAGTCAATCTGTGCACCCCTACACACACACACACACACACACACACACACACACACACACACACATAGACATACATACACACACAAACACACACATGCATGCAACAGACTCACACATGCACTCATACACACACACAAATTCTTATCAAAGAGCAATGTTTATCTACCTTTCAAATAATAAAGACAAAGTTTAATGCAGTGTAAACCGCATAGTTACTTATCAACTATATGTGGTAAAATATATAAACTTTCTCTAGAGCTACCTGGTTACATCTAGAGTTTAAAACAACAAAACCGCTTTTTGAAATCAACTTTAAGGAAACTATTGGGCAACCATGCAAAACACAAGGTAAGAATGTTAATATTAAAGACTCTGTATCCAATAAGTTACCTCTATGTCCAACAGAATGATATTAATTAAATGCAACTTGTACAAGTCAATAATGAAATGCTATGCATAAAATTACTGTGTAGAATATTCCTTAATGGAATGGAAAGATATTCACAATAGATGACATTAAGATGGCTGCCTAGAGTAATGTCTTCACTTGGCAGATTACAATGCAGTGAAGGGAACCTGGAGCGATGGCTCAGTGGTTAGGAATACATCCTGTTCTTGCAGAGGACCCAGCACCAGAGGTGTTCAGTCCCAGCACCAAAATAGGGTGGCTCACAACCACCTCTAACTCCAGCGCCAGGGATCTGACATGAATACTTATGTACATATCCCTCCCCCAACACACACATTTAAATAATTAAAAATATGAAATGATCTTTTTAAAATACACTAAAGTGATGGGAGGGTAGAGCTAAGTGGTCATGCTCCAGCCTAGTCTGTGCAAAGCCCTTGATTTGATTCCCAGAACCATAAAGAAGTCGGGAAAGAGAGAAGGGAGGGAGAAACAAAAGAGTAGAAGGGAAATCAAAGAAAACAAAATGCACTAAAACAGACTGTAAATGCGATATCATCACTAGGGCTGAGGATGTGTCTCAATAGTAGAACTTGCCTAGCATGTGTGAGGTCCTGAATGTAAGCCTCAGCACTGCAAAGCAATACATGACATTTTTTGTAATAGCAATCTTTGTATAGGTAGTTGGGTTACCACCTATGTTTTTATTTTGATGACTTGAATTTTCTGAATTTTACAATAATAATTCTACCTGAAAGGCAAAGGTCTTGGGGCCATAATTGGTAGCTGGGAGTTACCTCTTTTTCATCTCCAGCCAGACCTTCTGTGAGAGGAGCATAAAGGATCAGATATCCTGTGGCACCAGGCACCGCATCCCACTTGACACGCATGCTGTTCTCAGTCACATCATACAGCTCGAGGTCGGAAGCCATGGGTAAGGCCACTGCAAGAAGAGGCTTTTTGTAATACTAATTTACAACTGCCCTTGAGAGAAAATGAAGTAATAAGAAAGAAGAGATCAGGCCTTCTGGGCCATGCTTATAATCCCGGTACTCAGAGGAAGGCAGGAGATTCAAGTTCAAGACTAGCCTGGGCTACTGAGTGACATCCTTTCTGAAAGCAAACAAATGAACAACAACAAAATGTCAGCCATACTTCAAGAGTGAAGAGAAAGGAATTAGGATAAACCTCCAGTTCACAGCTTCAAGTTTACACAACACTGGTGAAAAACATCACTTTGTTCTTTGCAAGCACAATTATGGACCCTCTCATATGATCACACCCGGTTCTCTAACCACATCGTCAGGTCCGGCACTGGCTCACACCTGAGTCTCTCTGCACATGTTTCTTTGGGAGTCCTAACAACACTTCATGGCACTAACATATTCAAATGTCCCCAGTTGGCAGATTCAGCTTGTACAACTGAAACCTCCATGAGGCGGGGATGGCTATTGCACTGTTTCTGCCAAGGGAAATTCTGGGGGGGAGAGGGGGGAGTGCGAGGGAAGCAGCTGCAAATGGCAGGATGGAGGGAGTCCGCAGGGGAAGTGGATGATTTAGGACAAAATGGGATGCATATGGATGAAGACACCATATGGAAACCATTCCAGCATGTGCTAACCTAAAACTAAGTTTTAAAAAAGAGAAAACATATTTCTACAATATAGAGGCATCCACACTGGCCTTACAGATTACTGTCAGTCAAAAGCCAAGCACTGCCCAGAGAAAAAGCACCATGGTCTTGGAATATTGTGTTTAGTGTTGTTTACATAGTCAATGCCCTACAAAGTGCAAGCAATGTAGGCCACGTTGGCCTAGCGCCCAATGTGTAATAAGAGCACAGGCTTTCGATGAGTGGATAATAATCATTTTAAGATTATCTCTTATGATTCTCTGAGTATGTGCTTATATGTGTGCATGTATGTGTGTGTGTGTGTATAGTGTGCATTTGTGTAATTGTGATCATGCCCCATGAAGGGACTGTTGCTATTCAGAAGCTCCTTGATATTATGATGAGATGAATAATGAGGGAAATGTGTCCCCAGGGGGGAAGAAGTCATGAAGTTCTCAATTCCAACTAAGAAATTTGGCACAGCTATTGGTTCACAGTAGACATTAAAAATATGTTTGGTGAGTGAATGGATGGATGGATGGATGGATAGATGGATGGATGGATGGATGGATGAGTCTTCTCCTTCACCACCACAATTACCCACTCTAAAACATAGAAGCAATTTGTAAAAATCCATTCCATACACACAGCTGTAGCACCATCCTCTCCCACATACATGTCAGCCACTTCCTGTGACCTTCAGTCAGGGTGTGCCTCCACCCTGAACAGTGCAGTTTAGGAATAAGCCTCATAAGCATAGTTTAGGAAGTAGAGGGGGATTAAATACACACGTGTGGTTTCTGTGCCCCGAAGGCCTTCACTAGCGGTTCGGGCCGAGACCGCAAACACTGCTATCTGGTACTCAGTTGAAGACATTAAGTTTTTCAACACTATGGAAGATGCACTTCCATCCACCACCACCTGTTGAAAGAACAGTTTGAAAAGAAGGTGAGCTATCTCCCAGGTGGAACTGGGGCTAAAAAGCAAAACTATCTCCAGCAAGAACATCTCATTCAATCTTTTATGATTTATGCTGCAGCTCTTCATTTCTGCTGTAGTGATCAATTCTCCTTTGTACATAAATGGATGCACTTTTATGGAATGCATCCAAAGTCACTTTTAATTCAGACATAATGCTAATTGGGTCTGTCATTCCTAGGATAATTATTGTCCTAATCATATCCACCTGACAGGAATAGATATAATTTTCTCTCGTGGAACTTTGGGGAGGATTTAAAGGGTTTGTTAGTCATGAGAAAAGGAGCCACAGGAAGGATTTTGGTTTACTTTTCTCTTTGGACAAGATGATTTAAAGCTCCACGATTGATTTCTGTAGCACTTGAAAGGAAGAAGAAACCCACAGATTCTGCCTTGGTAGACAAGGACATTGTGAAACATTCTGAGGTCAAGCAGAGGAAATGGAGAGCCCATCCTGTCATATCTCAGTGAACCAGTGCGTCCAGGCAAGGCGTTAGGTGCTCTCTTCCAGCTACAACTGACCACGGTGGAAAACATTGGCCACAGCTGCCTCTGCTCCATGATGCCTCTACAGTGCCCTGATCTCTATGAACACTGAGGAAATTCCAGATGCCAGAGGACTAGCCCATTGTATTACCACATAATTTGGAACACACAGTCTTTCCTATGGCAGAAATTCCTGGCCACTCCCAAACAGCAAAGGATGGGTAGAAATCTTAGTCAATTTAGAACTTTTTAATTTGGGGAAGAAAAGTGCACTAGGCTATAAGTGCATACTTGGTCCGTTCTCAGGCTGACTGTGATGGGATGAGAGAAGGTGTGGATGCCACAACTTGGAAAGACAGAGAGAGCAACAATAGAGACACGTAGAAATCTATCTCAAACCACTTACAAGATTTAAGCAGAAGAACATCCTGCACATACTCTCTGTTTCTTTCCCACCATAAAGGCTTCAGGGGTTGAGAAGTGTGGAAAGACTGTCACGTTACCTCCTCTGGTTTTCCTCCTCGGGTGGGATAATACACAACTCTGTATTTTTCCACTCTTCCTGGGGAGTGAGTCCAGTTAACCATAAAGCTCCTGGCGGTGACTTCAGAAGTTATCAGCTCTGTGGGTGGCCCAATGGTGGCGAGGGCTGAGGCTAAACGAAAGAGATACGCCAAATAAATCTGATTTCCCAAGCTATTCTAATGAACCTAAGAAAAGGCACTAGGCAGGAGTAACTAATGATGCCACGGTGCTCCTCAGTCTCCCCCATGCATAAGTTGGTTTCATTATTAATTATTGTATTCATTCATTCATTCATTCATTCATTCAAAATTTTTAGTGTCCATTACAAGCAAATTCACTGAGGTAGATTCTTAGGATCCAAACTGAAATAAAACACAGTCCTTCATTCTCAGAAACTCTCTGACAAGGGCTGTTAATAAACAACGAAATAGGCTATTAAGTGAGTGTGTGTAAATCCAAAGATACTCTTCTGAGTTTTTAGGGGAGTCATTTAATTCTCAGTAGTTACTACTCTTGCCCATGTTTTGTAGATGAAAAAGGAAGGCACAATAAAGGTGAGGAAAAGACAAGGTCTACCAAGCAGTGGCTCTCAGAGCTAGGACTGTATCTGACTTCTAACAAATAATGTTCTGCATCAGAAGACATGGCATCTACACTAAGGCTGCCCAGTCAACAAGTGACTGATATCTAAACACAAAAGTGGAAAAAGAAACTGACATCTACTGAATTCCCACTCTGTGCCAGACACGTGTATGCCACATGCATGTTAGATGGGTCTATAAATATGTGGGGCATTTAAAATCTCAGAAGAAAGGGAGGGAACACCACATAAAAAATGAAAATAGATTGACTCTTCAAACTTTTAGGGAACCCAAAAGAAGTATAATAACCACATAATGGAAAACTATTCTGGATTGCTTTAAACACTTTAAGTACCACATGCTTTTTATCAAGTAGATGTACAGGTCTCTGTGTGTGTGTGTCTGTCTGTCTGTGTGTCTGTCTGTCTGTCTATGTCTGTCTGTCTGACTAACTGACTGACTGTCTCTCTGTGTGTAGAAGTGGCTATGTGGGAAAAACTCAAATCTAAAATAGCCTCACTCTAAAAGTCAGACAAATTTGTTCACAGTCCTAGAGTTTGGGGACCCCACCCAGCCTCAAGAGATCTGGAAAACAGGATGATTGGAGAGAGAAGGAAATGAGCCAAGCATAACAGTGAAACTCTCCTAGATACAACAAAGGCAAGGAATGAAACCAAACTCCTAACATAAGGCCCTGATACTGTCCATCCCAGATCCTATGAACCAGGTGCAAGCTACAGAATGATAATACAGTGAGGGGCAAGGACTGAACAACAATGACGAATTTGTTACTAAAGAGACAGCCTATGTGTGCTTTTCTCTACTCTTCTCTAAATACAACTAAAAAATCTGGACGTCACATACAAGATAAGCATGTGAAGACACAGAAGTCAGAGGCGAGAGACACTGCAGGACCCAAGAACCATCACAGACGTGATTTTTTCCTTTCTCTTTGGTGCTCATATGTCCCTAACTGGAAGGTAAAAGCATATGGTAACATGGAAACATCCATGTGTTCAAACAAAAGCTGTTCTAACAAAGACTGTTCTCTCTAACCAAACCAGGAGAAACCTAGCATGCAAATACACAAAGCTTTCAGACAGGAACTCCAGACACACATACTAAGAAAAACAACTGTGATCCTCCTCTCTGATACCATAACCCATGGCAACCAAGATAAAATGAGGCCCCTAAATTCCACCCTGTTTTGGTTTTCATAGTGTGTCATACCATCCACCCCACCCCTCCATCCAAGCCAGGGTGGGATGGAGAGTAAGAAAACCCCTCCTACCTACCCCATCCCTCTCTCTGACAGCAGAGTTGATCTTGGAGAGGGCCTGCCTAACTTCCAACCCAGCCTGCTGGTCATGCTTCTCCTTCACTTGGGAGACACAGTGGTGTGCCAGGCCTCCCACAACTTTCCTACTATATGGAATCCACTCCCACAGATCTGTCAGTAGAAGCCACCTGGGGGACAGAAATGGGGGACCCCTGTTTCTCTGATAGGGTGGATATTAATGGCAAGCCAGGGAGTGGCCTTTTTCTCCTAAGAAACTAAAGCAGGTAAACTAAGTAGCTCAGCCCTCTAATCCTAACTAGCAAGAATGAAATATTACTTTGCACTCTTGGAAGGGTGGTATCAGAGAAAGACTTAACCTGGAAAGTGCAGCCACCATGGAATGCTTTAGTGCAAACAGACAATGGAAAGCACAGTTGAAGCCAATGACAATATAAAACTCCCAGAGAACAAACAACCAAAAAAATCATTAGTAAAATTAATGAAATGTGCCCAACAGCAGTGATGTGGACATAGGGAAGAATCAGCGAGCTTGTTTGCTAGAAGGGAAATGGCCTGATCTGAGCAAGAGAAAACAATCAGACTCAAAGCTTGGCATAGCGGGGTGTGCTGGTCCATGCCTATATGCTCAGCACAAGGAAGGCAGATCCAGGCAATATATGAGTTGAAATTACTAATTAGTTTAGGTGTTTTCTTCTGGATTTAAGAAATATTATGTAAAATCATGTAATTTACAAAAAAAAATATTCTTTTCTTTCTTTTTGATTTTTCCTTGGGTCCCAATTACAAGATGAATTCAAGGCCAAACTGGACTACAGTTAGTTCAAAGCCAGTCTGTGCTACCTAATCTATCTCAGAACCTTTCTAGACGAACTCATAGTGATAATAACAGAAACTCAAATACATGTGGAGATATAACAAAATATCTTTAATCTGTAACATCAAAATCTTAAAAGGTGATGAAAAAGAAGTTAAGATTCAAAAAGTACTTAATGAAACAAAATTTTCTCTTTACAAGATAGATTCACAAGAATTCATACTAAGCCAACCACACTCAAACTTCTGAACAGCAAACATGAAGAAAACCAAATCTTTAAAAGAGTGAGAGAAGTGTTCCTTATCTGAAGAAGAAAACAATTTATAAACCTTGGAAACCAACAGGAAGAGACACACTCTGTTTGAATGTTCAGAAATAAAATTGTTTAGCAAAAACACAACATCCAAAGAAGACATGTGTCAGCAATGTAGGGAAAACCATGGTAGTCTCAGGAAAAAAAGGAGATATTTTGGCACCAACATACTATTCTTTTAAAGGGTCTAAAAGGTTTGGCGTTCTCTTACTGGAAATAAAATTAGTTTAAAAGAAGGATCCTGGGTTATTACAAATGAAAACTGACAGAAAATATAAAATTTTTAAAAACATAATAAAAGTTATTCCATCAGGTTTTCTAAATGATGTTTAATATGAGCAGGGGGTGCAATTCCATTGACAAAGCACTTGTCTATCACGCAGCAAGCTCTGGGTCTAATCTGCAGAACCACAGAAACTGGGCATGGTGGCACACACCTGTAACCCCAGCACTGGGGAAGAGGAAGCAGGAGAGTCAGAAGTTCAAGGTCATCCTCAGCTACATAGCAAAATCAAATGCAGCCGGAGCTGGAGGAGACAGTTTGGGAAACTCTGTCTGGTGATTGAAACGGGAATTATAAAATTTCTAGTGTGATTCTATCATATGTGGAGAACTAAGGAATAGCACGCTTTTGTGGTAAGGAAAATTGCTGAAGGTAAGAGAATTCTGTGCATGCTATTCATCAACATCAGGAAAGAAACAGAAGGCAATACTATAGACCAGTGATTCTAGGCCTAATGCTGCAATCCTTTAATACAGTTCCTCATGTGGTGGTGACCCCCAACCATAAAATTATTTTTTACTGCTATGCCAAAATTATAAATAATGTTTTATATCTGTTTTCTGATGGTGTTAGGCCCTTGCGAAATGGCCATTTGCCCCCAGGTTAAGAACCATATCTATGGGTCCTACAGACATCCAAAGACTAACAATAGAGTGTGATGAACTCTACACAGTTCTACAACATTTATGAAACAGATTAATTCCTTGAAAATCAAAATATTCTTTCTACAGTAGGGAATAAGGCAGTAATAGTCCTATGCAATAGTTACATGCAACTTGGTATGGGAAATTACAGCAAATACAGAATGGCAAGAAAATGAAGTAAAAGTTGGAAAAATCAAAAAGAAAGAAAAATATATTTCTATTTGTAAATTACATGATTTTTATGTAATATTTCTTAAGTCCAGAAGAAAACACCTAAACTAATTAGTAATTTCAACTTATATATGTGGTATATAAGATAAATATGCAAAAATCAAATTCATTTCTATTTATAAGAAATAAACATGTAGATACTGAAATTCACATTTCAATCAAAATCACTCATATGAAATTAAATAATTTATACAATTCTAACAAAATCTTTATAGTAAATAAGCAGTTAGGACTCATAGGTCCTGAAAACTATAAAATGATAATGAAAAAATTAAATCATATCTAACTATATAGACAGATATTCATAAGCTGGATGCTGCCAATAAACTGAAAGTGATTCTTTTACCAAGTAGATATTTGGTAACTGACAGTTTATATATGCATTTCCTCCCAATACCCTAGTAAAATGTTTATAGAATAAAGATATCCTAATATTTAATGAAATAATAACAAAACAGAAAGTTTTTAAATAACTTAGAAAGAATAACTAGGGGCTGTGGAGACTAGCCCAATGGGCAAAAGTGCTAGCTTCACAAGTCCGCCTACCCAGGCTAGCTCCCCAGACGCAAGGATGTGCTGGTACCCATCTGCAATCCCAGCATTCCTACAGGGAGAGGCCTCTGGAGATAGCAGAATAGACCAGAAGGTCTCTCCCAGTAAGCCTCAAGTAGCACTGCAGCAGTGACAAGCAAGGCAGGACCTCAATAAGATGGGAGACTAGGAGAGAATCAACTTCCTGATATTGGTGAGTGACATGTACAAAATCAGACTGTCATCTGACCTCTATATACAAGTCATGGTACACAGATGCACAAATAAATAAATTTGGTTTTGGCTGTTTTGGGGGGGCATTTGTTTGTGTTTGTTTGTTGAGACAGGGTGTCTCTGTGTAGCCTTGGCTGTCCTGGACTAACTTTGTAGACCAGGCTGGCCTCAAACTCACAGCGATCGGCCTGCCTCTGCCTCCCAACTTCTGGGAATAAAGGTGTGTGCCACCACTGCCCGGCTATAAATAAATTTGTAAAGTAGTAGTAGCAGTAGCAGCGGCAGTAGTAGTAGTAGTAATATTAACAACAATGAGAGAACGCAAGTCAACACAATTTACATACTTACTATATAGTTACATTAATTAAAAATTAGACAAGGTGACCTAAGGGAATAGGCCAAAGAGCCTGAGATTAAAGCTACAGACTTAGACCTAACTGATGGTAGCACATATCACAAAACACACACGACTAGAAAATGCCTCATATCTGTTATAGGTTTGCCTTCAGAGGTGTTTCACCCCAGAGGACAAACTGAAGAAAAGACAAGCAAATGAAAAGTTCAATATTACTAGCCATGAGAGAAATGAAAATCAAAATCCACAATACTGTATGACTATAAAACATTCTTGAATGGCTGAAATAAAAACCAGAAAGAAATTCAAAATTGGTGTCAATGCAAAGGAACTGGATCACTCATGTGCTGCCTCTTGGAACATAAAATTCTAGACTCTGGAAATACTTTAGTGGTTTCTTAATGAAAACTAAATTAAATTAACCATGGACCTAAGATACTGTTCAGTCACTGCATTCCTGGGCACTATTCCAGAGAAATTAAAACCTACATTTACACAAAAATCAATAAACAATTATTCACAACGGCTTTATCATAGCATCCTCAAACTGGAAAGAATCCAGAACATGCAAATACTTAAACAGTGACACATCCATACCAGTGAAACAAAAGAGCTATTGATATGCATACAGTGTCGATAAATCTCCAGGGAATTTTTCGGCATGAAAAAAGCCCAATCCCCAAAGGCTAAATACTGGATAATACTCTAGTGGCTTTCAGGTTCAGCAAGAGGGTAACAGAAGGATGCAAGGAAGAGTGTGAACTGCAGCAGGTGCATTCCCATGATGGAAGTGTTTTTCATACCGAGTCTGTTGCTGCTCATAACATGCTGGTGTTCGGGTGGTTCTGCAAGGTGCTGGCATCAGGTTAAAGCTGGGAAAGAAGACACTAGTTCTTTGTGTACCGTTCCTTACAATGTATGTGACGGCACAATTATCTCAAAATTAGGCATTTGACTTGAAAACTGGAATGGTGTAAACATTAGCACTTCATTGAAAATCCCTGACTAGTCAAAGCGTGTGTCTCTTACCCTCACAAGGCTGCCAATGTGTATGACTCTTTTTGGCTGATGACTCAGGCACCAGAAAGAAAATAAGAATATTTAAGAACATCAACTTGAAAAAGATGGGAACTTTTATAGTCCCTCATAAACCTGTGCCCACCAAGATTCACTTATGTGCATTGTAAAAGACCTATAAGCATGTTAAACCTCTGGACATGTTTTTCTCTCATTTATAGTTCAGTGTCCACAGTGGAAGACCTGTGTCCACAGTCATAGGGGTGTGTGTGTGTGTGTGTGTGTGTGTGTGTGTGTGTGTGTGTGT
>OU015748.1:90464932-90482221 GCA_907169655.1 Acomys percivali
TGTGTGTGTGTGTGTGTGTGTGTTTATAGACCTGTGAAGATCATGGCAGAGCTGGGTACATTGTAACGCCCACATCCCTTGGGTCTCTGTGTCCTCTCTTACCTTTAATCTCCTTGTCTTGCTCTTCCACTCTGGAGCACACGGTCCTGGTCAGGCTCTCCACCACTGTGTGCATCAAGTCGAACTCAGCAACATTGTACACATGAGTGCTGTCTGGCTCAGAGGCAATCTCCTGCAGCTCGTTCAGGTCAGCATTTTTAACCCCTGCCATAAAGGAGAACAGGGAGGATGATGATGCTGATGGCTCATGGGAAAGAGCAACTGCAGAGGACTTAGTTAACCCAACCAGTCTTTACCACGCTCAGAGCACCCTCAACTTGATGGTTAGATCGAATTATGTGTCAATGACAATGAAGATGAAGAAAATGTGATGTGAAATATATACAACAGAATGTTTCAGTCACAGAGAAAGATGAAGTTATTTCATTTATAGAAAAACAGATGCAAATGGAGATAATCTTATTAAGCCAATCTCTGAAAGGCAAATAATGATTTTTTTTCTCATTGCCCTAGATTTTAGGTACATATATAAAATCTTGTTTGTAAATGCACAAAAGTACAAACTAAACTTTCTAAAGGAAGAAAGGAGACTCACAAAAGGAGAAAGGGAAAAAAAGGCAGGGTAGTAGGATTTGGGGAAAAATACTGAATACATGGTATTTGTTGATTTGAATTTTTAATTACAAAAAGATGTAGCAGACTGTGGGGGCACACAACTTTAATCCCAGAATTTGGGAAGCAAAGGAAAGTAGATCTCTGTAAATCCAAGGCCAGCTTGGTCTACATACTGAAATAGTCACATAGTGCTACATCCTGAGACCCCCCATCTCAAAAAGAAAAGAAAAAGAAAACTGAAGAAAGAAAGAAAGAAAGAAAGAAAGAAAGAAAGAAAGAAAGAAAGAAAGAAAGAAAGAAAGGTCAGAGGGAGAAGGAAAAGGGAGATGTTCCATATGAGTTGTTTCCTAAGTAATTTGGTGATGATTTTGCTCAGCACACCCCAACCGGAAAATAATTTTGATATAACTTCTGTCTTGCACAAATATTGCACAATCAAAAATAACTAAACCAGCACCATAGACTATCAATCTTCAGGTTTAAACTTCTGCAAAAATAAGTTTATTTACATTTCAAAACTTGCTTATAATCTCAGCAGTATTTCTATACAATCCTTAACCAGAGGGAAATCTGGGTAAAGATATTTTTAATGGGCTCAAACACAATTTACTGCCCATTGAGATCTGCAGTCTTTTATAAATAAGGAAGCTCTGTTGCCTCCATAGCCTTTACTGGAGGTCAGGCAGAATGCTGAGTGTCTGAAGGGTAGTCCAAAATAGTAGGACAAAAGGCCGTGGCTGCGGATGCTTGATGTAGTATGCTTACTCTGCCCCAAGCACTGCAGTGTTCACGGTCATCAGTTTCTTAACAGAACTGTTGCTGCTTAACACACGCAGAGTTGGTGCACTTGTCTGCAGGATACAGGACTAGAAGGGGTACTGCTGAGATTCCACTACACCACACTGCCCCTCAGATGGAGCATCACATAGAGCCAAGGAAGGTGGAGACAGAAAAAGAGGGGCACACGACTAGGGTCTCTTCTCAAGAGTCAACAAACAAGGAGGATTTCTTTAGAAATCCCTGTAATGTCAGTCATCTGAGGGTATTAAAAAGAGGCGAGATGGCCTGCAGCAGCACAGGTGATTTCTTATGTGCCTGACTGGCCAATTACGCATCATTCATTCTCAACATACTAGGTAGCAAAGCTTTAATAGCCCCTGAATAATGCGCATTAGGAGGCTTAAGATAAAGAATACCGCTCACTTGCAAAGGTAAGTTTAAAGAGAAGTCTGAATAACATCTGGATGAATTCACTAAGTTGCTGAAACACTCTTCTAAGGATTATTAACACACACATAAAATTCAGGATAAACACACAAGATAATCCCCCATTAGCTTAACTCTTCTGCTGAGGCTCTTTTTTTTTTTTTTTTACTGGATGAAAGACGTAAAGAAATATGAATCTGATGTTTCTTGCCCAGAGGATTTCTCCAATGCACAGCTGAGTCAATATAACACTGAGTGAAGCAAAGATCTTAGTGAAGAGAATGTTTTCTCATGCCATGCACGTCTACACTTGATAGCATATGCTATAACAGATTCTGTCTCTCTCTCCCCTCCGGTCTTGTTTTGCTTCCCCGTTTTTATGAATAAAATAGCTTGACTGTTGCAACTGCATGGAAAATGAAGGAAATGGTGGTGATGACTTGGAAGGAATCTGTAGAGTCAGGAGTTTTGCTCCACTCATCCTTGTATCCCAGAATGCACCACAATGCCTGGCACACAGTGAAGCTAGCAACTCTTGAATAAAGCATTCTCTAAGCAACAATCCAAGCAGCGAGTCTAAGGGTGGATTATAGGCAATTTTCTCTCTTCTTGGCAGCTCTGAAAGATGCACTGTTCAGCTTCAGAGTGATAAGTGTTAGTGCCTAGTACAAGCAACTGAATCAACTCCCAAGACCAAGACGATCACGTGCTGCTGCTTTTCTGTGTTACGAAAGTATGTCGCTAAATACTTAGCAGTCATCCTCCTGTGCTCATTTCCAGTGTTTACCCTCATCCACAGTATAGACACCTATGACTAGTACCAAACACCTATGAAAGGTCCAAAGATGCAGGCGAGGGATGCGATGTGCACAGCTGGCTTCTGAAGACTCCTATGAGATGGTTCCTACACACCACTGTGATAGAACATTCACCTTACCCTCCTCACGCACATGCATGGAAAATAACAAGGATAAAAAAGATATCAAGCAAAGTTAAAAGATGAATTTCTAATGTTTCTCTTGGGTCCCTTTTATTCTCACTTCTATGAATGAAAAAACATAGGTGGCAGTTGTACAGTGCAAGACAATACCCTCTGCTTAGTTGAACAAAAATAATGTGCTTCTCTTAGATACACCTTTTATGCGCGTCTCTATTTTCAATACTGAGAGTGAGAGGGCCTTCTTTGAAATATTTTGGACCACCAGGTCATTCAGAAAATGTCAAGGACCAGACAGAGTATTGAGTAAGAACAATAAAGGTACAATCTCACCCTCCAGTGACTCATTTTTCAGAAGAATTACAGGAAGTAGGAAAAGAAAGGAAGAACACAGTATCAACAGTTTCTGCAACTATTGCCAGAGAAACACTGATAAGAAATATATCGAGCTGGGCATGGTGGTATACGCCTTTAATCCCAGCACTCGGAAGGCAGAGACAGATGGATTGCTATGAGTTAGAGGCCAGCCTAGTCTACAAAGAGAGCCCAGGACAGGCAAGGATACACAGAGAAACCCTGTCTCGAAAAACAAAAAGTAAAATAAAAACAAAGAAATATGCCCTATGCCTGTGGTGGTTAGCGTACGCCTTTAGCCCCAGCACTGTGGAGTCAAACTCCAGAGTTGTGAAGGACGTGTGTCTGTCTCTTGGGGTGGAACTCTGCATTCAAGGCCAGTCTGGTATACGGAGTGAATTCAAACCCCTACCCAGATCTAGCCAATGGTCAGAACAGTCTCCACACTTGAGTGAAGAGTGGGATATGACTTTCTCCTGGAGGGGGAGACCTGGTGGCTCTCAGAGGAAGGACAGCAGGTCACCAAGAAGAGACTTGATACCCTATGAGTTTATACAGGGGGAGGTAATCCCCCTCAGGAACAGTCATAGGGGAGGGGAATAAGGGGGAAATGGGAGGGAGGGAGAGAAGAATGGGAGATACAAAGGATGGGATAACCATTGAGATGTAACAAGAATAAATTAATAAAAAAAGGGGGAAAAAAAGAAACAAACAAAAAAAAGAAAGTTCTCTCACTGCCACCTGCAGATCATGATTAGCACTCTCGGCTCCTTCTCTAGCACCATGTCTGCCTGCACAATGCCATGTCTCCCACCATGAAGACAGTGAACTAAACGTCTGACTCTGTAAACTAACCCCAACTAAATGTTTCCCTGTATAAGAAACAAAAAGAAACAGGTCTTTTTAAAAAGTAACTAATCAGAAAACTACTCTAATATATAAAATAAGAGTAAAATAAAATGTATAAACAAGGACTCCTTTAAGATTTTTCTCTAAGCAAGAGAAGCACATCAGCACGCAGAGAGGGGACACTTCTGCTGGGTCTGTCTGTGGCTCTCAAGCCTGAAAAATGTTTTCCAAGTACAGTCTCACAAACATGCCTGGCTAGCATAGAACTCTCTCTGTGGATCAGGCTGGCATCTAACTTACAGAGACTGGCCTGCCTTTACCTCCCATGCTCTGCAATTAAAGGCATGCACTGCTATATCTGGCCTGATCTGGGTTTTTTTGTTTGTTTGTTTGTTTGTTTTGGTTTTTTTTTTTTTTGAGACAGGGTTTCCGTGTGTAGCCTTGTCTGTCCTGGACTTGCTCTGTAGACCAGGGTGGCCTTGAATTCACTGCAATCCATCTGCCCCTGCCTCCCAAGTGCTGGGATTAAAGGCATGTGCCACCACCGCCTGACCCTGATCTGGTTTTAAAGTGAGGCTTGCAAGATACCTTCTCCTAGCTACTTCAATTTAGTAGATGTGGTGGTTTGAAAAAATGGCCCCCATAGGCCCATAGGGAATGTTACTATTAGGAGGTGTGGCTTTGTTGGAGTGGGTGTGGCTTTCTTGAAGGAGGTGTGGCTTTCTCTGGGGGTGGGCTTTGAGGTTTCAGAAGCTCAACATAGGCCTAACTCTTCCTTCTTGATGCCTGAGAATCCAGATGTAGCACTCTCAGCTCCCTCTCCAGCACCATGTCTGCCTGTGTGCTGCCATGCTTCCCACCATGATGACAATGGACTAGACCCTGAGCTGGCGTGGTCATGGCATGTCTTCACAGAAATAGAAATCCTAACTAATTAGGATTACATTAGGAGCCTGGAGTCAGTTTCAGTATTGCACACACTGTATCATTTCTGACCTCTACAGGACCTGGAAATATCCAATTCTCCTGGGAAACTGTCTTACAGAGGTCATGAAAAGACTAAAGCATGTTCTTTTCTTTTTTGTTTTTGTTTTTGAGTTTTGTTTGTTGAGACAGGACCTGGCTGACCTGGACTCACTTTGTAGACTAGGCTGGCCTCGAAATCACAGGGATCCGCCTGCCTCTGCCTCTCGAGTTCTGGGATTACAGACATCTCAAGTGAGACTAAAGATTGACAACTGAATAACTAACTGTGTAAAATATAAGTAAGTGGGCCATTCAGTACAAAGGACTTCAAAGGCTTCACAGTCCTGTGGAGGGGTTTGCTACAACTTTGACATTTCAAGGCCCTTGGGATTCAAGATTTTTTTTTCTGCCAAAGTTCATTGCTTTCTACTAAATAGAAGAGCTTCCTCTTGCCAGAGAAATTGTAAACATTTTAATCGAAGGCAAAGCTTATCATGTAAATATTTTGTAATTATTCTGGATCTGTTGTATATATCCTTTTTCATAAAATGATAGCTTTGGGGGTGTTTGATTCAAGTCAGCAACACTGCAACGTCTTTAATAGCTGCAGGAGTCTTAATTCCTTGAATGTGTGGGAAATGGTTTCTTCTTGTACAACTAGCAAAGGGACAGCTATAAACTGACTCTGAAGAGCAAGCCATGACTAATTAAATGAAAACAAATGTGAATCTAACTTTAGCATGTCAATATATGCTTTTTCAAGCATCTTATGCTCAGTTTTTTGTCTTAAAACCCCAAACACTGTGGTGTACGTGACAGGATCACTCTTATTTTAAATGCAAGGAAGCCAGACTCAGATGGCAAGCCTGATACAGAGAGTGCTCAGCCCTCTGGCTTTCAGAACAGTACATGTTGCATTCAGTGGAATGTACCTACATCCACAATGAAAACTGGACCATTAGAGACACATAGCAACATACTGCAGCTGACTGTGTTGGCACCTGCAATCCCAGGCCTCAAGCTGAGACAGGATAACAAGATGAAGACCAGCCTCAGTCATTAGCCAGACCTGTCTTCAAAACAACCAGCGTCGGTTAGATGGGGAAAGGCATTTCCCAACAAACCCATTGAGTGTCTCTCCGTGTGTCTGTCTCTGTCTCTGTCTCTCTGACTCCCTCCCTCCCATTCCTCTCCCTATCCCTCTCAGAGACAGGGTTTCTCTGTGTAGACCTGGTCACCCTGGAACTCACTGTGTAGATCAGACTGGCCTTGAACTCAGATATTCGTTTGTCTCTGCCTCCTTAATGCTGATATCATGGGAGTGCACTTTCTTGGGACTTATGTGATGGTGGTAGAGAACTGACCCCCAGAAGTTTCCCTCTACACACACACACACACACACACACACACACACACACACATACACACCACACTTCCATTCCCACACAGCAAATGAATAAACAATAAACAAATATAACATTGTAAAAAGAAAACGAATGCACGTATACATACATACCTATGGCAAACAGCTCTACTCCAGACTCACGGAGGTTTCTAGATGGTGGGATGATGTCGTCTTGGGATTTTCCATCTGTGATTAAAATGCCAATCTTGGAAACCCCACTTCTCGATCCTGCTTCTGGTTTAAAGCTATTCTCAAAAATGAAGTTCAAAGCAAGACCTGGGAGAAAGAAACACAAACCGAACGTCTCTAATTAAAGCTTGCTAGTTGGAAAGCATATCCCCATGGTGAGTGAGATGGAGCTTTCATTTTCACAACAATCTGGAAGGGCCTAATGAAAAAGCCAAATCCACTGGAATAAAGGAAGTACAAAAGAGCCTGCTATTGCACCAAGTTATACAACATAGATGACAATACATTCTACATTCTTCCTTGGACTTCTTTTCTTCAGAGAAGGGAAAACAGCAATATCAGCAGAGTTACTCTAGAATGATACATTTTATTCATTGGAATAATAAATATATTTCTCTTAGATGAATCTTTAATAAACATTTTGGTCTCTGACAACACTATTTAAGAAATCTTTTATTTCTTTATTTTTCTTTTTCTTCTCTTAAAATTAATATACAAAATAACAGGCTTCTTTATAAAAACAACCTTTTAGGCCACCAATTCACTCAACAAACATCTACTGGAGTCTTGCTAAATGTCAAGCACTAGGTAGATGATAACGCTCTCCCTTTTCCTCTCATTGATCTTATTTATTCACTTACTTAACTTGGGGGCCAAGAATAAGGGTTGATTCTAGAACCTCACACATGGCTTCACTGAGCTAGCCAATGGTCTACATGCCAGACTGAGTTCTAAAACCCAGCTACTGCCTTTTGAAACAATTTTTACTTGGAAAGAAAAGTTTTACAACATGCAATATTTCTTCTGCGTTTAATATTTTTTTTCATGGGTATTAACAATTCCAATAAAGTAAGCCTCAGCCTCAGATTGGTAAGGAATCTGTTCAGATAGTCCTGGAGGTGTGGTTCAGTGGTAGAGCCCTTGTTTTGCCTGCAGAAGGTCTTGGGTTCAATACCCAGCACCAGAAAAAAAAAAAAAAAAAAAGGAAGTTGGAATCTAGAGAACTTAGTGCCCTGACATGAATTTGGGGAAAATTCTCAGCCATTGTTGTTTCAAGTATTATGCCCTCATCATTTCATCATTCTCCTTTCTCTTTGGTATTCTTGTTATCACCTGTGTCTATCTGGCTGTTCTACAGTCCTTACATTTCTGGTGTTGGCTTTTTTCCTCCTTCTTTTCTGTTATGGAGCTCATCGAGCTTTGAGATTCTCCATGAGTCACGGCCAGCCTACTAAGTCCGCCAAATATGTTCCTCATTTGTTTTATAGTGGGTGTTTATTTGGTTTTTGTTCCTCTCCTACGGCTAGCATTTCTTTCGGGTCTTTTAATTGGGTTTCCATCTTTCTCCTTGTATTGCTCCTTGGTTACTGCATATTGTCTACTCTACCCATTAAGCTCATTAGTGCGCTAAAAAAATAAATAAATAAATCACATCTACACTTATGTTCATGCCACAGATAATTTTAATGTAAATATTGTTACATTACTCCGTTATCAAAAAATACTAGTGGGTCAAAAGTCTTCAAATATTTACATGATAATTAGTAACTGAAGTCTCAAATAAGGACAAAGAAAAAGTACTAATTAAAAATAAGATAGCATTGAGTGTGACGATGAACATTCAGAATCGGAGCATTCAGGAAGCAGAGGCAGGGGATTGTTGATTAAAACCCTGTCTATTCTACATAGATAAGCTTTGTCTCAAGAAATGGATAGGATGGGCCACAAGGGTGGTAAGCACTATGCAACTGGTGACAGCTACTGGCTTCCATGATGGCTTCAATTTCTTCTAGAGTCAATCATCTCAAACTGTGGGTCACATGAACCCCCATATATCTTTGGTGATGAGGCTGGCAAGCAATCCAGCAACAGTTAAAGGTTACTGAATTACAGTGGACTAAAAATTAATTCAAAATCAATATGTAATGAGCTGGACATGATGACGCACACCATAAACCACAGCACTGGAGAGAGAAGGGGGGGGGGATTTCTGTGAATTGGAGGCCACCCTGGCCTACACAAAGAGTTCCATGCCATCCAGGACTACACAGTGAGACATTGCCTCAAATAAAGATAGATAGATGATAAATAGATAATATAAAAGATAGATAGATAGATAGATAGATAGATAGATAGATAGATAGATAGATAAGCAATGAATTGAGGAGGCTTTGGCTGCACCTGCCTATGCTCCATCACACAAAGCATCAGTGCAGCCTTACTGCTGGAAACATAACATGCGCACTGCGTTGTATGTGCCATCATACCACACAATGCCAGTGAATGCTGCCTGCAACACCTGGCTTCAGATTTAAGACTATTGTACACTGTGAATTGCAGTATTTTACTGAACACATCAAGTTTTCTACTTGCTTAGAAAGTGTAATTGTTTACCTATAGAAAACAAATATTTTTTAAAATGTCTTTCTACCAACATTCCTCAGAATTTAAGTATAAAATCATTTTACCTTTGGATTAGATTGGATTAAGTCTTAATATGATAAAAAAAAAAAAAAGGCCATCTAAGACCTTTTAAAGTTATGTGGGAGAAGAACAAGAAGAAGAAGAAGAGGAGGAGGAGAAGGAGGAGGAAAACAAAACATTGTCTCTTTACAAGGAGAAAAATAAGGTGATACAGTGTCCCTTCAGCAAGATGTTTAGCTAAGAATGTGCATTGAAGAAAAACATACCTGTCAGAGTATTTCCTCCTTTGTAAGGAAGGCTTCGGACAGCATCAATCACTTCATCTTTTGTGGTAAAGGCATTCAAGTGCCACTCTATTCTGGGGTCCCCACTGTACTGTGCCAAACCTGGGAAAGAAGAGAGAGAAAGTTCCTGAAGAAGTTACACTCTACTCAGGATCTCATGACTACACAAGAAAGTGGGATGACTAAGGGCCTCATCTGTCTAACATTCTTTTCTTTGCCTGGCTGTGTGTTTTCAAAGAGAAGTCCTGGCATCAGCTAAAGGAGTCTTGTTGGGTGTACCTGAGAGTGGAGGGAGTTAACATACTTTCTAGTTATTTAGAAGTTATCAAATAATAAGGTATTTGGCCTTTAAGTGCAAAAGGGTTGGCCATGTGTAGATAAAAAGTCTAGATTTATTTGTTGTCATTTTATTCTTAAAGGGATGATATTCCTTAATGACTACCTAGAAGTTACAACTATAAAACCTTTTACAGAAAATATATCATCATATTGCTTAGACTATGGCACAAAGATTCATAAGAGTATTTTTTCTTTTTATCTTAACTAGAATTAACTTGACAAAGAGGTTGACAGAATATCATTTCCACCTTTTTAATTCAACATTTCTCTGGACTTGGCTACTTCTTTTACATACAGATGGCTGCATGATAAATTCTTCTTTTTTTTTTTTTTCATGATAAATTCTTACGCAAGCTCTGTTCTAAAGCTTCATCCTTGTGAGTAGTAAAGGGGAGAGTGAGTTTCCAAAGAATAAATGTGTTCAACAGTCAAGTGAATGATAACATCAGGAACTTAGTAGGGATAATATAAAATTGTTCGGAAGACATGTATTGATCTGCACGTGTGCTTTTTGGAACACCAGGGGAATTGATCCTATAACTTTGGACGCAGCATTTAAAGGGTTTCTGAATTTCTTAAGAAGCTTCCCAGAAATTTTGCAATAGTAACTAGCTCCTATGATCCATAAGTTGTACCAATCCGTGTCTTCTCTGAGCCCACGTTGAACGCTGTGACCAGGTTTTCCAAAAAATTCCGCACCAGCCTGAAGTTGAATCTCCCAATACTCCATGACCCATCCACCAAGATGACGATGTCAGCAATGGCTGGAGTCTCACAGAAGAATTTTATTTCTGCAAAGTGCAAACCACAAAAGCACATGTGTTACTGTCAGAACTTTTAAAAGTGGGAGTCGACTTCAGTGTTCAGATAACTTAGTGCTAAGAATACAATAAAGTTCCCATCAAGGCTGCCATCTTTTTTTTTTTTTTTTTAATAACTCTTCCTTTAACTGCATTCTTCCAAGGAAAAATCTGTAGTAATGGTTGGCAGCAGACTCGAGGACTCTGGAAATAGTTAGCAAAGTGCTGTCAGGTTTGGGCCAACCTGGCAACTCATCCTGCTGTGTGCTTTAGAAAGTGGTGTCTGTACAAAATCTTCCACCCTTGGGCTTCAGCCTGCAGAATCTTTCCAGGAAAAGTCTCAACAGTATCAGTAAGGATCATCTTCCTGGGGCAGGCAGGTGGCCAGGAAATAAAATAGGCCGCCCTCCTGCCCTGATAAGCCTATGTTAGATAAGCCAGGGCTAGGTGATCAATCTAAAAATGGCACATTAATTAAATTTAATTAAATAAGATGCTCTAATTAAATAAGATGCTCAGTTGGAAAAAGAAAATAAGGGCTCAAAGGACTTCTCCCAGTCTATTTCATGTTGTTGCTGCTGCTTTTCTTATTGTGTCTATATGACAATAAGATTTTTGCCCCTAAAGATCAGCTAAATAACTGATGTTTTCACTAGTTCAGAGAGTGCTTCACATAATTGTCCATAAAGGACAGCAAGTTGTTGACGTGGCACCACCAGTGCCTGACCATCATGGATGGTGCCCACCCATTGCAGGGATGCTGCCAAAGAGGAAAGGAAACCTGTCTTTACCACACGGATGGATGCCTAACGTAGCACAAGTCTATGGGTGATGAGCTGAAAGCCACCGCTGTTCATACAGAGCCAAGACAGTGGAATACTCTCAACATACTTTATAAATCCTTAAATGTATCATGGCAAGCCGGGCACAGTGGCACGTGCCTGTAATCCAAGCACTCAGCGAGGCAGAGGCAGGTAGATATCTATGGGTTTGCAGCCTGATCTAGAAAGCAAGTCCAGAACAGCCAATGCTACATAGAGAAACCCTGTCTTGAAAAAAACAAACATGTGTGTGTGTGTGTGTGTGTACATAAGGCATTTTTAGTATGTTAAATGGCATTGCTTCAGACTACAATTTACCCTTCCCATAACTGTTCACTTTTGCTGGATTTTCATACTAAAGTAGAAGTGACTGTGTGTGTGTGTGTGTGTGTGTGTGTGTGTGTGTGTGTGTGTGTGTGTGTATGTGTGTGCTTTTATTCATTTTTATTTTTTTGCCAGACCAATTCTACTTGGCTCATGTCTTATCATCAAAATGACAACATAACAATTTCTGAAATAGAATTTGTATATTGAAAACAAAACTGCAGAAAAATAATATATCCATTAGGCAAGATGTGTTCACAGATGTAACAATGGCAAGATTGGGGTTGGGGAAGTTCCAGCTGCTATTTTGATTAAGTCTGAGATTTGCTGCAAAGGAGGGAATTTGTACCTACTAGTATAAGCATGGTCCAAACCCATGGTTAGGAAAAGGCATCAACCGTGGGAAAGACTCTATCAATGTTGTTTTGCTAAACTGTCATGTAGTCAAACTACCTTTGAAATATTCATGTTTATAATTATGGATCTGTGCTGCTCTCAACCTTGGTCAGAAAAGCTACTTATGGTAGTGGCGAGTAGTTAATGCAGAAATGCCTGACAATTCAAAGTGTTGAGAATAAGTGACTACGAGTGTTCGGCCACAGATGAAATATGTCTATGACCCACCCTCTCCAAGGCTCAGGAAAGACCATGGGAGAGAGGTACAGAAAAGATGTGAAAGCCAACAGATGGAGAGGTGTGCTGTGAAGTGCTGTCTTCTGGAAATGGCATGGCAGTTCTACACATGAACTAACAGCAGGTATGCCTGCCTGCATCTGATCAAGCCAGTAAGAAATCGCAGCACGGAGTCGGGAGGGGTCCCTGACAATACCTCTACCTGAGGAATTACTGACAGTTGGCTGACAGCTGCAGGGGGAGGTAGAGCCACTTCTCCCTGAATGGCCATTTATTTGTCTATGCCCCAGTGCGTGACACTACACTATGTGCATATGGGCAGCATCAATTGGATTCAATGGGTTATGACCAAAAATAATAATAAATCAGGGACATAAATGTATCAGGAAGGGTGGGAACAGGAGAGGGACTGGAAGGTGGATATAACCAGGACTGATCATATATGTGTATGCAATTTTCAAAAACTGAAAATACAAAAAGCTTTTATCATTAAAAAAAAAAAAAAAAAGACTGCCGAACTACTGTGGCTGCCAAAAGAGAGAAGCAGTTAAAGAAAATTTTCTTTGCATCTACCACACCGCATTTGCTTAAAGGAGCTTGATTTTTTTTTTTCCAGACATAAATAGGCATGGAAGACCCAGATCGTTTTACCAGACGGGGGAAAATGTACTTGGCAATGGAATACTCCAGCCTTCATTATGGAAGCTCAATAGTACAACTCAATCCAGAGCTACTAGTTACATTTTTGGCCCTAAATTCTCCTAATTTAATAGAAGAAAGATACCAGCTTTGCATTTGAGACTCAGCCTGACTAGCTCAAGGCCAACCCAGATACTGCCACGAATCATGGAACAGAAATTCCTTAGTTTTGTTTTGTTTTTTTTTTTTTACACATAATCTGGGGAAGTCGTTATCTTATTATGCTTATTATGCTTCAAGAACTCGTCTCATCTCATACTACTCCCAACTATAATATAAAATTGATTATAAGCCCAAATAATCGATGGCTGAAATGATACTAAAGATTGGAATGTCGTTCACATGAACAAAAACACCTTAAAGAAAAAGCAGAAAAGCCGTGCATGGTGGTTGACACCTACAGCCACATGACTAGGAAGCCTGAGGCAAGATGGTCACTGGGATTTGGGGCAAATCAGGACATGTGTCGACTAGATTTTATTGGGGATAAAAATTAAACCTGCAGATCAGTTTCAGAAGAATGGCTATCATTATTATGCTGAGTCTTGCGGTTTGTGAGCACAGGGAGTCTCTACACGCATGTCAGGAGCTGCGTTCCTCCACTGTTCTCCAGCCTCAACATGTGCTTCCGTGCATGGTTTGGTATGTTTCCATCTTTAGAGCAATCCTTTAAGTGGCAATCCACCAATTAATTTTTGCCAGTGGGAGGAGCACCCATTATATTTTACTCTCATCTTATTTTGGTGACTAAAATAGTTAAACACTGCTTTGTCTGCTTATTGGCCATCATTTCTTGTCTTTTAAAATGTCTGCCCCTAGTTCTTTTTTTTTTTTTTTTTTTAATTAATTTATTCTTGTTACATCTCTATGGTTATCCCATCCCTTGTATCCTCCCATTCTCCCCTCCCTCCCATTTTCCCCTTATTCCCCTCCCCTATGACTGTTTCTGAGGGGGATTACCTCCCCCTGTATATGCTCATAGGGTATCAAGTCTCTTCTTGGTGACCTGCTGTTGCCCCTAGTTCTTTACGCTTGAAACTAATGTGTCTTGTTTTCCTCTGTTGCGTAATGTTTCTTCCTGGTTGTAATGTATCACTTTGTCTTATCATTCGGTTTGTTTGTTTGAGATGATCTCCCCATATAGCCCCAAATTCCAGTGATCCTCTTGCCTCAGACTTTCTAGTTATGTGGTTATAGCTGTCAACCACCATAAATGACCAAGAAAACGCTCATAATCATTTCATCAGGATCCAGGATTCATTTAATGACTTTTAAATTAGTTTTTATGCCACTAGAAAAAAAAATCAGATAATTCATTATCTGATGCATACAAAGGAAAACTGTGGCTACAGAACGATGTTTTACTTAAGACTCCTGTGGGGTTATATTCAAGGTTCCCCAGACAATGTGAAATAAAATCCTTAAAAAACAGATAAGTAATTTTTAGAAGCTTTTACAAGTAGGCAATGGCTCTGGTTGTATCATGGAAGAGGTAACTTTGTTTTTCTTTTTTTGTTTGTTTGTTTGTTTGTTTGTTTGTTTCGAGGCAGGGTTTCTCTGTGTAGCCTTGGCTGTCCTGGACTCGCTTTGTAGACCAGGCTGGCCTTGAACTCACTACGACCCACCTGCCTCTGTCTTTCCCCTCCCCCTCCCCAAGTGCTGGGCCACCCAGCTGTTTTTTCAATAAAGAATCAAAATCATTTTATATTTGTCCAAAGCTCAAGAAGTATTTTTTTAATACATTGGCCCACTTTGACTCTTACATTATGCCCATGGGGAGACATTATTGTCACTCTTCAGAAAATTAAACCTAAGTTCACACAGGACAAGTGACTGGTTCCATGGTCATGGTCAGGCAGGATGGGATTCCAGAACTTCTAACACACCCTGTCCAATACTGCAGGCTATGGTTTCCATAGACACTGTCCTTATGAGCATCAGATGCACGCACGTGAGTCGCCTTTGGAAACTTCCCACTGGTAGGTATGGAGCACAGCTGCTTCAGCTCCAGCTGATGTTCCTCTTAACCAGAATGAAGTCAGTTCACATCCTTCCAGTCTTGGTTGAGGTGTACCTTTTAAGGCATCTGCATTAGCTACATTTCTCTTTGGACAAAATGGTTTTGAGAAGGAATGGCCATTTTAGAAGTCTCAGCTGACTGTGTGGGAGGCCCATGGCAGGGTACTGGACATTTGTATCACAGAGGCCAGGAAAGAGTAGGAGCTTGATGTCAGCCAGAAAGGCTGCCCCAATGACCTACGGCCTTGAAGGAAACCCTGTACCTTTCATTTTGCCCCAACCATGCCGCCATATTGTGACTCCATCAAGGAGCTGATCTATTGATTATGTCAGAGCCCTTTCCTTATCTAAGTTCTTCTAAAAAAAAAAAATTGTCACCATGGACAGAGGCAGTAGCATGCTTTACAAAGCTCTTAGGTGCATCTCAATCCAATCAGGTAGGTAATTAAGTCAGTCACCACAGCATCCCTGGCAGATGATTGACCAACAGCACTCCCAATGTTCTCTTCTAACCTGCTCTTACTTCTTCCTGGGATGTCTAGAAAAACGCTGTGCATAAGTGAGTAGTAATCGCTTTATGTCCATTACATTCTATGTCATTAATTATGACTGAGCTTTGAGTGCCCATACATTTGACTAAACATTAGTCTAGACGTGTCTGTGAAGTTTTGCTTGGTGAAACAGTAAAGCAGATGGCTCTGTCTCCCAGATATAGGCCTCCCTTAATTAACTCAACATCAGTACCTGAATAGAGGCAAAGATAAACTAGGAGGGAACTCCTGCCAGCTGCCTAGGCCAGCATTTTTTTTCTTGCCTTGAGCTTGCTAGCTTTGGGTCTAGGATTGACACCATTGCTTCCAGCCTTCAGATTTGAACTAAAGCTTGTCTCTCTCTCTTTTTTTTTTTTTTTTGTTTGTTTGTTTGTATCTTCACTTTTCTTTTTTGTTGTTGTTGTTTCTTTTTTTAATTTTTTAATTTTATTAATTTATTCATATTACATCTCAGTTGTTAGCCCATCCCTTGTATCCTCCCATTTCTCCCTCCCTCCCGCTTCCCCCCCACTCCCCTCCCCTATGTCTGTGACTGAGGGGGACCTCCCTCCCTGTATATGCTCATAGGGTATCAAGTCTCTTCTTGGTGACCTATTATCCTTCCTCTGAGTGCCACCAGGAGTCTCTTAAGTCCTCAGCTTGCTGGTTGCCTCCATGATTTAGTAAGCCTGTTCCTTATGAATGTCCTTTCTTACAAGTGTCTTTGTAATTAAAGACCAATATCAATCCTATACATAGAAAAGGGATGGAATAACTAGAGAAGGTAGGAACACTGCCCACACCCCCCCCCCAAGCTGAGAAAATGGAAAGACTCAATTCAATGGTAAGGCTGACTACAAAACCTGGGATTGCTTGGCCAAATTCACTTCAATTACTATCAGAATAGGGGAGAGAGAGACAGAGACAGAGAGACAGAGAATTGTCAAGCTTTCTTGTATTTGGAGTTGGAGTTATGCACAGCATGAAAGCAAATCCATAGGCCCTTCCCCCACCATTGACCTGCAGTGCATCACAACAACAGCTTGCAGGAATGTGAAGCCTTGTCACTGCAGCACAGCCAAAAGAACATTTCAGCTGCCACTCCGAGCTCTGAATCATAACAATAACTGACAATCCTATAAACATCCCAGTCATCACATTTCTCTTCTGCTCCAAGGGCCTGGGAGCAGACAGCTGCTTCCATATTAAAGAGCTATCTCCTTAGATGTGGGATTTGGAGTTTCTATATGCCCACAGGGGGATATAAGTGACAGATTTCAACTCAATTATGGACAGGTTGTCTGCTTTGGGGAGCAGCGATATCTTTGTTAACCAAAGCAGATGAGCTAAGCACTGGGATGCAGAGCTGTAACCCCAGGACTTGAGAATGTGAGACAGGGGGATTCTCATCAGTTGAAGGCCAGCCTGGGCTATATAATAAAAGCCTGTCTTTAAAAATATGGGGTTTTTTGGTGTTGGGTTTTTTGTTTGTTTGTTTTTTGTTTTTTGTTGGTTTGTTTGGCAAAGAATGAGATGGATGAAAGAAAAGACGTAACAACTGAGATTTAAACACCTTCCCTATAGCCTAACTACCTGACTCTCCAATAACATTCAAAACTAAATTCTAAGATTACTGCTCACTTCCCAACCCACAAACCTGAGCTAAACCAGTCATTGTGCTTTTCAAAGCTTTATTGATCTCTACTTCTCTTGACTTGTCTGTATTTATTCCTCACTTTGTGCCAATACAGTTATTATTCTTTCCCTAACAACTCCCATTTTACTCATTTCACACACACACACACACACACACACACACACACACACACACACAC
>OU015748.1:90482231-90499855 GCA_907169655.1 Acomys percivali
AGTAACTCATTCAGTCATTACAGTGAACTCAGGAGTTCTCATGTTTCTGGTTTTAAAACGAAGCCAAATGTGGGCATGGAAGAAAGGGAATCTTCTGAAGATGCTCAACTGGGATTACATCCTAAAGCAGAACAAACCAAATGCCCTCAGAAAAGGAACCAACTTAGAGAAGGATTTAGTTCCAAAACAGCTGAAAGTCTTAAACACTCTATAGCAAGAATCAGCAATTTTATTCTAAAGTGGTCAAAATAAGAAATACTTGAGTCTTTGCTGGCCATATGATCTCCTCCGAACTGCTCCAACTCCAATACTCTGGGAGAGCCGCTGTAGACAATATGTCAAGAGTGAGCAAAGCTGTGGCCCAATAAAACATTATGTGAAAAATAGCAGAGGACTGGGCTTAGCCCACAGACTATTGTTATTTTGGAAAGAATAACAAGCTCGTCTCTTTTAGGGATTTTTTTCCTTAGAAAATCAGAGCTTTGGGAACCCTGGTGGCACTCAAAGAAAGAATAGGCAGACTACCAAGATGAGACTTGATAGCCTGTGACCATAAAGTGAGGGAGGAGATCCCCCTCAGGCATGGACCTAAGGGAGGGTAATAGGGTGGGGGTGGGAGGGTAGGAGGAATGGGAGGATACAAATGATGGGAGAACAATTGAGTTGTAATCTGAATAAATTAATAAAAAAGAAAATCAGAGCTTTACTTATTGTATTGAGAAAAAATAATAAAAAATTTTAAAAGAAAAGAACATTTGAGTTCTAGTTTCATCCCTTCTCTCCTTAGTACAGAGAACATGAAAAGAAGGAAAAGGGGGCTTGTCCAAGACGATGCCATGTGACAGTGCCTGATATCCCACCTGGTATCAGAAGCTAAGCATGGCCAAGCCCATTAGTACATGGATAGGAAAATAGAGGCTTGGTGGCCTTAATTGGGGGAAAAACACTAGTAGAAAAGAAAGAAACCTCTTTTTCTATCGAGCCCATAATCTTTTCCAATCTGGTTCTGCGTTCCTATGTGAAATGCCAAAAATAACTAGAGAAAGATGTTTGGACAGCCATGGGGAAATAACTGTTTGTGCCAGTGTGCCAGAGTCGTGCTCTGAGGCAAGCACCACTTTTGTTTGCAAACTGGTTTTTGAGTATTGAAGAAACATGTAGAGTACATTTTTTAAAGTAACTGTTTTATAGCACAGAAAGTTCAGCTAGCCTTCTAGCTCCTTGCATCTCAGCTAAAATTGGGAAATATGTGAAACATTACTGATTGTATCTAAGCTGCTCTCAGAAGACTATAGATTGTAGAGAAAACAAAGAACATCACAGTTCGATGTGCATCATGGGACTATGCCATCCTGAAAGGGGCTTGTGCTAAGTCTTGAGAGGGACTTTGAGAGGTCAGTGGCCTCCACTCAAGTTTCTCCTCCTGGGAGCCCTAAAGCTTGTGTATAATCTACTTTCTGTTTCTTCTTGCTAAGCCCCACTTTCGTTTTTCTCACCGCATGGCTCACACTGGCCTGGGACTCACTATGTAACCTAAGGCGCCTCAGACTTTCAGCTCCTTCTGCCTCCACCTCCCTGGAGCACTGGGAACTCTAGAGTCTTTGGCATTTATTCCACACACAGCCGAAATTCCTAAGAGAATTCAATTTCTCACATAGTCTGTGTCTTCATAACTTCCTCATAGGCCCTGCACTCACCTCACTTAAAAATAATCTCATCATTTCCCCCTTCAAATCTCCTATGAGTCTTAGCCCCCACATAGGCCTTGGTCACTTCAATCAGCCTATCTGATGGTGGATGCAGGCAAGTCCCTCAGGAATACATCTCTAAGAAAGCACGTGCACTAGGGACTGCACAGTCCTCAAATGCTTTTAACGTTTCTTAGAACATAAGCCAATTTTCTTCTGTCATCTTCTTTGTTTTTCACTCATGTCACTTGGAATGTGTCTTAAGGCAAGGGATAGAGAAGGTAGGACTATTTAGTAGAATAAAGCTAGCAATCATAAATTCTGAAGCCAAAGGAATCCACAGGTTTTTAATCTCAAATATTCTCTAAGCATAAACAGGCCAAGAATGCTAATCCAAATATTAACTGTGAACTTTAAAAATACAGTAATATGCAAATAAACATAATTTTACAAAAGTAAACAGAAACATATAAGTCAGCAACTGGTGGACTGGGAGTTGAGAGTGTCACTTAGTAGTGGAACATATGACAGGCATGCTTAAGGTCCTGGGTGGGCTCAAGTCCCAGCACTGCTCCACCCTCACCTCCACCCCTAACAAAGATAAAAGAAAGACTTTGGTTCTTAGGATGAATAAAGCTGGAAGGAAGGATAATTTTTATTGCCCTTTATTTAATTTTTTACTCTTACGGGCACATCATTATTCTGCAGACTCAAGTTATCCTGACTATATTAAAAATAAATGACAAAACATAGTGAACAGTGAAGAAAAGAACTAATCCAAGCCTTGCCGAATCTTAGGCAGGCACTCTGCCACTGAGCTACATCCTGGCGCCCCTCCCTTTTGTGTTGGTTCTCTCTACTGTGAGGCAGTGTCTCACTAAGTTACCCAGGCTTGCCTTCTACTCATGCTCCATCCCAGACAAGTCTCGAGCTTGCAATCTTCCTGCCTCAGCTTCCCAAGTATCTGGAATTACTAACCTGTGAAATCCAGACTAGTTCTCAGTGTGATATCCTGAAAGCATTATAAGGGTTGTTGAGATATGCTAAAGCTCTCAATTACCTGTAGATTTTGTTAAGATTCATGTGCAGGTTAAATCTCAATACAGTTATAGCAAAGAAATACAAAAGAATGAACACCTTCCAGATCAGCAGAAGGGTAAAGTAGATATCAGGAGAAGAGAAACCACAAATACAGGAGGAAGGATATGAAAAATGTGAAGCATACAAAACAAAGGAATAATCGATAAGTCCAAAAGTCCAGCAATTTCATTGAACCTAAGTGAATGCAATTATAAGTAAGTGTAGCAATGGTAAGATAGAGTAATTAAATGCCATTCAACCTTCTTCATAAGATTAGTCACTGGGAACCTGGGGACACAGAACACAGTGGCGGTGTAATAAGTAAGAATGGTTTATTTTGTGAAAACTACCCCCAATAAAGAGAGTAATTGCATTTATCTTAGAAACTTAGGCTTTGAGACAAATATTGAATAACTAATAATAAAAGGGATCATTATAAATAAGAAAAGTAAAATTTCTCTAGAAAGTATAACTCTTTAAATGTCACCAGCATCACAAGTATCTGAAATCGCCAGTTTCAAATAGAAATAGACAAACATTAGTAAAGGAAATTAAAACACATTTTTTTTCTCAAGGACATGTGGAATGAATCTAACCACTGGCCATATTTAAGCAATAAAATATCTCAACATTTTTTGTAAAATACCCCTGCATATCACATTCTCTGAACACAGTGCAGTAAAGACGGATACTAATTAACAAATGAATATGTTTAAGATCGCTGCATGTTTAAAATTAATGACTTAATTTTAAGTAAGTCATGGGTTAAGGAACACAACCTAGTAGAAATTATAAAATATTACTGCTATACATCAAAATATGGGATACGGCATGGGCAATACTCAGATAGCTTTAAAAAATACACAGCACAGTGGAGGACAGGGCACAAATGAAAACAAAGTGGGACAGTTGACCACAGACTCTGGCCTGCTGTAGGTATACACAAGGGGAGGTCCTAACGTGAAGCAGTGACATATGCAGCAAGGAATATGACAGCACTGGTTTTGTATGTATGTTTGTTTAGTTGGAGAAAAGTGGATGGGGGATCCCACACCCAAATGCCAACAGCCATTGGGAAGGTGGGGAGAATAAAGCCAATGGCGATTTTCACAACAGATTGTATGTCTCCCCAGATGGACCAAACAACTATGTCTGCACAATTAAGCCAGCCACACCCAAGCGGAGTCAAACACATAAATATCTGACCTTCTGGTGCAGTTGGCTTACTTCCATTTCCTTTGTCCACAACCTTGACTCTGGGCTTTGATGGATCCTTTCTTTTCTCTAAATCCTTAACTAGAAGAAAAGGACAGACAGGAACATGTGGTATTAATGTTTTATATATATATATTCAACATGATTAACTAAAATCCCTGCAAACACAAAAACTACAGATAGACATTAGTACCGTGGTACAAACTCCTCTCCAAATATTAGATCTGATATTTTCTTCAAACTTATCATAAGGTATGATAAGTACTTAAGTCTTAGGTCAAGTGTGCACCGTGGAAAATGTATCAAATCAATTTAATACTTCAAAACAGCTGTAAAACTGGCATGGTTATCTCATCCTTGTACACAAAAGAATGAAAAACCAAAGTGGTAAAACATAGCTTAAAACTAGAAAATGTCACCCTTAGCTTCATGTCTCTGGACTGAGTGTATAAATTTGGAGCCCATTCTTTTTTTTAATATTTTTAATTATATATACATTTATATTATTACACATATATAAAACAAACTACATAGAACCACAAAACTATCAGGAATTATATTAATGTTATACAGTTATTTCATAATTATAAAGAGGAAATGAATAGATCCTTCCAAGAATACAGAAAAATACAAACAAATGAATAGAGGCCATTGAGGAGAAACAGGAAACCACAATCAAACAGACAAAGGAAATAGCATTAGAATCAATTATGAAAACACAAATCAAGAAAACCCTGGAAATGGAAAACTTAGAAGAGAGATTAGGAATCAGGTAAGTATCGCCAACAGAATTCAACAAATGGAGGAGAGAACCTCAGTGACTGAAGATACAATAGAAGATATTGATACATCTCTCAGAGAAAATATTAAAATAAAAATTTGTGACACAAAACATCTGAGAAATGAAGGATACAGTGAAAAGGCATAACCTCAGGATTATAGCAATAGATGAAAATGAAGGTACCAGGTCTAAAGGACCAGAAAATATTTTCAAGACAATCATAGAAATAAAACTAAAGAAAGAGATGCCCTTGAACACACAGGAGGAATTCTATCTATCTATCTATCTATCTATCTATCTATCTATCTATCTATCTATCATCTATCTATCTATCTTGTTTTGTTCTTTTTGAGACATGGTTTCTCTGTGTATCTTTGACTGTCCTGGACTCCCTTTGTAGACCAGTTGGAGCCCATTCTAGAACGACAGTAATAGTACACGTTATTTGTGATTGCTATGTCTTCAATAGAAGGTATCGAGCCCCATAATTTTTCTTCCCAAACTTAAAAAAAAAAAAAGCTTCTCTAACATTTTCTTCACAGGTATAACCCACTGGTAAGGTGTCCACTCTCCCATAAAGAACCTGCCACCCGAGCTCTTGTAGGCAACCCTGATGAAACCCATTGGGTTATCAAATAAAGAAGAAAAGTAAAAGAAGACATCAAAGTGGTAGACATCTAGTAAGGATGAGGAAGGGAATCAGTGGGAGTGAAGTAGAACATTCAAAGGTAACAGAGGGTGAATATGATCAAAACTATCTACCTATAAGAAAATGTCATAATGAAACCCATTATGTATAATACGTCTTAACTAATAAAAATGACAAAAGTGGTTTTGATACTTAGATTGGACTGTCTGATTGTTTTATGAGGCAATATTCAGAGGCTAACAGTTACTGCTACTCCTTTGGTACTCTCAAGGCCACTTGAGTCTTTAGCTTAATATTCTCCTGTACTCTGTGCTTGACACTCCACAGCAGTCTACCTGCCATTGCTTGCCTTCTAAAGTCTTCCAAACTCTTCAAGACCTTCACCAACTGCCATTTCATATGTCTGTAAATATAAAATGTGCTGTGAAAATAAAAAATGAAAAAAAGCCAGTGGGAAGATGTGTCATTTAATTATGTCATGTACTTGAAAGAAGTGAGCAAATGTATGAGTATGTCAACTGCATAGGGGAGATTATGATCTCTCCAACCATCCTTGCCATCTTCTCAGGGAGATGAGCCTATCAATCCTGCCTAGGTAGCACCCGCCCCTTCCTTCCCCCTGGCTTTTATGCCTTTGCTGAAAGGGCCCAAGACTTGTCATCTGCTCGGAGTTTATCACCTCAATTGCAGTAATCCTATCTTAAAAACCTTCCTTGTCTTTCTGATTCCAAGAGATTTAATTCTGGGCTAGAAATAATGATTAAAATCATAAAAATATTTTAACCTTACTAGATTCAACAATCTAATTTTTATATCTATTTTTAGAACCCTTTCTTTGATTTCTTATTCAGCATTCTGTCTCTTTAAAAATCTTTGTTCTCAGTTTTTGCAAAGATATAATCGTATTTTTCCCTCTTCCACTACCTTATCTTTTTATATTCTCTTCTTTGGATTCTCTTTGTCCTTCCATTCCTAAAGCATGACCTTATACTAAAACTGCCTTGCATCCCTAAATACTCTGCCTATAATCTTATCATCCAGCAATTTAAAATCTCATCCTTTGTGGATTATTTCCAAGCCTGCATCTTTCACCCCACCCATACTTGGGCTGTGACCCCGGTCACATACATTTTCTAAAATAAAATGCATCTGTCAGTTTAATATGAGGAAAAAATGTGTTAAGAAATGCTAGAGGTATAAAGAAATCTGGGAAATAATGAGAATAGTTTGGGGATCTGCAGATCTGTTCCTGGAAGGGAAACACTTATGTGTCACTGTTAAGAAAGGCAGGGTGATTCAAGCAGAGGCCAAGGGAACATGCTTGCAAAGAGAAAAGCCGATGGCTTGAAAAGTGTTCCGAAACAGACCACAGCACCAGTTTACACTTGAATTTTGAAAAATAAGCACCTTTAGAAGTTGGCCCACAAGTTCACACAGAAAGTCCAATAGATGTTGCAACCTCATCTTCCTCGTGTAGGAACAAAACCATTTAGAAACAAACTGTCATGCCAGTTGTGGTGGCACACAGGTGTAATCCCAGGATTGGGGACAAAAGAGCAGGAGACGCACAAGTTCCAGGCCAGCCTAGGCTGCATAGTGGGATCCAGGCTAGCCTGAACTACAAAGCAAGACCCTGTCTCAAAAGAAGAAAAAATGAGAAGAGGTAAGAGGAGGGAAATGGAGGCGAGGGAAGGAGAGATGGAAAGGGGAAAAGGGAAGTGACGACAAAGACGCCACAACAAAGTGGTATCATAATAATAAATTCACCAACATAAAGGCTTCTCTCTGCTCTTAAATTTTAAAAAAATGGCTTATGTATCAGAAAATTGTGTTCAAGAAGAATCCAATTTTCATAAGTCTTTTGTCGTGATCGACATTTTCCAGCATGTAACCATGGAAGTTTTCAAGGCAGGGAAACCAGGCTAACTTTAGCTCCATCCTATAGGGAGCAAGAATATCAGAGAAATACAAAGAGAAAAAAAGGGGGGGGGCCTGCAAAGAAATTTATTTCTACCTTAACAGTTCAACTCTACAACCCACCACAAGCGGCTTTCTTTCATGTGCTTTGAGTAAGCAGCCGCTGGGAAAGCTTTCCAGGACCCTGGGGTTTCCTCTGCTGCCCACTTGGAGCAATTCTTGAAATTATCAATCACAAAACTTTGACACAAGCGAAATGGATTGATGCTCCTCCTCTCACTTCCTGTTTCTCATAGGTCTTAAGAGACGTCATTTCCGGTACATCCGAAGCAAATTAGGAGGCGGATAACTAGCGGGCCAACATGGCTGGACTGATTTATACTAAAACGTAAAAACCTCTTAATGGATTCTGGACAATGGGGGATCTCAAACATGTCATCTGTACCTGAGGACAGGCAGACTAGCCCAATGTCTTTGTTCGGAAATCAAGAAGAAAATACTTGATCTAAAAAACCTCCCTCCTACAGCTAGTATTTTTAAACCCAGAGCCCCCAGCTGGTACTTAAAAACTGTCAATACATACTTCTGAACTGGCCTTGAGCAGGCTTGCTTTCTTTGTCTTTATTGTAGGCAATTAGTTGAACTGTGTAATTCTGCTCTGGCAGAAGGCCTTGGATAATTGCTTTTGTTGCAGTGTGCTGGAGATTTAGCTGGTTGGTTTTCCCCCCTGTAATAAAACAGAAAAAATAAGTCCATCCTGAGCTGGAAGTAGCTGCATGAAGTGAATCAAGACTGTTAAAAGGAAAAAAAAAAAAAATTTCTTTCAAATTTTGGTTATACACATTTACAGTGCACAACACACTTGGACATATCAGATGGTAACAACACTTGAAATATACATACATAATGCATGTGTGCACAGATCCTAACTGTAATGAAACTTTCAATGTCAGGCTCAGCATATTCTTTCTACTTTAGGTAACAAATGGCTGCCCCATGTTAGTCACCAAAGACTTTTATCACTCTATGACATTTATTATCTAAGGAAAATCATAGGACAAGATTAGAAAGCAGATTCTCAACATCAAATACTGTCTTCAAAGAAAAGAGTGCCTTTTAAAAGTGCAGGGTGACACAAGGTGGCTAAACGGTATTAGCCACACCGCCATAGCTTCCCTCTGCTCCCTACTGTAAACCAAATCATCCTTGAACCATAAACAACTACCTTAAATCTGGCTGCCCCCACTCTATGGTGCTGAAGGAAGCACTCATTGCCTAGCTACTTAAAAGTCAGTTTGATTCAACAAAAAAAAACTGTGAAATCACCATCAAATTAGAGTGACATCTACAGCTTTCTTGAAAATGCTTTTGTTTACCAGGTGTGCTGGCGCACACCTTTAATCCCAGTACTCAAGAGGTAGAGGCAGGCGGATCTCTCTGAGTTCAAGGCCATCTTGGTGTACAAAGTGAGTTCCAGAACAGAGAAACCCTGTCTCAAAAAAAACAAAAACAAAAAACTGAATATCTACGCAAAATTCCAAAAGCACCCTTTTCCTATAATTTATGGCAGTGATTCACAAACTGAAAAAAAGAGAGAAATTAATTCAAAACTTCTGTCCCCATAACAGCCTTCAGAGAGGTATAAATTAGCCAAATGTGTGTATTATAGCCAATTTTAATTATATCTCAGTAAAATTAATATCTACATCTGAAATTTTTCTTGCTATTATTCATGCTGCCTGTTACTAAAGGAAAAACTGGAGTTTTTTCTTACCAAAGCCAATTTCCTTAAGTGTTCAAGATGCTAAATTTTGTTTCATAAACTCCTATTGTTCAAAACTCATCCAGGGGCTGGAGAGATGGCTCAGAGGTTAAGAGCACTGACTGCTCTTCCAGAGGTCCTGAGTTCAATTCCCAGCAACCACGTGGTGGTTCACAACCATCTATAATGCTATCCGATGTCCTCTTCTGGCCTGCAGGCGTATATGCAGGCAAGTACTATATATATAATAAATAAGTAAATCTTAAAAATAAAAGCAAAACAAAAAAACCTCATCCTTTGGGGCTGGTGGAATGGCTCAGTGGTTGAAAGCACTGGCTGCTTCTCCAGAGAACCACAGTCTGATTCCCAGCACCCATACAGTGGCTCATACCTGGCAGTAATCAGTCTAGGGGAATCCACTGTTCTCTTCTGGAATACATGGGTACTATATGCATATGATGTACATGCATCCATTCAGGCAAAACTACATACATTTAAAAAGTAAAGCTAAGTCTCAGAAACCATCATCAGTTATAAAGCACACAGATAAATATTAGGTGATCTATGCTTTGCTAAAAAGGCTTTTCAAAACCCCTATATATTAAAGTTTTTCTTCGGAAGGCAGATGTATTATTTTATTTAATATTTTAAGACTCCTATCATAAAATGAGTGCTTTAAATTCTGTATAAACTAGCATTTACCAAGTTTATTTGACTGTTAACTCATTTTGTTGTGTAACTGCTGTTAGCACCCTACAGAACATCATGGAACATTCTTTGAGAAAGACTGATATAAAAAAGACTTGGACTGTGACTCATGGTGTTAAAATGTCAGTGAACTTCTTGTAGTTAAATATATTTATTACTCTTTTTTATTTGTTGTGTTTAATCAAGCAGATTCTAGTGTGCTTAAATGGAGACTGGTTAGCCTTGGCCGCTGTAATAAGAATAGGGATAAAGTAAACTCAATATCTATTAAGAAATAATTTAACTCACAATTTTTGTCATTGTAGGTGTTTAAGCAAGAGACAGACTTCCAGTTTTTGAGTGCACTGTCTCGGAGGAAATTGGAAGATAATGTTGAGGTTTGCTTCCCAAAGCACTTGAGTCAGTTCTAAGACCTGTGATTCCTCAGTAACATGTGTTTGAACTGCTTAACAATTGAATAAAATTAACAGTTTACCCACAATTTAACCACAATTTTATGCTTTTATTTTTAATCACAATTTTATATCATACCTTTCTGTAATGATCTATTCGTAATCTAGTCAATTTATAGTTTTCCTGTTGCAATTTATTTTCACAATATCTAGTTGACCTTTATAATTTTGATGTTTAATTTCTAGGTATCATTATCTAAGGTTCACTAATTATAACTTACTGAAACAAGCACAATTATTGCACACTAAGGTGTATTATATCTTTACAGCATCCATAGATTAAAAAGTAGTTATTTATTATATATTGAAATTTTAACGTAAGGAAAATGAATCACAGCTGAGCCCAAGAGCCAGACCTCACACTTTGAGAAACATTATTTCCTTGATGAGAAGAAAATTTGTCAAATTCAAAAATTAAACTAAACCAAGTCTTTCACACAATGCTAAAGCAGCACTTAGCACTCCATCTATTTTTAACCATCCATGTTAAAGGTCCGAAGGCTCCAGAAAACATGGTGGGTTGTCTTTACCTGAAGCTGGAGCCACGAGCAGTTTGTAGCCACCAAATTTCCCTCTTGGCGCTTTCCATGAAATCTGTATACTGTCATGGGATATTACGTTGTATCTTAACCTTGTGGGTGGAGCCACTGAAAAGGAAAAACAAAAATGGCTTAAACATTAAAACACATTTAAATTGCAAAGTCATAGCAGCATCACCAAAATACACAGGACCTCATCAGTCTGGAAAGTTTTTTTTTTTCTGCAACCCTAATAATCAATCAATCAGTGTGCAAAATAAGACAGATGTGAAAGCATGTGCTTTTCTCCCAAGGGATATCCATTTGTCAAACAGCACCCACCTTAGAACTGAATATCTACACCTCCTTTAGAAACTGAAGTCAGTCTTGCAAAATGATTTCATTTTGCAGAATGCATTTTCCTACTTGGAACATGGAAGCTTCTCTGCTGAGACCATTGCATATAAGATTTTAAGTTTTCCACTGCGGCAATCAAATGGTTTGTTGATAGGATATTTGAGGAAACTATTTCAGGCATATTATGGTAATAAAATATTCATCCTAAAATATTTGAGAAGGCCTGGAGACATAGCTCAATGGTTAAGGGTAGAAAATGTTTCACAGATGACCCAAGTTCAGTTCCCAGAACCTGTGTCAGGCAACTTACAACTACCTGTAATTCCAGCTCTGGAGACCTGATAGCATCTTTTGACCTTGACGTGGCACTGGCATTCATATGCGCGGGCGCGCGCGCGCGCGCGCGCACACACACACACACACACACACACACACACACAAATTTTTTTTTAAGTAATAAATAAATAAATGAAACATTGGAGTTAGTGGTTATAAAGAAATTCAGGATCAACTGGAAGACGGTTGGTTTTTAAACTCTGATCTACTCTTCTGGAGAAGCTGATTTTCACATGTCAGGTATGTAGCACATGATCATAATTGAGGGCATAACATTTGTGCTTCTGAAATTTCACGAAAAAAATGTTTAGACCTTTTAACTTTCATTTAAGTCATAAAACTTCGGAACACATCTCAGAAGCCTCTTAAATGCCCCCAGGTTTTAAAAGAAGTCTTTCAGTGTGAACATTTTTACTATGTAATATATAAATAAAGTTATTCATTAACAGGAATGTCAGCACCCATTATCCACTTTGTGCCCAGCCTTCTTTTCTTACTTTGGGACCCAGTATTGGGGAAGACATTCTGAAAGAGCGTGAGGCATAATACGAGCTTAGACATTAGTTTGATTCCCAGTCTTGTCACTGATCAGCTGAAGAGCCTGAATCACCAATGATTCCAAAGCTAGTTTCCTTACCTTTAGAAAAACTGATACTTTCTACAAAGACTAATTGATACAATATAATCAGTGGTGGATAGACATTTCTTCCCCTTCCTCTCCCTTTAGCTAGTGATGGAGTGTGAAACCTCACTTGAATCCTCACAAAAAACCATTACTAGCCTGACCCTAGGAGAAAGGAACCAAGGAACAGCTGCTGAAAACCACGTTCAAGTTTCCATACTAGGGAAGGATGGTGTCTGAGCCAAGAGAAACCCATGCACTGCTTCTTTGTTTTAAAAAAAAAAAAAGATCAGTATTGAGGAATCACCTTGTGCTGAGCCAGATAAACAAAGAATGTACTACTTGTCCTGGCTAGTTTTTTCTCAACTTGACACAAGCTAGACTCCTTTTGAAAGGGGAACTCTCAATTGAGAAAATGCCTTCATAAGACTGGCCGCTAACAAAGTCTGTTGAGTATCTTCTCGGTCAATGATTGATGGGGAGGGTCCAAGTCACTGTGGATGGTAGGTACCACCCTTGGGCTGGTGATCCTGAGTTCTCCTATAAAAAGCAAGCTGAGTAAGCCATGGGGAGCCACCCAGTAAGCATTACTCCACCATGGCTTCTGCTTCAGTTCCTGCCTTGGGTTCCTACTGGGACATCCATCAGTGATGGAGGGTGACCTGAGAGTTCTAGGATAAAATGAATCCTTTGGTCCAAAAGTTGCTTTTGGTTATGGTATTTATAACAGCAATAAAAACCTAGACATTTTCCTAAAACTATCCAGGCATTTGGAATCAATGAGTGCAGAAGGACGTGTCTCAAGAAAATATCTCTTTAGACTTCTTTAATCATGTATAAGTAGAGAGTGCTATTTACAACACACACATACACACACACAAAAAAAAAATCATTAGCTTTATAGTTTCAACTTGATATAAATGGAAGAAAATTTACATTTTTTGGCTAATGAGAAAATACAAATTTATCAAAAGAACGACTCTTTTAGCACCCAGCATTTTAATAAACATAGGAATTACTTTGCACAGTCCATAATGCAGGAGGGAAATCTATTTGTAACTGCGTTTTTTATTCTTTTGAAGTAGGAATTAAAATTTGGAATTTTATGGGAATTAAAATTTTGAAGTAACATTTCTGAACTCAATCAAATTAGTGGGTTTGCATTTGTCACTGACAAGCTTTTGCATGAATGTATTGGTGAAGAAAACCAATCTTACTTAGGACCCATGAAGTAGAAAGGGACTGCAAGCAGATGGGGCATTCATCTAAACCAATTTGACGAGGTTCAGTGGACTCTGTTAGCATGCCAGGTGGAATGACACCATAAGGAGAACATTCAGTACAGCTAGGCTAGACAGTAGACATCTGTAGATTGCCTGTGTGTGCCATTATTGTTTGAATGCTATGTGGGTTCATAGTTCTTGGCATCTCTTTAGTCAACAGCTAATTTTCTAAGCAGCAGAAAACAATGAGAACAACATGGACGGTGCTCTTTATGAAATGCACACGATCATCTAGAACCCAAAGGGAAATGTCTTCCATTGACCTCCTCAAGGGAACAAAGTACGGAGCAAGTGACACAAAAGAATCCAGCAAAGGTCAGCTTTATAATTTAATTTACAAATAGCTCATATGACTGTTATCCCATTGCAACATTGAAAAGCCAGATCACATCAACTGCCAACAGAAGTATAAATATTCTGACAAGTGCTAAAACAAAAATCTTTGGATAGACATGAAGCACAAATTTTTGCCTTTGGGGAAAATACATTGCAAAGAATAAATGCTAATTAAGAAAAAATTTTGGATTTCAAAGTTAGTGCCCTCTCACCGCTGCCCCTAACCTGCCTTTGGAAGGCACTGGGACTTGAGCCAAAGCCAAGGCAAGCAAAATTGACAGAAATATTGTAAATAATTGCTCTTATCTCACAGAACAAGAATCCATGTGGGTTTTTTTTCCTCTTTGGAAGCACAAAGGACATGCTTTGTATTTCATATATCCTGTCCTTAAGTTCCAGTAAATGCTTGAGTGAACTTGATTAAAAATTTAATCTGTGTCAGCTCAAATACAAATCTTCTCAAAAAGACAAAGTCAAGTGTAAAGTTTTGTTTGGGGTGTACACAGGGAGCCCCAAGGAAGCCCATAGACTCTTCATGTGGGTGGTGCCATGAGATTAGGCTCAACAGAAAATCCTTGTGTGTACATGAACTTCACCCCAAAGGGAAATGAGGAAGACCATGAACGTCCATCTTCCCTTTACTGTAGCTTGTTACTAAAAGCACAAGGGGCTTTTGTTTCACTGTGTTGTGCTGTGTTTTCTTTGAAGGGACAATTTGGCAATCTTCACATAGGAATCCATGTGAGGAAAGGCACTTCTTTATATTACTTCATAATCTATCTTCTTATTTGATGGATAGATTTTATTTCCCATAACTTCTCTCTCCCTCTCTCTCTCTCCCTCTCTCTCTCTCTCTCTCTCTCCCTCTCTCTCTTTCTCTCTCTCTCTCTCTCTCTCTCTCCATCCCTCCCTCCTTCCCTCTTGTTCTCTCCTCTCCCTTTACACATATTTCTCTTGCCTCTCTCTCTTTTACTCTCCCCTTTCTCAACTCACTTGCAATATAGCAGTTTTTGACAAGTGACAATTTCTATAAAGATTTATGTCTAGTGAGATAGTTTCACTAATTACTTCTAACACTGTTTTTAATACAGTGATGCAGTCAGAGACATTTTGTACATGTCAATGCCCAGGACCATGCCCCCCTCCACCCCCCGCCATCCCATCCCTGTTCCTTACCTACAGAACTCCCGCTGAACAGAGATTAAACTATCAATCAGCCACACTCCCCTAACTAAGAAGTGCAAGGGCGTCTGAAGCAGGCTTCCCACCCGACCCCACCCCAAAGCCCCTAACCAAAGAATCCAAATGAGTCCAGTAATCAAAGGAAGGACAGTAGTGTTTTCATCTCAGTGGCAGGCGTACGTGAGGCATCCCTAGACTTCAGCAGTTCTGTCTTTTCCAAGCTTGAGAGTATAACTTTTGTCTTGATTAAGTGAGCTACTATGTTATCTACTAGTAAATACATTTTAAATTGGCCAAGGGGGAAAAAAATTTTTTTTTGCACTCAAAATTCTCTTCTGGCCAGGCACGGTGACACACGTAGGACAGGTAGATCACTGTGAGTTCAAGGCCAACATGGTCTACAAAGCAAGTCCAGGACAGTCAAGGCTACACAAAGAAACCCTGTCTAGAAAACAAGAAATCTCTTCTGGTAGAGATGCTGCTGCTGAGGTCATAATGAGTAGTTTTCCCTTTAAGTCACAGTTTAGAGGCAGTCATGGTGGCCCATGGTGGCATTCTGAGCTCTTGGGAAGCTAAGTTGGAGAATTCTGGGTTCTAGGCCAGTTTGGGCCACATAACAAGAACCTGCCTCAAAAGCATAGTTTATGATGCTAAAGTGACGAGATAACTTAGGATTCTTATTCCTTTCCAAAAAAAAACTTAAAAGATTAGAGAAATATTTTCACTGTTTTTCTAAAATAGCTGAAAAAACTTTAGGCTTTTTTTAATGTCATGTACTGTTTTCAGTTAAATGCATTGCCCATTGCTATTGTTTACGTATAGGGGGAACTAACTATATTTTGTGGGACATTTAATTGTGGGACATACTAGTAGTTCTTTTAAATTTCATTTACAATATACTATCTTATAATCCCACGATCTGTTATAAAGATGATGAACACAACAGTAAAGTAAATATTTTTTACAGAGTAAATTCACTTTATTTTTCTTGTATAAAAACCCCTGTGTGGTAGCCACAGCTGAAGCCTGGGTCCTCTGTGGATGTAAAAGGCCAGACAGTAGATATGTTTGGCTTTGAAGAGCCCTAGTCTCTCTCACAGCTACCATCCTTTGCCACAGTAGCATAAAAGCAGCCACACACAATACATAAACAAATGTGCATGTAACAAAACTTTACCCAGATAAGGGGCCAGACTGGGCCCACGGACGGTAGTTTGTCAACTACAGGTTTATGAGAAAGTGTTTAAAACAGTGTAGATCTTGCTAACACAAAAAAGCAAATCTCACAAACTCCTTTATTCCAAAAGGCTAGAATAAAGTCACTTATTGGCGGCAACTTCTATTAGATCCTTAACAATCTTAAACTGTGCTCAGTTTTTTAAAAAGACCATAATTAAAAACCAAGTTTAAAGTGATAGAAATGTATTATATATCCTAGATATGGCAGCATGCAACTTTAATTCCAGCACTCAGGAGACAGAGAAGGCAGGTCTCTGTAAATTCTGGGCCAGGAAGGTCTACAGAGAACATTCCAGGCCATCCAGGCCTACATGGGGAGAATAGGGCTCAAAGAAAAGAAAAAGTATTATAGACTCTATGAGAAATAAGACAGGAGTTGGACACATAAGCGCATGTGTGCACCATTGCTGTTTATTAACTGATCTGGCTACATACAGATCTGAATCTCACAGATTAAACTCTGATAGCCTTTTCAACAGACTCTCTTTACTCAACTCCTAAATGGCTATGGCCAGTTTCTGGTGACATGGTAACCCTGTGGGTGGTGTGCTCCATTGCTTCATTGGAAACAGTTGATAAAATGAATAAAGGCTAATGGATTTCCTGCTTGGACCCACAGTTGTCTTAACAAAAGATTATGATGATGAAGAACCCAAAGGCCTGAAATCCCAGATTGTTTGGTGGGTTTTTTTTTTTCAATTACCTTGCCCCCGGACAATGGTGCAGAAATAAGCAACCGCGAAAAAAGCCAGAATCAGCCAGTACCGCATCTTGCACTGAAAGATCTTCATTTTGTTTTCTGCCTTTTACATGAGGTGCAACAGCTGCCTGGAAACAGAGAGAAGGTGGGAAATAAGTGAATGTTGTCATCCAGGAGACGCATGAGGGTTGTTGTGGCTTAGAATTGTCAGGAAGCAATTAAATCTCCAAATGGCTTTCTCATCACCAAATACAAACTGTTGGGATAAGCTCTTTCCCTTTTGAAAATTCTATATTGTAGATAAGTATTTGAAATATTTGAGAGAGCTGGGTATGGTCGCACATACTTTTAATTCCAGGATGCAGGAGGCAAAGGCAGGCAGATCTCTATAGGTTTGAGAACAGCCTGGTCTACACAGTGAGTTCCAAACCAGAGAGGACTACAGAGTGAGACCCTGTCTCAAATGACCAAGGAGACGTTAAGACTGTAACCAGCTGTGGTGATGCATACAAGCAGGTCGTGTCATCCAGAAAGAACGTACTGATGCATATATGAGTTCACGGAGAAGATGGCAACATGCACAGCACTTACACAGGCTCGAGCCAGATGAAGTCCGAGTGCTGAAAGGTGTCAGTGGGCACAGGGACCTGTTACCAAGAAGCTATCTGTGATTGAAACCCACTGACAAAGCAAGAGGTTTCCTCAGTGGAGTTTCAGGGCAGGTTCTAGGCCCAGGATAGTTGTCTCTCTCTCACACACACACACACACACACACACACACACACACACACACACACAC
>OU015748.1:90503283-90529045 GCA_907169655.1 Acomys percivali
TGTGTGTGTGTGTGTGTGTGTGTGTGTGTGTGTGTGTGTGTGTGTGTTGGTTTTGTGTGTGTGTGTGTGTTGATTTTGTGTAAGGGTTGTGCATGTATTTCTTGCAGGTTTATTTATTTGTTTGTTTGTGTTTAAGGAGATTAAAATAACATAAACTTTGGTGGGTAGGGAAATGAAAATTATCTGGGAGAAAAACATGGTCAAAGTTTATTGTAGGAAAAAACTTATCAGTAAAAAGTAAATCATAAGAATAAGTATTTTAAGTATAAAAAAATAAAATAAAAATAGCCATCACAGATCCCAAAAATAGTGTTTTTACTCTAAGAAAACCTAAGGATATAAATTATTTGCTCTTCTTCTTTTAGTGAAGTATAAACATTTATTGCTGATAATAAATGTTCCTTTTGAATACATTAGATGGGGTCACGACTTATTTGTCAGTATTTGAAATTTTTAGGTTATTTCCAATGTTCTCAAGCATAAACAGTGCAATAAACATCTTTACTGATACTGAAGTAGTCTAGCTAAATTTAAAAACATGGAACTGCTAGGTAAAAGAAGATGTGATTTTGGTTTGGTTTGGTTTGGTTTGGTTTGGTTTGGTTTGGTTTGGTTTGGTTTGGTTTGGTTTGGTTGGAGACAGAATCTCAATAGGTCACTTTGAACTAAAAATCTCCCTGCTTCAGCCTCTCAAGTGGTGGGATTACAGATGTGTGCCCCCACAACCCACGAAGATACAGGTTTTCCAGCTAATTACACAACGCGGTATGGCCAGTTACACTGATTCCTACTCTCATCAGCATCTTACAAAGTATCATGCTGATCACTTCTACCATCACAGGGGTAGTTTATAATTTTACTCGATAGGTAAATGTAGTTATGAAAGCCTCCTTTTAACTTGATTATGCATATACAATATGTACATATATCTATGTTAATCAAAACATCTGACAGAATAATTTAGAGAAAGGAATTATTTATTCCTGCTCATTTTCAGAGGTGTCAGTCAATCATGACAGGGAGAGGACGGCAAATCAAAGCAGCTTGATCATGGTAACAAAGACCTAGGAAGAAGAATCCCGGAAAGGCGAGGGGAAGGGGCAACACCTAAGCACACCCCAGCGACTCACTTCCTCTAACCAAGCAGGAAGATTCTCCCAGCAATCTATTCACATTTTAAATGTTCCAGTATATGAAACCACTGATTAACTCAGAGTCCTTGTGATCAAATTGTGTCTGGAAAATCCTCACAGACACACCCACAGATTGTTTCCTGGGCTTGTGGCAATACAGTTAAAATTAACATCTGACTATCGTAAGCCCAGAGAGGCTCAGGGGTTTAGAGTACTTATTTATCTTGTACAGGACACCCACATCATGGATCACAAACATCTGTGAGTGACTCCAGTTCCGTGGCTTTGGGTGGCCTCTTCTGAACGTGATACACATGTATACACATGGGCAAAATACTCATACCATAAAACGAAATAAATAAATCTTAAAAATGTTTAAAGCTTGACTATCACTTTAATGTAATACCTGGTAGTTTTTGGCTGCCTAATATTTTAAACAAAATCCATGTCTTATCTACTTTTTTTTCTGAATTGCGAGGAATCTTTACATACTATTTATTTTAACTCATTTTACATGTACTGTCCTTCTAGTTTGTTTTTTATCTTTCAGGTTTTTTAATATATTTTATTAATTTATTCATATTACATCTCAATTGTTATCCCATCCCTTGTATCCTCCCATTATCTTTCAGTTTTATTTACTGGTTTTAGTGTTAGGCAGTTTCTTTGTTCGAGTAAACAATCTGACTAAATGATTCTCATCATAGTATTCCATGTCATAGGGAAAATGGCCTATCTTAACCCAAATTTTATTTCTAGTTATCTAAACTTTTTAATCCCAGATGAGAATGGACTCTTTTCCATACTGTGATGCCTAATGGGCTATTTGTTTCTTAGTTTGGTTTGGTTTGGTTTGGTTTGGTTTGGTTTGGTTTTTCCAAACAGGTTTCTCTGGGTAGCCTTAACTGTCCTTGACGCACTTCATAGCCCAGGATGGCCTGGGACTCACAGAAATCTGCCTGCCTCTGCCTCCTGAGTGCTGAGATTACAGGCGTGCGCCACCACACCTGGGTTAAGGGGCTATTTGTAACACAGAAATACATTGCTTTATAATGGTACAACAGTTTAGACTAATACTACCTTTATGTCTTTTCCGTCTTATTTCTTGTGTTAAATACACGTATAACTAATCCTTCTTTATTTTTTTATATTGCATGGACTAAGTTTTTGTTTTACCAGAAAAACTTCTAAATTTTACCTTAAGTATATTTCTGATAGTCTGGTTGAGGGATAGTTTGTTTTCATGAGTTTTTTTTTTTTTTTTTTTTTTTAAGTCCTTAGGCAGGAGAAGTTACACACAACTATAACCCCAGAACTTAGGAAGAGAAAACTGAAAGATCAGGAGGAGAAACTAGGAGAGATTCTGCCTCAAAACCTAACCAAGCCAGGATGTGGGGGCAGGGAAGACCACCATGAGAGGTGAGAAAACACAGGAGTAGGGTTACAAGTAGAAGCAGGACACACGTGTTTATGAATAAAACTGCACGATGCGGCCCATCATTTCATAGGTTAACTAAAACCTTCATTAAAGATGGATGCTACTTTAAAATGTATCTGTGGTACTAACCTCACAGTTGCATGCCTTTGCTAAAACTTGACAACTTGTACACTTAAGTAAATGATGTGATATGCAAATTATACCTTAATAAAATTAAGAAAGATTAGTGCCAAACATGCTTCATTATATTCTTCTTTTTGGTATTTGATTATAATGAGTTCTTTTGATAGCACTACTTTGTCCTTGCAATATAGACCTATAAGAGGCGATTATTTTTCTTTAAACATTCACATGCCTGTAGTGGCCCCAACTTTTGGAGCAGGCCATTTTGAGGTAGAAATAAGAGATCCTGCCATATCCTTGAGAAATATTTCACTAACTTATACTTAGTAACTCTACATTTGACCTCCTAATCATTTATACTCTTGGAAAACAACAGAAAAAGGTGAAGAGTCCACCCCTCCAGCTCCTTGGAAACTAATTAAATCCAAATCACCTGCTATATGCCAAAAAACTGCTGAGTGATTTAAGTTTTAAAATGCCTTTATGTTCTCTATTGTAAATGTATGTCTGCAAAGGCAAAAATATTATCAAATCAATTAAAGTTGCCTAATTGTAACTTATAAGTGAAGGTGACTCATTAGTAACAGTTGCTATAAATAACTCTTCTCAAAGAACAAAACTGCTAATTTCTGAGTGTGTGTGTGTGTGTGTGTGTGTGTGTGTGTGTGTGTGTGTGACATGTGTTCAGCTACACCTGAAGACCAGAAGAGGGTGGTAGATCCACTGGAGCTGAAGTTACAAGTGTTTGGGAGATGCCCCATTATGGGTGCTGGTATCCAAACCCTGCAGCAGCAGTAAGTACATTTAACCTCTGAGCCAAATAGACCAAGCTGGCCTCAAACTCACAGACATTGGATTGCCTCTGCCTCCCTAGTGCTGAGACTAAAGGCATGCACCATCATGCCCTGCTACTCTAGCCAGTCCTTTTTTTTATGAAATAATTTTATTTTTCTTATTTTTTAATATTTATTTATTCATTTTACATCCTGGTCTTAGTCCCACCCTCCCTCTCCCCCATCTCCCTTCCCTATTCCTCAGAAAAGGGGCGCCCCACTTCCAATCCATCCCAGCTCACCATGTTGCAATACGACTGAGGGTGTTCTCTTCCTGTGTTGCCTGGTAAGGCAGTCCCAGCAGGGGGAAGTGATCAAAAATCTAGAAACAGATGCTGAGACTCACAACCAAACATTGGGCAAACTTATGAAAAAGGTGGGGTGGTGGTGGGGAGGGGAAGGACCTGGAAGGGACAGGCACTCCACAAGAAGGCCAACAGAGCCAACTAAGCAGGGCCCAGCGGGGCCTGTGGAGTCTGAAGCATCACCCAAGGATCATGCATGGACTGGAACTAGGCCCCCTAGACAGCTGTAGGCAAAGGGCAGCTCAGGTTTCATGTGGGTCCTCTAGTAAGGTGAGTGGGGGCTGTCTCTGACATGGACTCTGTTGCCAGCTTTTGATTACCCTAGCCAGTCTTGAGTGTCATTTATCTTCAAATGAAGAGCATAAGTTTCTGATTTTTTTAATCTGTACTTTTTAAATTTCTTTTTTCTAAAGACTCTAAAGGCTGACCTTGATTCTCTTTCCTCAACCTCCCATACCCTAGTAATATAGAGGTGAGCCACCATGCCAGGTTTATATAAATTTATCTAGTATCTCTTCTCTGAGGTCTTTGATAATGGAATGTCTGGAGAAAATCCCTGGGGTGGCAGGAATATACAGAGTTACCCTTTTTATCTCCTAGTTTACAAAGCTTGGCAAGAGATTCTGGCACATGAGTGATTAATAGAACACACATTGCATAGTCAGTCCCAAATGCCTTAAATTGCTCTCGTGATACTTCTTCCAGGCCTAAATGTTCTTCTGAAAGATGCTAGCTCAGTCTTTGGACCAGATCTAATCTAGCAAGGCACATAAGAACCAGGCTTTAGGAAAGAAGTGGGGATGAAAGATAATTTTTCATCAACTCTGGAAAAAATGTCATTAGGTGAGAGATTAGGTCCCAGGGAGTCCTCTCTAGGTCTATAAATACCATAGGTGGGTAAGAGATCAGTGTAGCCATCAGGTAGTGAATATAGACACTAAAGACCCATGACCTGCTTAGAGGACCCTCCTAATATTGGACTCTTGCCTCTTCGTGGGGAGACTGGAGACATAGCCTCGTTAGTGGCAGCCACAAATGGCCTCAAGGCTCAGTTGAGTTTTGCTGGATGAGGAATGCTAGGGTCACTTGGATCTGAGTCTAAAATCAGTCTAGAGATTTCCTTCCCATTTTAGAGCCATAGATTTCATCTTGCTTTTCTGTCTTCTTCCAGACCTTTCAGGGTCATTCTCCTTTGTGATCTATTCCAGAGCCTTACAAATGAATGCCTTTTCATCAGGGGACTGAAAATAAAGGAGGAGACATCCCGATTGCAACACAGTCTTGGGAGAGCTTTAGAGTGGAGCTCCTACAGTTCCAGGAGACAGGCTGTGATGCTAATATTGGGGTCTTTGCTCCTATTGACAATGCCACTGGCAGAGGCAGCTCCTTCTTGCACGCTTCCCACAGTGAATGAAGACTTTGATGACCACATAAAGGGAATCATTACGTCCCAGGGGCCCTCTGTGCTCCTGAAGTAGAGCCTCGTGCTGCTAACGTGGCTTCTCTTCAGGCTGTGCAATACATGAAAGGGGATCCAGGAGATTGTCTCAGCTTGCACCTCCACTTGGGAGCTAGCTCTGTGCTTCTAATTGCTCTATCCAAATTCCCAGAACAATGACTTAGCATCCAAGATTTTGAAGGCTAAACCAGGTCCCTGTGGGCAATGACTCATCTCAAGGATCCCAAGGTTCTGTCCATCTGTGTGAGCCTCCTGCACAGAGAGGAGAGTTCTGGTGCCAGAATTTAGTCCTGGACTGAATTTGTGCTGCCCACTGGCTTACCACAGAACCTTCAACAGCTGCCAATCAGGCACTCCCAGTCCAAAGTGCCCTCCGAGGAGCTTCCTTGCAGACTCACTTGTCTTCACTGCACTAGCTTAGCATCATTTGAACACTAAGTCCAATTTGTGCTGCTCAGTTTTTAAGCTATGATAATAATCAAAGTTTGATTAGAATTTTCTTAAGTAATTTTGGTGTCCAGATAATTCTGGGTCCATAAGAAAAACTAGAAAGTGTCTTAACATCACTTTGTCCTGTCCAATGACCCTGGTTTCCTTCCTGATGCTGATTCATGCACAACTTCTTTCCTTTTTTCTTGTTTTAGATCTACTTAAAATTTTCACCTCTTCGCTCTGCTTTGGATATCTCCCCATAATTTTTTTCTTCATATATGGGTTTTCATCTTTGCTAGAGCATTATTGCTTTATCTCAGCTTCAACTGTTTTTTTTTTCACTTAGAAGAACAAAACCAGTATGTTTCTGACCAAAAAAAAAAAAATAGATAAGCTGAGGACATGTCCAATTTGCAGTTTTTGAGAACAAGATTCTGCTAAATTGTCAAGTTTATTGCTTCGTTCTTCATTTTATTTCTGCATTTATCATTAATAGTTGCTTTCTGTTTTTACTTTTGGTTGACAGTAAAGTGTTCTTTTTACTGTTCATTTATTGTTTTGTATAGTCCTTCATTAATACAATGTTATTCTTTCTTTGCCACTGAGCCACATAAGCTTCCATTTCCTTTCTAACACAAAAGCCACTTCAGTGACTGCAGTAAGACATAAATCTCTGTTGGTGTGGTGGTGGAAGCCTTCAGTCCCAGCACTGGGGAAGGAAAGGTTCAAGACTGCATGTTCAAGGCTCACCTCTGCTTCAGAGCTGGTTTGATGCTCATCTGAGCTATGTGAGTCTCCGTCTTCAAAATTAATAATAAACCACAACTCTATAAACTATCAAAATAACAGAACTCACCCATGTTTCCACCTCAGTGCTCTGGTTTTATGTCATAATCCTAACAGTGTGTCTAGGATAATATATAACTATTTTCCTTGTGCACTTCATTCGGAAAAGAGGCAGAATGTTCAGTAGTATTATCTATCTAGCATTTGAGCTTGAATTAGTCTATTTCATGATGGAAAACTAATCAAAAGGGATTGGGCAGCCCTTATGAGCAAGGACTTGAGAAGATTCCAGTCTAATATATCCATCCATCGGCTAATCATCCGTTGACCTGCCCATCACAACTCACAAAAAAATAGCTGCAAAATGTCCTTCTCAAATGAAGTGTTCATTCTAAAAATTCCTTCCCCAAACATGGCAAGCCTAGGTTTCAAGTAAACCAGGCCAGGAAACTGACCGCATTTGTCCCGTAGACTCTGTAATACCAGATTATGTGCATCAGATCCTGTGAGTCTATGCTAGCAAAGGAAGACAATGTCCATTTTCCAGACATCTCAGGGCAAGAGCCTTTTGTCTTTTTATCAATGTATTGCAGTTCCTGTGTCCCAATGTTGCATGGCAATAACTAACATGTGGCATCGGAAGTGTGTACATTTCAGATACCTTAGCTAATTAAGTACCTGTATCCTTCTTAGCGGTTTGAGGATGTAAGACTTTGTTTATAAGAAGGGAAATACAGCTTGCGTGCAGAGCCTATCTTTAAATTCTTTTTGTTGTTTACTTTAAATTAGGATGAGCAATAGCATATTGGGAGAAGTAGAATCTTAATTTTCCCAAGCTTTTCTGCCAAGTCACCAAACTTTTGGACAGAGAAGTAGAGAAAAGAAAAGTCTCAATTTCTATTTATGTGCCATGAGATATTTTTAAATTTACCAAAAAAAAAAAAATGTCAAAGCCTCATTTGTTGAAACTTTGCCCAAGAGTCAGAATAAACAAGTAACTCCGCTTTGATTTTTTTTTTCCCTTCTCCTTCTTCTTAAAACATCGTGTCAAAATGGCTACTTAATTCTGCAATCAGAAGGGAGAAATCAGCTTTGGAGAGAGTTGATAATACAGAGCATGAGTGAAGTCAAAGCACGGCCATGACCTTTCAAACCTTACATGGCCTCAAGCCATCCCTACCAGTGACAGTTCAGCCAGCTTCTAGTTTGTGTATTTGTTTTATCAAATCTTATTTGTGTAGTTGGGTTCAATAAAGAGCAAAGGCCTAAGTGAAGCCATTAGTCAGTGCTTCCAGGCACTCAAAGAATTCTCAGCTTAGCACACAGCCAATTTTATCAAAAGTCCTTTGAATATTTACTCAAGAGTTATTGCCAAAACTTACACATATGCACAACCAAATCTTGATGAGTATTCCCACCAATCATTGTTTGATTTACAAAATAAACCTATGAACTTACACAGAAGTGTTCTTAGCTGCCTGTTGTACCCAGGCTCTGAGAAAGACAGTTATTTATGGTACAGGAGTTATCATTCTGATATTTTTTGAGAGCCTTACTATATAACCAAAGTGGATTCCTTGGTGCTAAAGAATGTACAAAACTTCATATCATGTGTTTCCCTTAGGGAACTCACAATTCTACTAAAAAAGCAAAATTGCCACTTGGGAGACAGAGGCAGGCAAATTTCTGTTAGTTTGAGGTCAGCCTGGTCTACAGAGAGAGTCCAGGACAACCTGGGCTACACAGAGAAACCCTGTCTCAAAAACCTTCCCTCCACCCCACTCCGCAAAAAAGCAAAATTGCAAGCTAAATGCAAAGCTAAAAGAAGTATGACACTGGACGCAACGGTAGCAGAAGACAGTGGCATGTCAGCTATTCTATATTTCTTTATCAATAATATGTGTAAGATATTGTCTGTCTCTATGAAGGTTGTGATAAGGTGGCATTTTATTCATCTATAAAGAAAAATGAAATCATGACATTTGCAGGAAAATAGATGAGACTGTTAAGCAAGGCATCTTAGACCCAGAAAGAAAAATACTGCATAATTACATGCAATGACTAGAATTTAATTTTCATATGTTTGGGTTGAGGATAAAATATTGATAAAACTCACAAAACTGGAGAGGGAACTATGAAATGGGAAAAGATGCCTTAAGAAGGGTAGATAGGAGAAAAAGAGGGTAATATAATATGTGTGACAGGAAGGCAGAAAGAGGGTGCTGGAGAAGAAGGGGACCAGCAGGACTACAGGGGTGTGGGGGGAGGGGAAGCTACAAAAAAAGTATGAAAATGTCATGCCTGGAAAATATTACCTTACACACTAATTTTTTAAAAATAATTTTTAAAGAAAGATGATCACCATAATACAAAGATAGGGCTCAGAGATTTCTAACTTTGACCCCTGAGCAACAGGTTAATGGAAAGGAAACGGAAATGGTGATAAGCAGTCACTTTGCTACCTAGGCAGATGCTGAAGGAGGGAGGAGAAGAACAAAGAGCCTTCTATCTCCCTCACAGTGAGGATGTAAGACAGACTTGGCAGAAAGGTTTAAGCTGAAGATCCAGATAATTACAAAGGCAGCCATTGCTCCCTTGTGTGAACTACTTTAGAAAGTTCTCAACACATTCCTATCCATTTTTATCACTCTCCCGATAGAACTCTACACAGGTTAAAGGATCAGCTTTCTGATGATGTGTGCCTCCTCACCCAAGAGCCATTCACAGGCTTAAGAAAAAAAAAGGCTTTAAGTTGTCATGGACAAGTTTGTGCAAGAATTGTTGAAGGAATGGGGATATTTGTGCATGTTTTAAGCACAGGAGAACTAGGAATAAGAGGCATGCAACCCATGTTTTCATATATTATGTTTAAAGAGCCTTCCTGCAAAAGATGAAGCTGGATTGTTTGGGGCACCTTCTAAAAAGAGAAGGTTTGAACTGATGCAAATTCAAAATCCAACAATGAGAGTAGTTTACTTCCCTCTGGTAGAAGACTGGAGTCAATCTTCTAGCCCACAATCTGGGTGAATTTTACCTGTACGAAATGTTTCTGACTTGAGGGGAATGTGATAAAATGGTACGTAAGATGTCCTCCTCAATGCTACCTTTCCAATATCGTTTGTTCTTGGGTTTTTGTTTGGTTTTTGTCAGCGTTCTTTTGTTGTTTGTTTGTTATTGTTTTTTGGGGTTGTGTTGTTGTTGTTGTTGTTTTAAGACAGGGACCCCAAGCTGAAGAGATGGTTTCTTGAGAAAAGCAGTTAGCAATTGTAAGGACCAGAGTTCCAGCACTCACATAAGGGCTAAGAGAATATGACAGCGGCCATTATTCCCATCTTGTGGAGAAGGAGAGACAATGGAAGCCCAAAATAAAGCTGAATAGCTCAAGTAGCCAAACCAACAAGATCTTGTTCAAGTGAGAGATCCTACTTCAAAATGCAAAGTAGAGGGTGGTCAAGAAAAATGCCTGAAGCCAACCTTAGGCCAACACACACACACACACACACACACACACACACACACACACACACACGCACATTGGCTTCCTAGAATGAGTTTGGTAATGTTCCATCCATTTCTATTTTGTGGAGCAGTCTGAAGAGTATCAGTATTAGCTCTTCTTTGAAAGTCTGGTAAAATTCTATGCTGAAACCATCTGGCTCTGGCATTTTTTTTTTTGGTTGGAAGACTTTTGATAACTGCTTCTATTTCTGTAGGAGAAATAGGACTATTTAATTTGGTGCACTTAGGAGGCAGAGGCAAGCAGATCGTTGTGAGTTTGAGGCCAGTCTGGTCTACAAAGTGAGTTCAGGACAGCAATGGCTAAATAGAGTAACCCTGTCTCAAAAAAACCAGAAACAAACACACACACACACAAAAAAAAAAAAAAAAAAAAAAAAAAAAAAAACTTCAAGTCTCTGAAGAAGGAAATTGAAGATGATATCAGAAGATGAAAAGATCTCCCTTGTTCATGGATCAAGAGAATAACCATACTAAAAATGGCCATCTTACCAAAAGCAACTTACAGATTCAATGCAATCCTATCAAAATACCTACATGATTTTTTAAAGACCTTGAAAGACCAATTCTCAACTTCATATGGAAAAACAAAAAACCCAGAATAGCAAAAAAAAACAAAAAACAAAAAAACAAAAAAAAATCCTGTATAATAAAAGATCCTCAGGAGGAATCTCCATCCCTGATCTCAAGCTGTACTATAGAGCAACAGTAATTAAAACAGCATGATACTGCCATATAAATAGGCTGGTTGATCAATGGAATTGAATCAAAGATCCAGAAATAAATTCATACACCTATGAACAGTTAATTTTTTTACAAAGAAATTAAATCCATACAATGGCAAAAGAATAGCATTTTCAACAAATGGTCCTGGTCTAACTGGATGTCTACATGTAGAAAATGAAAGTAGATCCATATTTATCACCATGTACAAAACTCAAGCCCAAGTGGATTAAAGACCTCAACATAAAACCAGATACACTAAATCTGTTAGAAGAAAAAATGAGGAAGACTCTTGAACTTATTGGAACAGGAGACAACTTGCTGAACAGAACACCAACAGCCAAGCTCTAAGGTCAACAATTAATAAATGAGACCTCATGAAACTGAAAAACTTCTATAGGGCAAAGAACACTGTCAACATAACAAAGCAACAGCCTACATACTGGGAGAAGATCTTCACCAACCCTACATCTGACAAAGAGCTAATATCCAAAATATATAAAGAACTCAAGAAATTAAACACCACCAAACCAAATAACCCAATTAAGAAATGGGGTTCAGGGCGTGATTCTGTCCTGCGTGTCTCTTCTAAGGAGCAGTGGGTAGTTTTCTCCGTCCGACTTCACTCACACCGAAGTGCTCGCCTCCGCCTCATGGAAGACTCAATGGACATGGACATGAGCCCTCTTAGGCCTCAGAACTACCTTTTCGGTTGTGAACTAAAGGCTGACAAAGATTATCACTTTAAAGTGGATAATGATGAAAGAAAGTGAGCACCAGTTATCGTTAAGAACGGTCAGTTTAGGGGCAGGGGCAAAAGACGAATTATACATCGTAGAGGCAGAAGCAAGGAACTATGAAGGCAGTCCAATTAAAGTAACACTGGCAACATTAAAAATGTCTGTACATGGGCTGGAGAGATGGCTCAGAGGTTGGGCTGGAGAGATGGCTCAGAGGTTAAGGGCACCACCTGCCCTTCCCGAGGTCCTGAGTTCAATTCCCAGCAACCACATGGTGGCTCACAACCATCTATGAGGTCTGGTTCCCTCTTCTGGCATGCAGACAAAACAATGTATACATAATAAATAAATATTTAAAAAAAAGAAAAGAAAAGAAAATGTCTGTATAACCAACGGTTTCCCTTGGGGGCTTTGAAATTACACCACCTGTGGTCTTAAGGTTGCAGTGTGATTCAGGACCTGTGCACATTAGTGGACGGCATCTAGTAGCTATAGGGGAAGATGCAGAGTCTGAGGATGAAGATGAGGAAGATGTAAAACTCTTAAGTATGTCCGGAAAATGAACTGCCCCTGGAGGTGGTAACAAGGTCCCCCAGAAAAAAGCCAAGCTTGATGACGATGATGAGGATGATGATGAAGATGATGAGGATGATGAGGATGATGATGATGATTTTGATGAGGAAACTGAAGAAAAAGTTCTAGTGAAGAAATCTATACCAGATATGCCAGCAAAAAATGCACAGAAATCAAACCAAAATGGAAAAGACTTAAAACCATCAACACCAAGATCAAAGGGTCAAGAGTCCTTCAAAAAAACAGGAAAAAACTCCTAAAACACCAAAAGGACCCAGCTCGGTAGAAGACATTAAGGCAAAAATGCAAGCAAGCATAGAAAAAGGTGCCTCTCTTCCCAAAGTGGAAGCCAAGTTCATTAATTATGTGAAGAATTGCTTCTGGATGACTGACCAAGAGGCCATTCAAGATCTCTGGCAGTGGAGGAAGTCTCTTTAAGAAAATGGTTTAAACAGTTTGAAATATTCCTGCTTCATTTCTGTAACAGTTAATATCTGGCTGTCCTTTTTATAATGCAAAGTGAGAACTTTCCCTACTGTATTTGATAAATGTTGTCCAGGTTCAGTTGCCAAGAATGTGTTGTCTAAATGCCTGTTTAGTTTTCAAGGATGGACCTCCACCCTTTACTTGGTTTTAAGTATGTATGGAATGTTATGATAGGACATAGTATAATAGTGGTGGTCAGATGTGGAAATGGTAGGGAGACAAAAATACATGTGAAATAAACTCAGTATTTTAATAAAGTATAAAAAAAAGAAATGGGGTTCAAAGCTAAACTGAGAATTCTCAAGAGAAGAATATTGAATAGCTGAGAAACACTGAAAGAAATGTTCAACCTCCTTAGTCATCAGGGAAATGTAAATCAAAACAACTCTGAGATGCCATCTTACACCCATCAGAATGACTAAAATCAAAAATTCAAGTGACAATACATTCTGGTGAAGATGTGGAGAAAGGGGAACACTCTTCCATTGCTGCTGGGAGTGCAAACTTGTACAATCACTTTGGAAATTAATCTGGTGTTTTCTCAGAAAATTGGGAATAGGGCTACCTCAAGACCCAGCTATTCCACTCCTTGGCATATACTCAAAAGATGCTCCACCATACAATAAGAACATTTGCTCAGCCATGTTCATAGCAACCTTATTCATAATAGCCAGAATCTGGAAACAACCTAGATGTCCCTCAGTAGAAGAATGGATAAAGAAACTGTGGTCCATTTATACTATGGAATACTACTCAGCTATTAAAAACAAAGAAATCTTAAAATTTGCAAATAGATGGAACTAGAAATGGTCATCCTGAGTGAGATAACCCAGATCCAGAAAGACACACATGGCATATACTCACTTATAAGTGGATATTAGGCCAACATGGATATCTTCTTAGAGTTTTCACTCAGTAGGGTATTGGGTCAGATGCTGGGACTAGGTATTGGACCTCAGGTGAGAGGGGTATGGAATAATGGGGATATAGAAGGACCCAGAGGGTCCAGAAGCCTCACAAGAAGACCACTAAGGCTGGCAGATCTGGTGAAGGGGTGCTGAACAAACTGTTGTACCAACCAAGGACAATGCACGCGGTAAACCTAGACCTCCTATTCAGATCTAGCCAATGGACAGCTCATTCTCCATGGTTGTGTGAAAAGTGGGGACGCCTCTGACATGAACTCTGGTGCCCCCTATTTTACCATTTCTCCTTGGTGGGGAGGCGTGGTGGCACTCAGAGGAAAGCTGCAGGCTACCAGGAAGAGACCACATAGGCTGTAATCATATGGTGGGGAGGAGGTCTCTTTCTGTCACAGGTCTAGGGGAGGAGAATAGAGTGTAAAAAGGAGGGAGGGAGGGAGCAGGAAGATACAAGTGAGGGGATAATACTCAGGATGTAATCTGAATAAATTATAAGAAAAAAAAAGAAATTCTTTTACTTTTCTAGATATTGGCACTGGAAGACCTCTGGGTGACATTTTAACCCATACTTAGCAAATTCAATATGTATAATAAACAATAAATAAGTACTGACTAATTATCAATGAGTGGTCAGGAATAATGCATGTCTAGTTCAAAAGTGAGCATGTTGTACAACATGCAATTGGCTTCAGGTAAACATCACCTACTAGATGTGCTGTAAATCAGCAAGCATATACCAGATGTGAGCCTCAGGACCAGACAGTCCAGAGGAGAGCTCACTGTTTTCTTCTCCAGTAGCATGGGGCTTCCCAGAGGTACTACTTTTTGCTAATTCATTCTGTGAGGTTCGCAGCATCCCCCATGAGCTACTCCGTTGTACAATAGCTATGAAAAATAAGCCTCAGAATGATGAGTTGGAGAAATAGCTGCACAGGTAAAGTGCTTGCCACACAGGCATAAGGGTCTGAGTTCCAGCCTCCAGAACCCACATAAGAAAGCCAAGCATGGGCCTGGAGAGATGGCTCAGTGGTTAAGAGCATTGGCTGATTTTCAAAAGGTATGGAGTTAAATTCCCAGAAACCACATGGTAGCTCACAACCATCTATAATGAAATCTAACGCCTTCTTCTGCCCTGCAGGCATACACGCAGATAGAGCAGTCACATACATAAAATAAATAAATAAACATTTTAGAAAAAAACAAAGAGAAAGGAAAGAAAGTCAAGGATGTCAGCATGCATTTTTATTCTCAGTGCAAGAGAGGCAGAGACAGGAGGATTCCTGGAGCTCACTGGCTAATGAGAGACCTCATCTAAAACAAAAATAAAGATAGATGGCTCCTAATGCCCCAGGTTGACCTCAGATCTCCATGCTCATTCATTCTTTCTTTTTTAAGATTTATTTTTATTATTATGTATATAATGTTCTGCCTGCATGTACACCTGTAGGCCAGAAAAGGGGATCAGATCACATTACAGATGGTTGTAAACCACCATATGGTTGCTGGGACTTGAACTCAGGACCTTTGGAAGAACAGGCAGTGCTCTTAAGCATTGAGCCATCTCTCCAGCCTGCTCATTCACTCTTGAGCATATATTCACTCATACAAATAGGTACACACACACACACACACACTCACATTCAGCTGCCTCTGCACTCTTAAGCTAGATGTGTAAATTTTGCGGTCTAAGCCAGAGCCATTCCAGTAGCACAACAAACTAGTGACAGCTACTTGACACAAGAATGTTCATCATCTGGCTTTTGTCTCCCCTCTCATCCTGCTACTAAGGACTGACAGATAGAACTCCACCAAAGGCATGGAGCTTATCTTAATAAAAAGTAGTGTTTATCCTCAGCAGAGGGCTAGCTTCACTTCTCACCTTAGACAGCCCTACTCAGGAAGCCTTCCTCATCCTCCCTCTGAGAGCCAGATGGCTTTCTCCTGGTGCCCACAATGCAAGCCTGCCAGCCATTATTTCCCATTCTACTTGTTTATCATTGCACTGTAGTCATTGTTGTCAATTGCACTTATATTTTCAGAAGTACATTACGAAATACTGTATTTTAAATATTTAGCATAGGGCCAATACAGGACAAGACGCTAGATAGGAGAGGAAGACAGTTAATCAAGTTCATTTTTTTAACCTCAATTCAGTGTGCTCCTCTCCACAAAAGCAACAATAGAAAGGCAGGGCACATCTTTAATAAAGAGTCTCCTGACTGCCCACACAGACCTGTCCTGAGCCATACCGACAGACTTAGCAGAGGCTGGCCTCCCTCTAGAATATTGCTCACAGACAGCTCAAGTCAATTCTGGGGGGAAAGAATCTGGTACAACTCCCTAAACATTTAAAGTTAGGGAAATTTACCAGGTTGACCTCTGATCTCCATGTTCATTCACTCCTGAGCAAATACTCACTCATACAAACGTGTATACACACACACACACACACACACACATTCAACTGCCTCAGAACTCTTAAGGTAGATGTGTAGATTTTGAGGTTGAAGCCTCAATGCAACATGTCAATTGATTTAGAACCAGGCCTGGCGGCTCATGGCTATAATCTCAGCACATGGGATGCTGAGACAAGAGGACCACTGTGAGTTCGAGGCTAGTAATAGGTGGCAGCACCCATTGGGTTACACAGTAAAATCCTGTCTTAAAAGGAAGCAGGGGAGGACTTCAAGATGGCGGCAAGCAACGTGGACTGTGTTTATATGTTCCAGTAAACAGTTCAGGGAATTGCACAGAATTCTTAACCAGGAACACCAAACTCCTCACTCCACTACAGCAGGAGTACTCCACAGTTCGAAAGGACCAAACTACAGAAAACCTGCGTGCCCTTGAACACAGGAGGAGCGTGGATATTCTCGGACCATAACGGTAGCAGCGGCAGCTGACGTTGGCAGCTGGGAACCCTCTGGCAGAGGCGATTGGCGTGGTGACCAATGGGAATTGCTATGGGAGAGGGGATTCAGAGCAAGATTTGGCCCCGAGACCCTAGCTGAGCTCAGTGTGCAGTTAGGGCCCAGAAATCTTACCTGAACTCGGTGCTCGGTTTGGGCCCCAGGACCCAAGCTCAACTCAGCGACAGTTTGGGCCCTGAGACCCAAACTGGAATCGGTGCACGGTTTGGCCCCTGATACCCTAACTGATCTCAGAGTGCAGTCTGGGCCCTGAGACACAAACTGGACTCGGCATGCGGTTTGGACCCTGAGACTCTAGCTGAACTTGACAGGCATTTTGGGCCCAGAGACCCTGACTGAGCTCAGTGCATGGTTTGGACCCTGAAACTGAAACTGGGCTCGGCGCACAGTTTGGGCCCTGAGACCCTAGCTGAGCTTGACATGCAGTTTGGGTCCTGAGACTCTGGTTGGACTCAACGCTAACTGGACTAAGTGTGTGGATTGGACCCCAAGACCCGTTTGGGTCCAGATACGTGAACTGGACTCAATGTTCAGGTTGGGTCCATAGAAGCTAACTGGACTCAGTGTGTATGCAATTTAGGCCCCGTGACAATAACATGGACTCTGCAAGCAGTCTGGGTCCCGAAACGCTACTGGGAACCACAGACCAGTGGAGCATCAGAGCTCTGGGTCTAAGGAAATCTCAGGGAGACAGAGAGTAGAGTGGCCATCAGACCCCCTCCACCCGATCTGCATCAGTCCCTGGAGAGCTCCGGTGCCACGAGAGAGGACCCAGAAGGCTGTGGACACTTTGGCCTGACCCAGCATGCATTCTGATACCCAGGATGATTCTGGGACCCACAGTACAGGGGAACTGGGGGATCACTGTCTGTTAGAGTCCCAAACTACGGGGCTGGCCTCTTGCCATCCAGACCAATGAAGCATCAGAGATTCTGGCTTAGGGACATTGTGAGAAAACAGGTGAATCTATTGCCAGACTCCCTCCACCCAACTCCAGAAGCTACCTCCCAAAACCAGAGATGGCAACATGACTAAAGGACAGCATAAAGTAATACACACAAAACCAAAACCAAAACAAAACAAAACAAAAACCAGTGTGGTGTCTCCAGATCTCAGCTATCCCAAAGAAAGCAACCCAAGGAACCAAACACAGTGGAAATATAAGAAAATGGCCTCAAATCCTTAGTAATGAGGATGATAATGGAGGAAACAAATAAAATTCATAAACAAATGCAGGAAGATGCAGCCAAACAGGTGGAAGATACAAAAGAGGCCTATAGAGAGGCACTGGAAAAAATCAGGAAAATACAAACAACCATATAAAGGAAATCAATAAAACTGTTCAAGCTCTAAGACCTATAAAGAGGAAATGGAAGAAACTCAATATACAAACAATCAGATGAAAGAAATCAATACAACACTTCAAGATCTGAAGATAAAAATGGACACAATGATAAACACACAGACAGAAGAAAAATGGGAACATGAGAGCTCAGAGAGGAAGGTGCGCAACACAGAGGCGAGCTTTTCTAACAGAATCCAAGAGACGGAGGAACTAATCTCAGGTCTAGAAGATACAATCACAGATCTTGAAGCAACCATTAAAGAAAACCCTAAATCTGGAAAAATCCTGACACAAAAACCCAAGAAATCAAGAACACCATGAAAAGAAGAAATCTGAGGATAATAGGCATTGAGGAAAGAGAAGATGCCAAACTCCAAGGCCCAGAAAATATTCTCAACAAAATCATAGAATAAAACTTCTCCAATCTAAAGAAAGAGATGCCTATAAACGTACAAGAGGCATACAGAACACCAAATAGAATAGACCAGAAAAGGAAAACTTCCCATCACATAATAATCAAAACACAAAATATACAGAACAAAGAAAAAATATTAAAAGCTGTAAGGGAAAAGGGCCAAATAACATTTAATGGCAAACCTATCAGAATTACACCCGACTTCTCAGCAGAGACCATAAAAGCCAGAAGGGCCTGGACAGAGGTCCTGGAAACCCTAAGAGACCACAGATGCCAGGCCAGACTACTTTACCCAGTGAAACTATCAATAACCATTGACAGAGAAAACAAAATATTCCATGTCAAAAACAAATTTAAACAGTACCTATCCACAAATCTGGCTTTACAGAAGGTAGTAGAAGGAAAACTCCACCCCAAAGGGACAAGCTACAACTAAAACTACACTGGAAATAGATAACTACACCATTGCAAGAACACAACCACACAAATGCTCTACTGGAACCAACATCAAAATTAAGACTTTTAACAGTCACTGGTCATTAATATCTCTCAACATCAATGCTCTCAATTCTCCAATAAAAAGACACAGACTAACTGAATGGATGCATAAACAAGATCCAACATTCTTCTGCATTCAAGAAACACATCTCACCCATAATGATAGACATTACCTCAGGGTAAAAGACTGGAAAAAATGTTCCAAGCAAATGGTCACAAGAAGCAAGCAGGTGTAGCCATTTTAATATCTAACAAAATAGGCTTTCAACCAAAATTAATCAAAAGGGACGAGGAGGGACATTTCATACTCATCAAAATGACATCACAATTCTGAACATCTATGCTCCCAATACAAAAGCATGATCTATTAACAAAGTTTAAACCACACATCAGTCCCCACACAATAATAGTGGGAGACCTCAACACCTCATTCTTACTGAAGGATAGGTCAGTGAAACAGAAACTAAGGTGAGAAATAACATCATTAACCAATGTCATGAATCAAATGAATCTAACAGATATCTACAGAACTTTTCACCCAAACAAAAAGGAATATACCTTCTTCTCTGCATCCAATGGAACCTTCTCCAAAATTGATCACATAGTAGGTCATAAAGCAAGCCTCAACATATACAAGAGGATTGAAATAATACCTTGTATCATATCAGATCAGCATGGTCTTAGGCTGCACTTCAACAACAAAATAAATAACAAAAAGCCTATACACATATGGAAACTAAACAACTCTCTAATTAATGACACCTGGTTCAGGGAAGAAGTAAAGAAAGAAATTGAAAACTTCCTGAAATTCAATGAAAATGAAGGAACAACATACCCAAATTTGTGGGATACATTGAAAGCAGTGCTAAGAGGAAAATTCATAGCACTAAGTGCCTTTATAAAGAAATTGGAAATATCCCACATAAACAATTTAATGACACAGCTGGAAGCCCTAGGAAAAAAAGAAGCAGAAACACCCTAGAGGAGTAAATGTCTGGAAATAATCCAACTCAGAGCTGAAACTAATAAATTAGAAACAATGAGAACAGTCCAAAGAATCAACAAAACCAAGAGCTGGTTCTTTGAGAAAATCAACAAGATACACAAACCATTAGCCAAACTAACTAAAAAGCAGAGAGACAGTATCCAAGTCAACAAAATCAAAAATGGAAAGGGAGACATAACAACAGACACTGAAGAAATACAAAGAATCATAAGATCCTACTTCGAAGGCATATATGCCACAAAATTTGAAAATCTAAGGGAAATGGATGATTTTCTTGATCAATTCCACTTGCCAAAATTGAGCAAAGAACAGATAAAAAACCTAAATAGTCCCACTTCCCCTATAAAAATAGAAGCAATCATTGATAGTCTCCCAACAAAAAAACCCAAGGCCAGATGGTTTCAGGGTAGAATTCTACCAGACCTGCAATAATGAGCCCATACCAATACTCTTCAAGCTACTCCAAAAGATAGAAATGGATAGAACATTACCAAATTCATTCTATGAGGCCATAGTCACATTGATACCTAAACCTCACAAAGACCCAACAAAGAAAGAGAATTTCAGACCAATTTCTCTTATGAACATTGATGCAAAAATACTCAATAAAATACTCGCAAAACGAATCCAAGAACACATCAAAGCTATAATTCACCATGACCAGGTAGGCTTCATTCCAAGCATGCAGGGATGGTTTAATATACAGAAATCCATCAATGTAAATAAACTGAAAGTAAAAAAATCACATGATCATCTCCTTAGATGCAGAGAAAGCATTTGATAAAATCCAACACCCATTCACGTTTAAGTTTTTGAGAGATTAGGGATACAAGAAACATTCCTCAACATAAATAAGGCTATATACAGCAAGCCAATAGCCAAAATCAAATTAAATGGAGAGAAGCTCAAGGAATTTTCTCTAAAATCGGGAACAAGACAAGGCTGCCCATACTCTCCATATCTCTTCAATATAGTACTCGAAGTTCTAGCCAGAGCAATAAGACAACAAAAGGAGATCAAGGGAGAAGTTAAATTATCCCTATTTGCAGATGATATGATACTGTATATAAGTGACCCCCAAAATTCCACCAGAGAACTATTACAGCTGATAAACACCTTCAGCAAATTGGCTGGATACAAAATTAACTCAAAAAAGTCAGTAGTGTTCCTATATACAAATGACAAGCATGCAGAGGAAGAAATTAGGAAAACTATACCCTTCATGTTAGCCACAAAGAATATATAATATCTAGGAGTTACTCTAACGAAGCAAAAAATTTCAAAACATGGAAGAAAGAGATTGACAATGACATCAGAAGATGGAAGGATCTCCCTTGTGCATGGATCAGGAGAATGAACATAGTAAAAATGGCCAATTTAGCAAAAGCAATTTACAGATTCAATGCAATCCCTATCAAAATACCTACACAATTTTTAAAAACATAGAAAGCTCAATTCTCAACTTCATATGGAAAAACAAAAAAAGCCAAAAAAAAAAAAAAGCAAAAACAAAAAACCCATAATAGCTAAAACAATCTTTACAATAAAAGATGCTCTGGAAGAATCTCCATACCTGATCTCAATCTGTATTATAAAGCAACAGTAATTAAAACAACATGGTACTGGCACAGCAATAGGCTGGTTGATCAATCGAATCAAACCGAAGACTCAGAAATGAATCCACACACATATGGTCACTTGATTTTTGACAAAGAAGCCAAATCTATTCAATGGAAAAAGGATAGCATCTTCAACAAATGGTGCTGGTCTAACTGGATATCTATGTGTAAAAAAAAAAAAAAAAAACGCATTTAGACATATTTGTCACCATGAACAAAACTCAAATCCAAGTAGATCAAAGATCCTACATAAAACCAGAGACACTAAATCAGTTAGAAGAAAAAGTGGGGAAGAACCTGGAACACATTGGTTGGCACAGGAGACAACTTCCTGAACAGAACACCAACAGCCCAGGCCTTAAGGTCAACACTTAATAAATGGGACCTCATGAGGCTGAGACGCTTCTGTAAGGCAAAAGACACTGTCAAGAGAACAAAGCGACAGCCTACAGACTGGGAAAAGATCTTCACCAACCCTACATCTGACAAAGGTCTAATAATATAAAGAACTCAAGAAATTAAACACCACCAAACCAAATAACCCAATTGAGAAATGGGGCTCAGAACTAAACAGAGAATTCTCAACAGAGGAATATCAAATGGCTGAGAAACACTTAAAGAAATGCTCAACCTCCTTAGTCATCAGGGAAATGCAAATCAAAACAACTCTGAGATTTCAATCTTACACCCATCAGAATGGCTAAGATCAAAAATTCAAGCAACACCACATGCTGGTGATGTGGACAAAGAGGAACACTCCTTCATTGCTGGTGGGAATGCAAACTTGTACAACCACTTTGGAAATCTATCTAGTGCGATCTCAGAAAACTGGGAATAAGGCTTCCTCAAGACCCAGCTATTTCACTCCTTGGAATATACCCAGAAGATGCTCCAGCACACAACAAGGACATATGCTCAACCACGCTCATAGTGGCCTTATTCATAATAGCCAGAACATGGAAACAGCCTAAGAATCCCTCAGTAGAATGGATAAAGAAATTGTGGTACATTTACACTATGGAATACTAGTCAGCTATTAAAAACAAGGAATTCCTGAAATTTGTGGACAAATGGATTGAACTAGAAATGATCATAATGAGGGAGTTAACCCAGAATCAGAAAGAGTAAAATGGTATATACTCACTTATATCTGGACACTAGCCCAAGGAGCATGTTCCATGAAAGTCTTCACTTACCAGGAAAGTGGGACAGAGAGGAGGACATCCTATTGGGACTCAAGGTGAGAGAAACATGGGAGAATGGGGAAATAGAAGGATTCAGAGCATCCTAGAAACCTACAAGAACATTATGACGGGAGGATCTGAGCCCAGGGGTCCCGCTCAAACTATGACACTAGCCAAGGACAATACATGCAGTAAACTTCAAAACCCTGCCCAGATCTAGCCAATGGACAGGATATTCTCCACAGTTGAGTGGAGAGTGGGGACTGACTTTCCTACGAACTCTGGTGCTGCATATTTGGCCACGTCCCCTAGATGGGGAAGCCTGGTGGCACTCAGAGGAAGGATAGCAGGCTACCAAGAAGAGACTTGATACCCTATGAGCATATACAGGGGGAGAAAGTCCCGCTCAGTCACAGTCATAGGGGAGGGGAGTAGGGGGAAAATGAGAGGGAGGGAGGAATGAGAGGATACAAGAGATGGTATAACAATTGAGATGTAATATGAATAAATTAATAAAATATATTAAATAAGAAAGGGAAGCAGGTGAGGCACAGATAAAAGCCTGATTGCCTAAGTTCGAACCCACTCTGACCTCCACATGGGTACATGGCATATGTACACCCACACACCAATAAAGAAAAGATAGAGGGCTGGAGAGATGGCTCAGAGATAAGAGCACTGTCTGCTCTTCCAAAGGTCCTGAGTTCAATTCCCAGCAACCACATGGTGGCTCACATCCATCTATACCGTGATCTGATGTCCTCTTCTGGCATGCAGGTGTACAAACAGGAAGAACATTGTATATGTAATAAATAAATCCTTTTTTTAAAAAAAGGAAAAGAAAAGAAAAGATAGGAGGGAGAGAGGGGAAGGATTTCAGGAGTGCTACAGATTTAAATTTTTCAGCCTTGGAGGAATTTGGGTCTCTGAGCTCCACACTTTGGACTCTAGGCTCTCCTAATGCCCCACAGATGTTCCTTTCTAGTCACAATTCCCACAAAATAATAGAGCCAAAAAAGAAAGCTACAGAACTTTCTAAAAGGAAAAAAGAAGAGAAAGAAGGGGGAGAGAAAAAGAAACCACTTTTGTCAACCCTTTGACGTCAGCTTGGTTCCCCAGCAGTCCCTAGATGCCCCTGCTTCCCATCCTATGTCTGCTGCAGCTACCAGAGCACATGGCCTCAGCTTACAGCATCCACTCAAGGTGTGGGCGCATACCCTGATGCCCTCCACACACCCACCAGAGAAAGTTCCAAAGTGATATAGGTTGAGATCCACCAGGTTTTTCTTAATCATCTCCCTGTCACTTGCTAGATTGGTGACCCCAAGGGAGAAGCTGTACTTCCCTGGAGCTCAGGGAGCTCCTAGAAGAGAAATAGTATTCATGTCCCAAAGTAGTAGGAAGATGGTATAGGTTTTTGGGAGGTTTTTTGTTTTTGTTTTTGTTTTCTACAGAGAGAAGAATAAATACTTGGGGTGTGCAGTTTGGATTATAAATGGCACCCAAAGGACCAATATACTAAAGGCCTGACCATCTGGGAGGTGGTAGAAAATATGAAGGGACTACAGACAAGCTTTCCCAGGGAGCCTCCCTTCCCCTCCTCTCCTTTCCCTCTCTTGTTCACAATATAAATGATTTTGCTCTGCTATGTGCTTCAACTTGATGTACTGCGCTGCTGCAGGCCCAGAGCACCAGCGACAACTCATCACGGACAAGACCTCCTCAACTCTGAGCCAAGCACATCTTTTCTCATTATAATTATTTCAAGTGTTTTGTTTTAGTGGCAGAACACTGGGTAATACAGCATCTAACAGAGAGAGAGACAGACAGACAGACAGACAGACAGACAGACAGACAGACAGACAGACAGAGACACAGAGAGAGACAAAGACACAGAGAGACAGAGAGAGAGAGAGACACAGCAGGGGCAGAGACAGACAGAGACAGAGAGACAGAGAAAGAGACAGAGACAGAAACAGAGACAGAGGCAGAGATAGAGACAGAGGCAGAAGCAGAGACAGAGACAGAGACAGAGGCAGAGACAGAGACAGAGGCAGAGACAGAGGCAGATCGTTATTCCCCATGAGAACAGGAAGCAGCCTACACTCAAAGCTTAATATATAGAAGAGCAAATGGACCCCTGCCTCTCTTTATTTACTTAGAAGGGGTAAAAGCGAATGTTCGCTTCCCTGACATCCATCACTATCAGAGACATATTTTCTGAAAAAAAGTAAACTGTTTTCGCTTCCCTTTAAACCTGCATCCTGTCCGCCGCCTCCCTCCCCCCTCCAGTGCCAGTCCCTCCAAGCCATCATCTAGTGTCTCCTGCACCAGTGCTACAGTCCCAGATAATGCCTTAGCTCACCGGTGCTCCAACAGTACAGCCCCAGCACTCAGCAATTCAAGGTGACTTAAAGAAATTGTCAGTTATGCTTTCTGCGGGGCCAGGAAAACAGCAGTCATTTGGCCGAATTTAATTGAGAGTGACTGCAAAGCTGAAGTCACATCTCTGCAGAGGATGTCAACTGCACCCAGGCCAAAAGCAAAGAACAAAGAAAATCTTTGCGTTTCAGTAGGTGACAGTGGCAAGCAAGATCTAAAGGGAACGTGCCCTGTGGGGTCCTTCCAGTAAGCTAGGGCCTTCCCAGGCTTGCACTTTAATCACCCTAGTTTTCTCAGCCTGCCCTGCATGGTTCTGAAAAGCGTGGAAGGCTAAAGACCTCTCTGGACACTTCAGCTGGACTGTTAGAGCGCCAGGATCAGCGCCAAGGAGCACCTCCCATCCATCCTGAAGCCTGGGAGCTATCCAAAACTGCTCCAGGAACACTGACAGGTTCCAAGGAACCCTGCCCAGAGAATTAATTATGAAGAGGCCTCGTGAGGGTGGCTCCTGTCCTTTTGAAGGGACCTACAGGAGGTCAGGGCTGCAGTGGAGGTTCAGGAAGATCGTGGTTCAGGGCCCCTCACGCAGAAGGAGGGGTACCGGGTGTTTACTAAAAGACTAAAAAGATGCCCTATGTACTATGGTAAAACCTAAGGATATCTTAGTAGATGAAAAAAAGAAATCGCAAAGGGACACACGCAGTATAGTTGCATTTATAATAAATCCATGGAGACTGGGTGACAGACTAAAAAGAATTGGTGAAAGTTACTGTTCATAAACGTAGGTTTTCTCTTGGAAATATTAAAAACATTCTATTTCCTTTCAGAATTTTTTAAAACATATGTATCTGGTATGTGTGTGTGGTGGTGGTGGTGGTGGTGGTGGTGTGTATGTGTGTGTGTGTGTGTGTGT
>OU015748.1:90529055-90542785 GCA_907169655.1 Acomys percivali
GTGTGTGTGTGTGTGTGTGTGTGTGTGTGTGTGTGTGTGTGTGTGTAAGTGTCCATGGAGACCAGAAGAGGCTGTCAGATCCCCTGGAGCTGAAGTTACAGGTGATGGTGAGCTGCCAAATGTCTACACTGGTTGCCAAACTTAGACCCTCTCTAAAAGAGCAGTGGGTGCTTTTAACCACTGAGCCTTGTCTCCAGGCGCCTAAAACAATTCTTAATTTGTGATGTTGACTGCACATTCTAAATATACTAAAAGCCTCTTAATTATACGCTCTAAATGTGTGGGTTGTATCTTGGACCTAGGCGAAGCAACGCTGAGCTCTGCAGCACAAGACTAGCAACACCAAGTTAGCATAATAACTCACAAACCCGTAACTAAGGCCACTCTAGTGAGTCACATGGTTCCCCTGGACGGACACCTAACTTAGCTAGCCCTGCCCCTGCCCTGTACACACTGTATGATAAAGTCCACCTTTTGCAGAAGCCTCGGGTGCGCAGAAGCTGAATGCAAGGAGACTTAAAGCAGAGAGAAGTTCGCAAAAATAAAAGGAAGAAAATTAAGCAAAGAAGGTTCCTGCAACACCTCACGGAGGAGCGTGGTAGCACTCTGCTGTCTACGAGCACTGCCTGGCTGCTGCTGTTTCTGAGTAGAGCCTGGTCCACGGATGCCAGAGTGTGTGTGCGTGAATTGTCTCCATGGACCCTTCTCCCAATCCACCACAGAACAGAACTAAACAACGCTGTGCTCTAAGCATACGCAGCACTTCCAAACAAATCCCTAAGGCTTTCCCAAATGAACGTGCTGGAGCCACCACAGTAGAGCAGCCAAATGCAGCTAGTCCCTGCCCGGTCCCTGCACACAGACACCGGTGGTGGGAAATCCCCAGAGAGAAACGGAGGGCTCCTTCGCTGTCGCTGTCCGCACACCAGTCGGTCACTCAGGGCCTGCAATCTCTCTGCCCTCCTATCTGACCCCTGAGATCCCTCACGGTTATCCCTCAGGCACAAGTGCAGCGGATGGTCCTGGAAATCTCTTTCGTCTGCAGGTGGCTCACTCTCTCTGCGGGTTTTCTTCACCTATAGACTACACTACACTACGTATGCAAAGCCAAGCGGAAGAAGAGTGGAGAAAGACAAACTGACCTGTGCAGGGCAACGTTCCAGCCCAGGTTGGGGACCTCTTGGCGCCTAGGGAAGGTTCGCCAGCGGTTGGTTCTTAGCGGACCACTGCCCTGGCTCCCTTCCTTCAGAGTACTTTCTTAATTAGCTTCTCTTTCCTGTCACCCACCCGGTCCTCTCCTTGTCCTTCTCCCGCTGCCGCAGCTTCCCTTACAGAGCTTCCCCCGCCTCTCACCCAGGATCAGATAAGAGGAAAGAAATTGCTGCGAGAGCCAATTATAAACCCAAAGGTGGCGTAGGGGGCGGGAGGTGGGGAGACAGACCCCCACTTTCCCTCCTCCTCCTCCTCTACAACGTCCCCGCCCCACTCGAGTTGCAGAGAAGCCCGCCCCACACCTCCCAAGTCCCCCCACCCGCCCCCAAGGCCTGGCAGCCGACCCAGGTGCGCGTGGCAGCCGGATGCAGAGCGCAGATGACCTCCTGCTTGGTCCCCTGCACTAAACAGTGGCCTGTGCCCCCAGATCTTAATTAACCAGAGCCCTGGGTGGCTTTGGGAGATCTCTGGCATTCCTGATTTCATTCCAGGCTCCCTCCCCAAAGATGAGCCTTGCCTTCCAGCAAAGGGTCTCCTCTCCCTTGCTCTTGAAGTCTTAGGGACTAGCCCAGCAAGGTCGCCACGGGTAGACTTTTATGTCCAGGGGCATTAAATGAATGAATATTAAATTGGAGGGTATTCTTGGTCATAAAATCAAAATATGGGAAGTTTTGTGGCGTTGGACCTACAGATTTCCTTTCCTCACGCTCAGGGATTATGGTCAGTAGATTTGAGCGCATCCTAGGGACACATCCTCTATCAAAACCCTGGGGGCCCTAGTTCGTGCAGGCCACACCCTTTGAGAAGTCCTGCCTTAAAACAAGAAGAAGAAGCACTCCAGAGCCCTGGGTGGCTGGGGACCTGAGCCTTCTGGGCGCTCTTTTAAAAGTCATCTTCCCGTTTTCCTGTCAAGCGAGCAAAAGCCCAGCCTTCCCACTTCACACTAGTTGTTATAGGCTCAAATAGAGAGCGGAGGTTGCTTACAGGACGACCATTTAGCAAGATCTTACTTTGTAAGAAAAATACCAAAATGAGTGTGATTTCATCACTTGCAAGAGCAGGCAGTAGAGCAAAGTAAGGGGTACTCTCATTACGTTCCCCTCCAAAATGCCCTTTTGAAAGCATAGGCAGGAAAAAAAATAAAATAAAAAATAAAAAGAAAGAAAGCACAGGCAGGGATGCACAGCACCTTTCAAAGTGGTTTCCAACACAGTTCAACCTTCCAAGCTGTTAGCCACCTATGCTTTCTTCAAAATTGCGTGCTGTTTGCCTCACTACCCAGTTTCTCCTTGGAGTGAAAAGGGATGGCTATAGCCTCCTCCCTGAGACCCTGAGTCGGGATCAGGATTGGTTTCAACTCCATCCGCAGGGCGAGGCTGCTGCTGCTGGAAGTTGTTTCTGCGCTTCAATTCTCAAGGGTCCGGCTTCTGCAGACCCGCGCCAGCGCTAAGGACCAGGACGCGGGTCAGCCGGGGTGAGAGCGCCACCTGGTGTCTGCGCAGGGTTGGAGAACTGGAAACAGACCTCTGTCAAGTAGGAGCCTGAATTGAACAATAGTATTTGTTCTTAGTTACATATCCTTTCCAAAGCCTTACTCTCCAAATGTCTCTTATGATCCCCTTTTAATAATGTACCGGGGTGTCTAAAAAACTAAACAAAACAGAAAGCGAGGCGTGGTAGCACACGCCTTTAACCCCAGCACTCGAGAAGCAAAGGCAGGTGGATCTCTGTGAGTTCAAGGCTAGTCTGGTCTACAAAGCAAGTCTAGGACATCCAGGGCTGTTACACAGAGAAACTTTGTTTCGAAAAAAACGTTTAAAAAAAATAGAGTTCCAGGGTGCTGGTGACCACAAAAAAATTTCTAATTCCCTTATGGGACATAGTTACTAGTTGGCCCAAGGTTGTAGGTGAGACATGGGAGGGGTAATGAATTATTTAATTATGAAACACCAAGGGTGAAAGACTCTCTGATAATCATAAAATAAGAAATACGTGTATAGATAAGTGTTCACAATAGTTGTTAACTAGATTTTTAATATGAAAAGCTAGGGAGACGGTTCAGTCTACAAGGGGCCTGCTGATGCTTTGGATTCCCAGGCAAAGCTGTTGTCTCAGACCTACAATGCCAGTAGTTGAGAGGGGTGTGACAGGAGGACCCCTGGGGCTCCCTGAAAAGCCACTCTAGCCTTATTGTTGAGCTCCAGGTTCAGTGAGAGATTCGACCTCAAAAGAAAATAAGGTGAAGAATTGATCGAGGAAGACGTGTGTGTGTGTGTGTGTGTGTGTGTGTGTGTGTGTGTGTGTGTGTGTGTGTGTGTGTGTGTTTTCCTGGGAATGTCATTGTTTTATTTTCCTTTACAGCTAGATAAAATTCCATTGTGTATATGAACCACTTCTTTTCTTTTTTTAATCAGTTCATCTGTGGATGAACATTATGCTCTTTGAGTTTTTTAAAATCTCATTGCAAGGCCGGGCGTGGTGGCGCACGCCTTTAATCCCAGCACTCGGGAGGCAGAGGCAGGCAGATTGATGTGAGTTTGAAGCCAGCCTGGTCTACAAAGCGAGTCCAGGACAGCCAAGGCTACACAGGGAAACCCTGTCTCGAAAAAAAAAAAAATTTTAGAGTTTAAGTTCACTAACTGTTTTAAGTGCATTAGGTCTGCAGGATTCAGATCACTCGGAGAGGCTCAGCTGGCGCTGACTCATCCCGTGCTGCGGCACCGCAGTCTTCTGCTTACAATCGCCATTCATACTCTTGAGCAAGTGATTAAGACATTCCTTGTCTTTTCAACCCTGTGGCCCAGATCAAAGTCATGACATTCATAGCAGCCAAGCTTTTCATGTGTGACAGCATTCTGTCGGGGCCTGCATGTTACATAAAAGGTTCTATTCATAGCACAACTGTGCTAGAGCCGGCCTGCGTGAGATTTTGCACGTGCCAACCCCACACCCACCCACCCACCCTTCACTTTGCAGTGAATTGCCTACCCTGTCCAAATCCACTCCCACAAGATCCAGTGGCAGATATTGCTAGGTCATTGTCATATTAGCAAAAGCCAAGACTCTTTGCAACCATAATAATATTGTAAGAAGAGTCCTCACTTAGAGCCCTTCACTGCAGCTGTGCAATCTGAGCTCACATGGTATATTTTGTTTATTTAATCATTATTTAACTAAAATAATTCAAGATCAGAGATGCTGCTGGCTTGGTAGAGTGTTACCTAGCATGCACAAAGACTGGGGTTCGATCCCCAGCACCAAACAGCTTGGGCAAGCTGGCACACATTTGTCATCCCTGGGGAGCTAGAGACAGGAGGATAGATTTAAAGTTATTCTTGGCTATAACAGCAAGTTTAAGGCCAGTCTGGGCTACATGAGACCCTGTCTCCAAATAAAAAATTTTCATTCTTAAAGTCAATAATACTGAAAAAATGTGTAAAGCATAAATGATGCTATCTTGCTGTCCTGAAATAACATCTTTTACTCTTCCATTTCATCTCACATTTTCAAATCTCTATATTTCTAAATAATATACCTGTGCTGACTAGGTGTTTTATTTTGTTTTGTTTTGTTTGGGGTTGTTGTTGGTGGTGGTGTTGTTTTGGGAGGTTTTTTGTTTTTTTGTTTGTTTGTTTTTGCCAAGTTGACACAAGCTGGAGTCATTTTGGAAGAATGAACCTCCATTGAGAAAACGTCCCCACCAGACTTGCCTGTGTGCAAGCATAAAGGACATTTTCTTGATTAATGATTGATCAGGACATGTAAGCCAAACAAACCCTTTCCTCTCCAAGTTTCTTTTTTTTTTTCCCCTGAATACTAGATTCAACATTCTTTAAAGGCAGAAGATAGACACTGTCATGAAGTGTGTCAGCCAAGGTCCTCAGAAACCCAGCTCACGACTCATGGGGGGGGGGGCGGCCTCACTTCAGTTTATTTCAACAGGAACCAGAAGAGAGACCTCCAGCTCTCTGCGCAGATCGCTTTGCTTTGCCATTTTCTATAAATCATCCACTCTAAGCCTCCTTCAAGGAAGCAGATGTGGCAATATCCGCTCTGGCATAGAGAGCCTCACAAGGTGTTTTCCACAGTAGTCTGAATAAATGTAGTCAGTTGTGCCCCGTGTGTTTGTCGTCGCGCATCAGGCATCCTCCGTGTGTTTAGCTGGAATGAATAGTAAGCCCAGGGATTAGAGACAAACACAAGCTACTGTTGCCTGGGATGGTCCAAGGAAGCATGTGGCAGCGAGGAGAGGACCTGGCTGAGCAAAGGGAACCAGAGAGGCAGGCCTCTTTGAAAGGAGGGAGCAGTACCCAGGGCTGTGATGCTTCAGAAGGATGAGCACTACCAACCCATGCTGGCTTGGTCCTGGAAGAAAACAGAGCAAAAGGTCAAAGGTCAGAGCAGTAGCTGGCCCTGCTCACCTCCAGAACTATACCCATCTGCCGATACTAGAGTGAGAGTGAAACTTTGTGTAAGAAGGCAAGTTCTCAGACAGGCATGGAGGCTCACATCAGCACTCCGGAAGGCAGAGGCAGGCGGTTAACTGTGAGTTCGAGGCCAGCTTGGTCTACAAATAGAGTCCAGGACAGCCAAGGATACACACACACACACACACACACACACACAAAAAAAAAAAAAAAAAAAAAAAAAAAAAGGTGAGTTCTCAAACAGTTGCTCTCAGGAGGCCTTTTCAAGCATGCGGATGAAATATACTTGTGTGCTCTCTTATGAAAACCTAGTTTCTCAGAGAGATAGTAAAAGTATTTTCATGAGATGGCTGTTTTGTTTTCAAAGCCTTAGAAAATAAGCTATCACAAGTGATCCTCACATAATAAACATGTGCCTAGAGGAAGAGCACAGAATATTGTCTGCTTAGGGGCAGGAGGAAATAGAAGGATAAAGAAATCAAAGTTGGGGCTGGAGAGATGACTCAAAAGTTAAGTGCACTGACTCTTTTCTAGAGGTCCTGAGTTCAATTCCCAGCCACCCACATGGTGGCTCACAACCATTCATAATATGATCTAATGCCCTCTTCTGGCATGCCGGTGTACATGCAGGCATAGCATTTTTTACATAATAAAAAAAAAAATGTTTTTTAAAAGACATCAAATTGGGTGTGGTGATGAATTCTTGTAATCCCAGTTACTTGGGAGTCAGGGGTAAGAGGATCACAGGCTTGAGACTATCCTGAGTAACACTTTGAGACCTTGTCTCAAAAATTAAATATAAATTTAAAATGGAAAATTGGTATTTTGTGACCATGTGGCAGATTCCCAGGAAGTAAGAACCCAACAATCATATGGTCATCTCTCAAGATCGGTAATCTGATTGGTTCCTCAAGAAAAACACACTTCATCAGTGGAGGACCTGGGTCTTTCAAGGGTTAGATAGATACCTTCCTTGTCCAGCCACATCTTGTCCAGGGACCCAGCCCTAAGCTAAGGAAGAAATGCTTACACCCTCCTAGGAATCAACCTTGCCAAGTCTGATCCATCAGCACTTGAGATAATGAAATAATTTATGACAGCTTGTGATGACTGAATGGAACAAGACAGGAAAAATCTTTCTACACAGATTAAAAGTGCATTTTTTTAACCCAGAGAGCTCAAAACGGTGACTGAAGGGCACACATGCAGCAGAACCATCCAGCAACACCACTGGACCTTCTGTTTTATTCAGAATCAAGGCACACCCACATCTTAGAAAAATAAACCATTCTGTTGCCATGGGTGTGAATTTCACCAAGCCTAAATCTGAAGGAAGATGGCCTGCTTGTTTACGTTATTGAACTGTACGCTGTAGGTTATCTGAATGAACACGACTGGCTTGGATAACCTTACACATTCCTTCCTTTTTATTTTCAAATACAAATTGATGGTATATGCAAATGGAATTTCCCTGGATTATCAGATATGTTAATTTTTTTCCAAACTCCATTGGCCAACAGCAGCCACTTCTACACGCAGGTAACCTGGCTGAAATGGTCCCCACCCCTATTCCCACATCTACCCAGGACAGGTCTGTTACATCCTCAAATCTGTGTTTCCACACTAAATTTAAGTTCCTTGACTGATACTCAAAAAACACAATGACAAGACAAATTCTTTAAAAACTGTAAAATTATTCTTCAGCTAGAATTAAATTGCTTATAAGGAGGTGATGAGGGCTGGAGAGATGGCTCAGAGGTTAAGAGCACTGCCTGTTCTTCCAAAGATCCTGAGTTCAATTCCCGGCAACCACATCATGGCTCATAACCATCTATAATGAGATCTGGTGTCTTCTGGTGTGAAGGCACACATGGAGTCAGAATACACTATATATAATAAATAAATATATCTATAAGGAAGTGACGAGTGGGGAGCCAGTATTTCAGCCTGGCATGCACCAGGCTCTGGATTTAATATCATATATCAAATAATGAAAGAAAGTAGAGGAAGAGAGGAAGGAATGAAGGAAAGAAGGGAAAAGGAGGGATGAGAATGAAAGAAAATCAGAGATTCTTGGTTATCCGAGGCTAGCCTTGTTGAACTGACTATGTAGCTTAGGCTCACCTTGAACCTATCTTCAGGCTTCCTTGTCCTGGGCATGTGCTACCGTTCCCAGTTTTAAAATATATTACTTTGAAGTAACCAAGGCGGGATAGCCTGAGTATTCCTAGCCAACTTTCCCAAAGTAAACAACCCAAAAACCTATAAATAGATTTAAATAAAATGCATTAACATACCCTGGAAATGGGCCCTTGTTTGTCAGCCTTTTGAGTTCAAGGCTAAAGACATACTCCCACACCCCCGACCCCACCAAAAGAATTCCAGGAGATCCTTGCTCCACCACCAATAAAAGCCAGGTCCTGCAGAAGGCTGCTCTGAGCACTCAGGACAGATCTCATTTAAGATTCAAAACTGAGTGAGTGCTGAGAGATTTTTTTCTCCAGGAAATAAGAGGTTGGGATAATAGCTCAGTCAATAAAGTACAAGTGGGAGGACCAGAGTTCAATCTTTAGAGTTGGCGACAGCCAGGTGGTGGTGGCTGGTGGCAGCAGTGGCAGCACATGCCTTTAATCACAACATTCAGGAAGCAGAGGCAGGCAGATCTCTGAGTTTGAGGCCAGCCTGGTCTACAGAGCAAGCTCCAGAACAGCCAAGGCTACACAAGGGAACTTTATCTTGAAAAATCAAAAGAGGCTGAGTGTGGTGGTACACACCTTTAATCCCAGCACTCCAGAGGCAGAGGTAGGCGGATCTTTGCGAGTTCGAGGCCAGCCTGGTCTACAAAGGGAATCCAAGACAGCCAAGGCTACACAAAGAAACCCTGTCTCAGAAAGAAAGAAAGAAAGAATGAAAGAATGAAAGAAAGAAAGAAAGAAAGGAAGGAAGGAAGGAAGAAAGAAAGAAGAAAAACCAAACAAACAGCCCCATATGGGTGGTATCTGTAGTCCTAATGCTAAAGAAGTGAAGACAGGCGGATCTCTGAGGTTTACTGATCTGAGTTCAATAAAGAAATTCTATCTCAAAAAATAAGGTAAAGAGAAAATGAGGAAGACATCTGATGCTTATCTGCAGCCTCCACATGCACATGCACCCATATGCATGCCTACCTGCCCATATACAATACACTCATATGCATATACATAAAAGGCTAAGAGTTAGGTTGGTCTCTGCTTGATGGTGACCCTCAACACCTAGCAGAAGTAAACTTGGACTTCCTTGAAGAACTTACTTTAAACACAGGCCTCAAATACTTTCAGAGTTGTACAGTATATGACTTTACCGTACAAGGAGACGAGATCATGAACAATAGCCCGCAGAGGGCTGGGGCTACAGCCCAGTGGTAGCATCCTTGTCTAGCGTGCTCAAGGCTGAGTTCAATCTCCATATGCAAAAAAAAAAAAGAAAGAAAGATGAGAGGAAGCCAGCAAAAAAAAAAAAAAAACAAGTAGACAACAGTGTTAAATCTGCACAAAGACTGCACAGTAAGATTAATGACCACATAAACTGAAATAAAAATGTAATAAAATATGAACAAGTGAAATTGGTAATAAAAATACTAAAGTAACTTGGGAAGAAAAAAATGGAGCTTCCAGAAAAGAAGCTAGAAATGAGGAAGAGGAAAGGCGGGTATTTATGCTCCCTGGGCTATAGAGAAAAATATTGAGATGGAGGCACTGAAGAGATGCTCTTGCAGAAGACCAAGGTTCAGTTCTTAGCATCCGCAGGGTGATTCAGATTCACAACCATTTAAAATGCCAGTTCCAGGGGATCTGATGCTCCATTTTGGGTTCCAGAGGCACGAAGCATGCATGTGATGCACAGACTACACACACAAAGTACCCATATACATGAAATAGATTCCATTTTTAAAGGGAAAAAAATGAAAAGAAAAATCTTTAACAACTAAATGAAATGGGTTTTAAGACAAACAAAATGAGTTGTAATGCTTTTTTAAAAAAACTGTCTTTAAAGTTAGCAAATGGTATGATTTGGGAGGAGTGTCTGCCAAGCATCCATATCTGAAAGTTTAGACCCAGATGGAGGTACTAGGAAATGTTGTATCCCTTTTAGAAGTGAGGACTCCAGAGAGACCCTCAGATCATTGTGGATATGACCCAGCGCAAACTGTGAGGCTCTATCTGGGTCCCTGGGTCTCCCTCACATGACCACCTGCGTGATACTGAAGTGAGCACTTGCTGGAACACACCCTCCCATCATGATATGCTACTGTCACCAGTGTCCAAAAACCATGAGGCTGCACCTCTCTAAACTTGAACCTCCAAAACCTGAACTAAATCAGCTTTTTCCTCTTTATACGTAATGTATCTTGAATATTTTATTATAGTAATAGAACGTTGTTCAATGCAGAAAGATAGTAGGATGTTAAATTAGCATAAAAAACAATATCCTTCATATGCACACTTTATGGAAGAGAAAATGTCATTTTACTATAGAAACAAAAAAGATCATGAAGGAAATGTTAAAAATAATCCCAGGACTCAGAAATTAAGGACGCTGACTGCTCTTCCAGAGGTTCTGAGTTCAATTACTAGAAACCACATGGTGGCTCACAACCATCTACACATACAGCAGGTGTATGTGCAACCAGAGCACTGTATACATAATAATAAATAAATAAATCTTTTTAAAAAAATAATAATAATCCTAGAGAATTTAACTCGTGGACTTAAACAAATGGCCCTGTTGCATAGAAGGATGTCACTTCTCCTCAGCTAATTTATATCTTAAAATATAGTAAGAATTACGTAAGTGGGTGGTGGTAGGTCACACCTTTAATCCCAGCTCTCTGGAGGCAGAAGCAGGTTGCAGTTAGATCTCTGAGTTTGAGGCCAGCCTGGTCTACAGAGTGAGTTCCAGGACAGTCAAGGCTACACAGAGAAACCATATTTCAAAACACAAAACAAACAAACAAAAAAATCACATAAAGCCTAGTGTATGTCTTTAATCCCAGCACTCTGGAGGCAGAGGCAGGCCAATCTCTGTAAACTCAAGGTGAACCCGGTCTACTCATAGGATCTGGGTTCAATTCCCAGCACCCACATGACAACTCACAGCTGTCTCCAGTTCCAGGAGATCTGACATTCTTCATACAGGAATACATAGAGGAAAAATACCAATTTACATTAAATAAATAAATAAATTTTTTAGTGTGTAGTGGCGCACACCTACAATCCCAGCACTCAAGGAATAGAGGCTCGAGGATCAGGAGTTCAAGGCTAGCACTGACACCAACCTAGGTTACATGAATCCTTGTCTCAAAACAGCAAAAAGAGTAAATATTCAGGGAAACATTGAAAATGATCCAAAAATGGACATGGTGGTGCAGTCAGGAATCTGAAACAGAAGAACTGTGAATTCCAGGCTTGTCTGAACTATACAATGTACAATCTGCCTGTCTGCTTATATTCTCTGTCTCTGTCTCTCTGCCTCTGTCTCTCTGTCTCTGTCTCTCTCTCTCATGCACACACACACACACACACACACATTGAAGAGATGAGGAAGATGGATATTTCTGTCAGGTATGTAAGAACCATTTAACCTCCTTTAAAAATTATATACTAATTATGATCAGACAGGCATATTAGTGTTCCCATACTAAACAAACAAAAAAGTATTTAAAAATCAATTACAAAAGCAAGGTAAAATAATCACAGAAACTACACCCCAGCCATTTCCTCTGCCACAGACTCCTTGGAGCTGCACTCTTCCTTGAAACACTGTTGGGGAGGCCTTGTCTGCAAGCCTGTGATGACAGATTCTCACCTTCCACCACGTGGGTTCCAGGAACTGAACTCTCAGTCAGGCTTGGCAGCAACCGTCTTTACCCTCTGAGCCATCCCATCAGCCAATTTTTTTTTTTTTAACAATTCCTTGTTTAGATTTGTGTCCTCTCTTGGTTGGAAAGCAGTTTCAAATGTTCTCTTCTCCGCACGCACAAGTTTAAGTTCCAGGAACAAAAGAATCTAGTGGCAAAAGAGAGTGTCAGAGAAACAATAAGGAAAAGTTCTTCTCCATCCTCCGTCTGCCTGTTCTGACACTGAGCCAGCTTGTTCCCCTGCCATAAAATGACTCTCTCCGTACGACACAGACACCTGCAGGAGGCAAGCTCTCTCTATGTTTGGGCAGCAAGCCTGGAAAAATGGAAGACCCTTTCCAAAAATGAGTTGATGCTGCGTTCTTTCAGGATTTAATTGTTTTTTTCAATTTCCTGGTGACCAGATAACATCCTTGTCTTCTTCCCATGAGCCCCCAGGGTACTTGGGTCCTTCTTCGGGTATCCAGTATGGGCCATCTGGAAAGAAATGGCATCTTCTACACCAACAATGTGTCACACCGCAAGTCAAGCATGAGGTCTGTTCCCTCAACTGCTCTCACATTTCCCAGGTATGGAGAGATGAAAAAGGTGCATGGCACATGAGAACTGGCTGAGCAGGGCATCAGAGCCCACTCGATCATGGGTGGGCTGAGGTTTAGAGCAGCTAAACTGCATGTCCCAGCAACATCTGTGAGCTTCAGGGGACACAGGCCTTCCTCCTGATAGAAAACACGAGTCTGAACTTTCCCAGATCCTCCCTCCCACTGGAGAGCAACAATGGAGCAAGCCAACATGTGGTGAACTCTCACGGGAATCACGGTGCGTCAAGTAACATGGCTGTGTCAGCCTGCAAAAGTGTGTTGTTCTCTGCTTATGTGTTTAAAATGTGGTTTTGTTGCCAAATATATTGGTGCTTTGGCAACTTTTGTAAAACACACACATGCACACCATTCGTGTCGTGACTTCATATACTCTCCCATAACCTCTAAAACACACTTACGAGAGCCTACTCTACACAATGAACACTTCTCCATAGTGACCTGAATGAGGATGCCCCACCCCTCAGCTTCAGATGTCTAAAGAGTTGGTCCTCTGTTGTTGGAACTCTTTGAGAAGGATGGGGAGTGGGCTTGAGGTTTTGAAAGTCTCATGTCATTCTTAGTGTGCTCTGTGCCTCCTGCTGGGAGGTCAAACTGGTGGGTTAGGTGCCATTCCAGCTACCTACCACTCTGCCTTAGCTCTGTCATTCTATACTTAAAGCCTCTGGGATGATAAGTCAAAGTAAACTCTTTATTGTATAAATTACCTTGGCCATGGTGTTTTATCACAGCAATACACACCCTAAGGTAGCTTCTGTGCACACAAATGTGTGTGAGCCTATCTTCTATTTTTTTTTTTTTATGATGCTGTTTTGCCCCCTCTGCGTCTTTTACAACCCAATAATAGATCAAAACCTACCATCATTTGCATAAATTGCTTCCGGCATTTTTTTGTCCTGAAATTGACTTTGAATTTTTCATGAGTGTATCATCTGCACTGGGTTTTTTTTTTAATTAATTTCTTCAACAGTACCCTTATCACAAGGGAGGAAAAGCCAGAGGATTTGCTCTATTTATGCAAAATGTTAGCAAGATCTTCCTTCACACAAAACCTACTTTTTAAAATATTGAATAACTATTTTAAAAATACTTTTATTCTTTGAGAATGTCTTGCAATGTATTTTTGATCATATTTGCCCCACTTTATTTCCTAACTTCTCTCAAAACCAGCCCCACTTTCTAATTCACGCCCCCGTGTCTTTTTGTTCTGTTTTGTGTTTATAGTCAATATCCCATCAGCTCCAGTGTGTGCTGTCCATGTGCTTCTGGGTGTGGGGCCACACACTGGAGCATGGACCACTTACAAGTGTTCCTTACCCTCAAAGAAGACCGACTTGGGCTAGAGAGGTGGCTCAGAAATTAGGAACACTGGCAGCTCTTCCAAAGTTCCTGAGTTCAATTCCCAGCAACCACATGGTGGCTCCCAACCATCTATAATGAGATCTGGTACTCTCTTCTGGCCTGCAGGCAGACTTGTGGGCAAAAAAACTGTAAACATAATAAACAAATAAATTGAAGAAGATAGAAGAAGAAGAAGAAGAAGAAGAAGAAGAAGAAGAAGAAGAAGAAGAAGAAGAAGAAGAAGAAGAAGAAGAA
>OU015748.1:90542795-90578230 GCA_907169655.1 Acomys percivali
AAGAAGAAGAAGAAGAAGAAGAAGAAGAAGAAGAAGAAGAAGAAGAAACTGGCTCTCCCTGCCCCCATAAGGCATCAGATATTACAGCTTCTTAGTTAGGGCCTCAGGATACCTTTCTTACTCCATGCTAGAAGGTCTCCTGGCTGGATCTTGTAAAGCTCTTCAGCAGGCAACCACAATGGCTGACAGTTCCTGGGTGTCGCAGTAATATCCCAATGACAGAGTTCTGCTCTAGTCTTCCCTAACCTCTGACTCTTACTTACAATATGGCTGCTCCCATTTTCCCCAATGGTCCCTGAGCCCTGAGGCAGTGATATGCTATAGATGCCCCATTTGTGGCTGAGCAAATCAACAGTTATATGTTGTCAAAACCAGCTGTGAGTTTCTCTGATAGCCATCCACAACACAAAGGAATTTCTCTGATGGAGGCTGAGAGCTGCACTATTGCTGGCTCTAGACTGGTTGGTTCCGTGGGTCCCCAACAAGCCCTTTTCAACATTTTTTAACAAAAGTTGGCCTTTAACTGCTTGTGTAGGACCCGGATTAAGTAGCTATTGCAGACGTTTTTATACCTGAGTCACTAATGTTGGTGACTCCAGGAAGAAGTGAGGTCAGCAAGAGGCTAATTACACCAAGCTTCTTGACTGCTTATCTACGCCTTGGCAGCCACTGAGGAAATCAGACCTTTTGTCATTTTATAGTGCCTTGATATCTGGGCTATGTGAAAGACCAGCTAGCTCGGGGGAGGTACTACTCAGAAAGAGGAAAACAGAGGCAGCAGACATGGTATCTGAGAAGGCATGGAAGGTCTGGTGCTCACTGAAGTAATCGCACTGCATTCCTCTAAATTCTTAGTCCATGCCACACCGTCCTTGATCCACGCATTCCCACATTTTCGGTATGACAATAAAACGACAGCTGTGATGGTTAAGTTCCATTGTCAACCTGACATAATCTAGAATCTCTTGAGAAGAGAGCCTCCGTGGGGGGTGGTGGGGGGGCGGGGGGTGACTAGATCTGGTTGGCCTAAGGACATGCAGGTGAGAAGTTGTTTCAAGTGCCTTAAGTAATGTGACTGAAAGTGGGGAGCACCATTCCTGGGTTTGATACCCTTGCTTGTGATTGATCAAATAATCAGAATGAGCTAATGGCGATGAAGCTATAATATATAAATGCAGGTTTATTGGAAGCAGCTCGGGACGGAGAGGAAAAGGGAGAGCGCACAATGGGTTTGTGGGAAAAGGAAGGAGAGAGGGCAGGGAGGTGGGAAAAGGGCAAGGGACAAGGGTGGCAAAAGGGGGCGATGAAATCAAAATGTCTGGTTTCTGTAGCGAGTCTCTGGCAAAGGGAAGCCCCGCCCCTGGGTAGAGGGCGGGGCATGCCAGCCACGCCCTCCTGCAGGACCTCACAGCTTGTATAGGAGTAGAGAAGAGTAGCTGACCACCAAGCAGCCGTGCCTTCATTTCTCTCTGCTTTGAACTGTGTATGTGATGTGACTAGATACTTTTCAGAAATGGACTGTAACTTGGAACTTAAAGCTAAAATAAACCCAGGCAGGCGCCAGCACGCCTTTAATCCCAGCACTCGGGAGGCAGAGGCAGGCGGATCGCTGTGAGTTCGAGGCTAGCCTGGTCTACAAAGCAAGTCCAGGACAGCCAAGGCTACAAAGAAAGACCCTGTCCCAGAAAAAAAAAAGTGCCCGGCGTGGTAGCACACGCCTTTAATCCCAGCACTAGGGAGGCAGAGGCAAGTGGATCGCTGTGAGTTCGAGGCCAGCCTGGTCTACAAAGTGAGTCAAGGACAGCCAAGGCTATACAGAGAGATTCTGTCTCGAAAAACCTAAATAAATAAATACATAAATACATAAATAAATAAATAAATAAATAAATAAACCCATTCTCCCTTGAGTTGATTTTTGTCACTAAGCAAAGAAGTAGAATACTTCCTGTCGTAATTTGAATGGCAGTGGCCCCTATATGCCCATATATTTGCATAATTAGTCCCTAGTTAGTGAATTGCTTAGGAAAAATTAGGAAACATGGACTTGATATAGTAGGCGTGGAATCATTGGGGGTGGGCTTTAAGGCTTCAAAAGCCCATGGTAAGCCTGTCTATTTCTCGCCGTAATGATGATAGACTGTCTAAAACTGTGTGCAAGCCACCAGTTACAAGCTTCCTTTTAGAAGTTGCCTTGGTCATGGTGTCTCTTCGCAGCAATACAACAGTAACTAAGACAGAAGTCAGTACCATGTACAAGGGACTACGATATTGCTCTGAGAGGCTGAGCCATGCTGTTTATTTAAGAGACATGAATGACTTTCGGACTTTGGACTAGAAAAGTCATTGAATGCTTTAAGAAAATCTTAATTACCATTCTAGTAGCAGAGAAAACAGTAGTGCTTAGTGTTGTGGTTAAATTATCAGTATGGCCTCATAATAAACACTATTATTTTTAATAATAGTAGTAGTAGTAGTAGTAGTAGTAGTAGTAGTAGTAGTAGTAGTAGTAACCATTATAATTTCTAACCCACTAGCACAGACACAGACATCTGTTATATTTTAAAATAGTCTTAGTTAACCTGGAGCAGATCAGACATTAATTTCCTAAATTACATCCCATACTAGGGCAGCTTTAGGATACCTGCCCCAATCCCATGCCTTCTGCTTCTAATAATTTCTATTGAGCTGCCTCTCATCCATGATCCCAAATACTTGCTAATTATCATCATCTGGGCCAAATTTCCATCCACATAGGCCAGGTGTTTCTCCTCCACCTAACTCATGGCCAAGCCTTCTTCTTCTTCCCTTCTCCTCTGGTCTCTTCTTTCCCCGTATTCTTTCTCTCTATATCTCCTTAAAGCCTGAGAATCTTATTGGCGGTATTTGCCCTGCCCAGGTGTGATGACCTTTTACTGGTCAAACAGGTCAGGCTCTTAGGCAAGGAACAAGGTGAGGCAGAGACAACAAGCAGTAATTAGCATCAAAATACATCAGACCAACATCCAACAGCCGAGGGCAATATGGACTACGCACATCTGGCTCAAAACCTTTCAGAGGGGAAGAATGTTAGCAAGTGGCATAAAGACCAATTCTTGCAATATTTTGGCAAAGAACATGGCTGTCTTTTGCCCTTGTCCTAAGAATCTACTTGAGGCTAAATTGAAAAGTTTAGGACTAGTGTCATTGGCAGAGGAGATTTCAAGACAGTCTAGTGTTAACTGTGTCACATGGACGTTATTGACCACTTTTATGCAGATCTACAATGAAAGGGAACAAGTAAGGTAAAGAGAAATACAAAATGTAGGGTTTGAGGAGAAAAAAAAAATCAGAAAATATATTATTGGAGTCAAGTCTTATACTCAAAGTGATAAAAAGTTTAAAGGAAAGCATGATGCTAAATAGAATTAAGGTGGTTATGCTCAGGGCAAGACCTTTACGTCATGCTCTGATTCTATTGCCTGTTAAGCATTCTATTCCCTTTGGTTCAGCTGCCACCTCCAGGAAGAATGCTCTGGAAATCTGCTAGCCATGCTGCCAAGGAAATCAGGCAAGCAATATTCATTCTCCCTCTTGTCCTCCAATTGCAAACTCCTTTATAGTAGACCACCTGCCATGGCCTCTCCTTCCTGTCTGCCCCCATTGCAGAGGTCTATGCAGATCTTGATGGCATACCCAGCTTCACTCCCTCATGTGGACCCTCTCAGTACCTCCTCCCCCAGACCATCCCTATTCCTTAGTGTCAGCACTAAATACCTAGAAACACATTCTACCCCTGACCCTCAGTGTTCACAACTGGCAGTATCTCAGAAGCAGTCCATATCAGGAAAACCCAAGGAGCCACACTCTCCTAAGAACCAGAGAGAGCAACAGAAACTAACACCCACCCAACAAAGACAAAACTAGTTACCAGCACCTAGAATTACAACCATCCCAGATCCAGATGCCTAGGAGCCAACACAAAAATACAACCAATAACAGCCAGAGCAATGTGTCTCTACCAGAGCCCAGCAACCCTCCCCAAGCAGGTACTGATTAACAAAGCTAAAGCCCAAGCAAAAGTCTTTAAAATGGCCTTTATGAGTATGATAGATGTCCTCAAAGGGGAAATTACTAAACCCCTGAATGAAATATGTGACAATACAATCAAACAGTGGAATGAAATGAAGAAAATAGTTCAAAAGATGGATGAAAGAGGAAATAGAATAGATCAAGAAACCCCAAACACCCAGCACTCGGGAGGCAGAGGCAGGCGGATTGCTGTGAGTTCGAGGCCAGCCTGGTCTACAAAGCGGGTCCAGGACAGCCAAGGCTACACAGAAAAACCCTGTCTCGAAAAACCAAAAAAAAAAAAAAAAAAAAAAAACAGAAACAAAAACAAAAAGAAACCCCAAACCAAACTGGGGGAAAACTGAAAATGAAATATTTATGAACTCAAACAGGAATATCACCAATAGAATATAAGAGATAAAAGAGACAATCCTTGATGATAAGGAAGAAGAAATGAATACTGGGTCAAGGGAAACATTAAAACTTTAAAATCCGTGCTGGACACGGTGGCGCACGCCTTTAATCCCAGCACTCGGGAGGCAGAGGCAGGTGGATCACTGTAAGTTCAAAGCCAGCCTGGTCTACAAAGTGAGTCCAGGACAGCCAAGGCTACACAGAGAAACCACAGTTTCAGCCCAGAGACTCTAGCTGAGCTTGGCACACGGTCCTGGCCCTGAGACTTTGGCTGGACTCAGCATGAGGACTGAGCCTAGAGTCCCTAACTGAATTTGTCACACAGTTTAGGTCCAGAGTCCCTGGCTGAGCTTGGCGGGCAGTTTGAGACCAGAGACTCTAGCTGAGTTTGGGAGCAGTTCGGGCCCTGAGACTCTAGCTGAACTCAGCAAGCTCGGTGTTCAGTTTGGGCCCAAGACCCTGGTGGGACTCAGCACTAACGGGACTAAGTGTGTGGATTAGGCCCAGAGACCCATTTGGGTCCAGAGAAGCAAACTGGACTCAGTGTGTGTGCGGTTTGGGCACCATGACACTAACCTGGACTCTGAGCAATCTGGGTCCCAAAATGCTACTGGGAACTACAGACCAGCGGAGCATCAAAGCTCCAGGACTAAGGAATTCTCGGGGAGACAGGGAGTAGAGTGGCCATCAGACCCCCTCCACCTGACCTGCTTCAGTCCCTGAAGAGCTCCGGTGCTACAAGAGGACCCAGAAGACTGTGGACACTTTGACCTGACCCAACGCACATTCAGAGACCCAGGATGATTACAGGACCCACAGTACAGGGGAGCTGCGGATCACTGGCTGGGAGAGACCCAAACTACAGGGCTAGCCCTCTGCCATCCACACCAGTGAAGCATCAGGGCTTCTGGCCTAGAGAAAGCAGGTGAATATATCCCCAAACTCCCTCCACCCAACTCCGGAAGCTACCTGCTAAAAAACAGAGATGGCAAGATGCTTAAAGGACAGCATAAAATCATATGCAAAAAAACCCAAAACAATATAGCATCTCCAGATTCCAGCTATCCCAAAGAAAACAACCCAGAGAACTCAAACAAAATGGAAATACAAGAAAATGACCTCAAATCCTTTAATGAGGGTGATAATGGAGGAAACAAATACAATACATACTCAAATACCGATACTCTTCAAGCTACTCCAAAAGATAGAAATGAATGGAACATTACCAAATCCATTCTATGAGGCCATAGTCACATTGATACCTAAACCTCACAAAGACCCAACAAAGAAAGAGAATTTCAGACCAATTTCTCTTATGAACATTGATGCAAAAATACTCAATAAAATACTTCCAAAACAAATACAAGAACATATCAAAGATATCATTCACCATGACCAGGTAGGCTTCATTCCAAGCATGCAGGGATGGTTTAATATATGAAAATCCATCAATGTAATCCACCATATAAACAAACTGAAAATAAAAAACCACTTGATCATCTCCTTAGATGCAGAGAAAGCATTTGAAAAAATCGAACACCCATTCATGTTTAAAGTGTTGAAGAGATCAGGGCTACAAGGCACATACCTCAACATCAATAAGGCTATATACAGCAAGCCAATAGCCAAAATCAAATTAAATGGTGAGATACTTAAGAAAATTCCTCTAAAATCGGGAACAAGGCAAGGCTGCCCACACTCTCCATATCTCTTCAATATAGTACTCGAAGTTCTAGCCAGAGCAATAAGACAACAAAAGGAGATCAAGGGGATCCAAATGGGAAAGGATAAAGTCAAATTAACTGTATTTGCAGATGATATGATAGTGTACATAAGTGACCCCCAAAATTCTACCAGAGAACTACTATAGCTGATAAACACCTTCAGCAAATTGGCTAGATACAAAGTTAACTCAAAAAAGTCAGTAGCCTTCCTATATACAAATGACAAGCATGCAGAGGAAGAAATTAGGAAAACTATACCTTTCACATTAACCACAAGCAATATAAAATATTCAGGAGTTACTCTAACCAAGCAAATGAGGGACTTGTTTGAAAAAAAAAATTCAAAACACTGAAGAAAGAGATTAAAGATGACATCAGAAGATGGAAGGATCTCCCTTGTGCATGGATCAGGAGAATGAACATAGTGAAAATGGCCATTTTACCAAAAGCAATTTACAGATTCAATACAATCCCTATCAAAATACCTACACTATTTTTTAAAGACATTGAAAGTTCAATTCTCAACTTCATATGGAAAAACAAAAAACCCAGAATAGTTAAAACAATGTTGTACAATAAGAGATCCTCTGGAGGAATCTCCATACTTGATCTCAAGCTATACTATAAAGCAACAGTAATTAAAACAGCATGGTACTAGCACAGCAATAGGTTGGTTGATCAGTGGAATCTATTGAAGACCCAGATATGAATCCACACACATATGGTCACTTGATTTTTGACAAAGAAGCCAAATCTATTCAATGGAAAAAGGATAGCATCTTCAACAAATGGTGCTGGTCTAACTAGATGTCTACGTGTAAAAAAATGCAATTGGACCCATATTTGTCACCATGCACAAAACTCAAATCCAAGTGGATCAAAGACCTCAACATAAAACCAGAGACACTAAGTCAGTTAGAAGAAAAAGTGGGGAAGAGCCTGGAACACATTGGCACAAGAGACAACTTCCTGAACAGAACACCAACAGCCCAGGCCTTAAGGTCAACAATTAATAAATGGGACCTCATGAGGCTGAGAAGCTTCTGTAAGGCAGGAGATACTGTCAACAGAGCAAAGTGACAGCCTACAGATTGGGAAAAAATCTTCACCAACCCTACATCTGACAAAGGTCTAATAATATAAAGAACTCAAGAAATTAAACACCACCAAACCAAATAACTCAATTGAGAAATGGGGCTCAGAACTAAACAGAGAATTCTCAACAGAGGAATATCGAATGGCTGAGAAACGCTTAAAGAAATGCTCAATCTCCTTAGTCATCAGGGAAATGCAAATCAAAACAACTCTGAGATTCCAATCTTACACCCATCAGAATGGCTAAGATCAAAAATTCAAGTGACAGCACATACTGGCGAGGATGTGGAGAAAGAGGAACACTCCTTCATTGCTGGTGCGAATGCAAACTTGTACAACCACTTTGGAAATCTATCAGGTGCTATCTCAGAAAACTGGGAATAGGGCTTCCGCAAGACCCAGGGATTCCACTCCTTGGAATATACCCAGAAGATGCTCCAGCACACAACAAGGACATATGCTCAACCATGTTCATAGCAGCCTTATTCATAATAGCCAGAACCTGGAAACAGCCTAAATGTCCCTCAGCAGAAGAATGGATAAAGAAACTGTGGTACATTTACACTATGCAATACTACTCAGCTATTAAAAACAAGGAATTCCTGAAATTTGTGGACAAATGGATTGAACTAGAAATGATCATAATGAGTGAGTTAACCCAGAGGCAGAAAGAGTCAAATGGTTTATACTCACTTATATCTGGACACTAGCCCAAGGGATATGTCCCATGAAAGTCTTCACTTACAAGCAAAGTGGGACAGAGGGGAGGCCATCCTATTGGGACTCTAGGTGAGAGAAGCATGGGAGAATGGGGAAATAGAAGGATCCAGAGGGTCCTAGAAACCTACAAGAAGAACATTATAATGGGCAGATCTGGGCCCAGGGGTCCTGCTCAAATTATGGCACCAGCCAAGGACAATATGTGCAGTAAACTTCTAACCCCTACCCAGATCTAGCCAATGGACAGAACATTCTCCACAGGTGAGTGGAGAATGGGGTCTGACTTTCACACGAACTCTGGTACTCCATATTTGACCACTGGATGGGGAGGCCTGGTGGCACTCAGAGGAAGGACAGCAGGCTACCAAGAAGAGACTTGATAACCTATGAGTATCTACAGGGGGAGGAAGTCCCCCTCAGTCACAGTCATAGGGGAGGGGAGTAAGGGATAAATGGGAGGGGGGAGGAATGGGTGGATACAAGGGATGGGATAACAACTGAGATGTAATATGAATAAATTAATAAAATATATTTTAAAATTTTTTTAAATTAAAAAAAAAAGAAAGGAAAGAAAAGGAAAGGAAACCAAACCAAATAACAACAAAACCTTGCATCTAAGAACACACCAAAAGATCATCATCAGAAGGCTGGAGAGATGGCTCAGGTGTTAGGAGTACAGCCTGTTCTTCCAAAGGTCCTGAGTTCAATTCATAAACAACCACATGGTGGCTCACAAGCATCTATAATGAGATCTGGTGCCCTCTTCGGGCATGCAAGCTCATATCAGGCAGAAGACTGTATAAATAATAAGGAAATCTTTTTTAAGAAATCATCATCAAAGATCAAGTAGGCCCTAAATGGGATGTCTCCATCAAATCCTTCCCCCTCAGAAATCAGAAAACCCTATGGAATAGGTGGCAGGAAGACTGAAAGAGCCAGAGGGAACAGGGGACACCAAGGAAACAAGCCCCTGTAGAGAAATCAGCGTGAGCAAAGCAGAGACGGAAGCAGCGTGCAGGGCTGGCACGGGTCTGCACCAGATGAGATCCCAGCACTCAGAGGAGAAGTGGATACAAGCTCCCACCTGTGACCCAGAGGCTGTAGATAACCACTCACAAATGACAAATTCGTTTTCTCCAGTAGCATCTTCTCCAGATGCTTTGTTTCATGATGTTTTAGTCAGAGCATTTATTTATCCATTTCTCTCTAACTCCTGTCGTTTGTTGTTGTTTGGTTGGTTTTGCCTTGTAGGTCCTTTTGAATATATTATGGCTTCCAGTTCTGTGTTTATGTGGGATTCCTGTGTTACTGAACACGTGTTTGCTAATGAGACACAGGTTACGGATCCAGATGGGAGGGGAAGTGGGGAGGATCTGAGGTGAATTGGGGTGGACCACAATCAGAATATATAAAATTTTCAATTTTCAATAAAAGAAAAATAGATTTAAAAAAAGAAACATCCTAAATATAGGGCTGTTAAGACAGTGTACATAAATTGAGATCTGCAATTATTTACAGTTGTAACACACTGTTCATACATCCGCTACCTCTGTTATTTTTGTTACATTGTCATTCTGTGTTCGTGGGGACGCAGAGGTATAGTACACATATAGTGTTTAAAAAAAAATACACCTGTCACCAACTGACTTAGCAAATTATTTAGCCTCCCCCAGGTTGCTTATGTCCAAGCAGACAGTAAAGCAGCATTTGCTAGGTAGAGTAGCTGGAAGAGTTAAAAATGGCGTGGCACCTATAAGGACCTAGCACACAGTACCAGGGAAGTCAACTCAAGTTGTGTCTCTGCCACTGTCCTCCCTTGGTGCCTTCCTCACAACCATACTGATCTTTTTTTTTTTTTTTTTTGGTTTTTCGAGACAGGGTTTCTCTGTGTAGCCTTGGCTGTCCTGGACTCTCTTTGTAGACCAGGCTGGCCTCGAACACACAGCGATCCACCTGCCTCTGCCTCCCGAGTGCTGGGATTAAAGGCGTGCACCACCACCGCCCGGCTTGTATACTGTTTTGCACCAGTATACAAAATTCTATACCAATGAATTTTTTTTTAAACCTTGAGAGTAACAATTAAGGCTAAAGTTGAGGAGTAGAGTCAATAATCTCCTTTTTGTCCTGTCATCCCTATATATATTCCTCTTTTTTCTGTTCAGAGAGAAAATGAGGTTGGACTCAGGGATGTCTCTCTTTTCCTTTATCTTTCTTTCCTCAGTTTGAAGATAGGGGTTGAAAACAAGGCATTAAATTTTAATTGTTTTAAAAATGTAAAAACAAGCGCCGCCACCAGGAGGCAGCATTTCACAATATTACAGATGAAGAATGCTGACCAAGCGCGTTTTCTTTCTGTAACACGAACCCTTTGGGAAGGAATTTTTAAAGAGAGTATTCTATCTCAGGAAGACACTAAAGTCTGAGAGGTTGGTCTCCGTGAGTCGTTCAAAGTAACGTTATGTCCTAGAACTCAAGAACAGCCAAACAAGGAGTGTAGCTAGTGCTCCCCAGCTGTTGTGTGCTCCCCAACAACCCTACATTTTTCTCATGAAGTCTTCCTGGGTCACATGCCAGGCACAGAAAATAACTGCCTCCTCCCCAAAAGCTCCGTGGTACGGGCTCCATTTTCTCTACACACAGAATACAGGTAGAAGCACCTGACATCTTGTTCCTAAAGACGAATTGTTCAATTAGAGTAAGACTTGAATTGGCTTCCACGGCAGAACCATGCATCCACTGTAGCTGTGTGCCAGTCCTCCACAACTCTGAGGTCTGAAGGGAACAGGCAGGCCACAGCAGTTCCAACCAAGGCTTGCAAATGAGGCTGTGTGTTTTAACTTCTCCCTGGGACCATATTTTATTATGATGTTATTGAACACCTCTCTGAAGAAGTGCCGTTCCAAAGACTTGGTATGGGTGATACAGTGTTTACTCTCTCTAGAAAGACAGTAAAGTTGAGCCCTGTAGGAAGAGAAAGCGGAGATTGTTACAGCTTTTTGTCTCCAAAGTCTGATCATCAAAGGCCTGATGCACTGACTGGCAGAGTTGCTCGTGGAAACTTCCTTTTCTTTCAGGAAACCTATTCAACAAGACTTGCTGCTTCACACTTAAAGATGGTATTGAAGTCGGAAGAGTAGGCAAAAGTTCTAAATGGGAAGCAGGAAGACGGCTCAGCAGGTAAAAGTGTTTGCTATGCCAGACTGAAGACCTGAGTTTAATTCTTAGATCCCACGTAAAAAGCCAGTGAAGGGGCCTGCATCTGTAGTCCCAGCATTCCTGTGAAGAGATGGGAAGTGGAGACAGGGAAATTGGCCAGAAAGCTTTGTGTCAACTAGCCTGACATATACAGGATAGCAGGAAAGAATGAGGGAGACCCTGCATGCACCACACACACACACACACACACACACACACACACACACACACACACACACCAATAAATTAATAGACAAACAATGTTTAAAGGATGAAGTTTTGGTGGCTCCTGCTACCTCTTCATTGTACTGTGCCTGGACATAGGCCATCAAAAAAAAAAGAAATAAGAAAAAAAGAATGAAGGTGGGGGTTTTTTTTTGTTTGTTTTATTTTTTTAAGTTTCATAGCTGGAGGTGGTGGCACACACCTTTAACCCCAGCACTCTGGGAGGAAGAGGCACTTAGATTGCTGTGAGTTGAAGGCCATCCTGATCTACAAACGGAGTCCAGGACCAACAAGGCTTCACAGACAAACCCTGTCTCAAAATAAATAAATAAACAAACAAATAAATAAATAAATAGACTTTTTTAAAATTGTGAGGCGATGCAGTGGGTTCATGTCTTAGTCAGTGCAAAACAAAATAAAACAAGCGTGGCTAAGAAATAAAAGTGAAGAAAGATGCATCACCTGCAGTTAGTAAATAGAATATGCAATTTAGTTCTAAAGCAATTTTTTTTCCAAGACATGGTTTCACTATGTAGCCCCAACCGTCAAGGAACTCACTCTGTAGACCAGGCTGGCCTCGAACTTACAGAGACCCGCCTGCCTCTGCCTCCCGAGTGCCGGGATTAAAGGCGTGCGCCACTGTCACTGCTGGCATTCTTCTGTCTATCTGATGCCTTTGACATTGTGCTTCATCACAGCAATAGAAATGTAACTCTCACACATGCCATGTGGAGGAAGCTGACCATAAGTGAAGACAAGGGATATTTTTAAAGCATCCATTAAAGGGGTTTCTTCTGTAGATGTGCCCGCCTAAAGGGATTACAGGAAGAATGTGGACATAAAGAAAGGAAAAGGATGAAGTGGTTAGGGACTGCTTTTTTCTCCCTGGCACAAATCTTGCAGCCCAGAGCAGAGGTCAATGGAAGGAGAGCACTTCCCACCCAGTCAAGTCTTTGGAAGCAATGGTTGTTCCTCAGCCTGACCACCTTGGCAATGGACAGAGCAAAGGAAACCTAGCAGAAGTCTATTCTGGTGAACAGAGAGAGTGACTGACATTCAGGTCCCTCAGACAAGTTTCTCTTAGGGACCCAGTCACTCCTGAGGCTCCAGGAGATGGAGGGGCCAGCAAAGCAGATAGGGAACCCCTTCAGAATGTCCATACCCCACTGCAGTAAAGCATGGGGCTGCTTCAAGCCAGACCCTGTGCGTGGAGGACTGAGCCAGTGGGTGAGGTGAAAGATGGGGGGGGGGCAGGAAGGGGGAAATCAGGTGATCTTTGTGGCTAGAAATAGCCAGCATGAGAATCCAACAGCCAAGGAGGCACCCAGGCCCTGAGCAGGCAGAGAGAATGCAGATTACAAATGATAATCGCTTCAGCCTATTTAAAGCCGAAGAAGTGGAAGTGTCCTCCCACTTAGACCGAACTCTTTTATTAAACTACAAGCTGGACAGCGTTGCTACCTCCCCGTCCCAAGGGTGCCTATTAGTCTATCTTTTTTTTTTTTTTTCCTATTGAACTAACTAATACTCTCTATCTTGATACTAGAGATTTGATACCCAGTCCCCTTAGCAAAAGAAACAAAATCGTTTGAGTAGCCCCAAACTAAAAATCTTTCCTTTTTTAAGTACCAGATGGTAACCAAAACGTTGGCACCCACAAATATTTGCACATTTCAACACATATTATATGTTTGCCATGCTGCCGGGATGGTCAAAAGGAAGCTATTTGTCCACACACTACCTGGGGACTCAGTCCTAAAGCACAGCCAGACGTCCTTACTCATCTGCCCTGTGCGCCTCACACTTGCATGGCAACAGGACTCGCATCCTCTGCCCATGCACTACATCAGCATCCTTTCCCATGTCCAGCGAGACTAAGAGGCTACAATTTGCAGTTAGACCTTGACTGTGAACCTCTCACGCCATCGTTCTGAAGAACGGGAAAAACAATCATGCTCCCTCCGGAAGCAGAGTTCAACAATGATGTGTGCAATCTCGATACTTGGGAGGCAGAGTCAGGTAGACTAAGGTTGAGGTCATCCTGGGCTAGCTGATGAGACTGTGTCTTAACATCCATTTCCCCCTCCACCTGCCTCCTGGGGGGCAAAACGTGAAAAAGAAAACAAACAAACACAAAACTAAGCTAAACTAAACAAAAAGAGGTCATGAGATATCAGACAACTCCACTTCTGACCTTCTTCCTGCCAGGCTGTGGGATTGATACTATCTAAAGAGCTCAGGCTCTGGACCACTCCCTCTACTGGCCTGGAAGAGACCTCAGGAGTGCAGTTTTATGGGGATGAATAAGAAATGTGATGCTAGTGATGTGTTTTGAGTGTGAACTATGTCCCAGAGGCTCATGTGTTTGAACATATTGTCCTGAGCTTATGGCACTGTTGGGAGAGGCTTCGGTGCCTTTGGCTGTGTAGTCTAGCCAACTAAAATGCGCAGCTGGGCAGTGGGAGCGGGACTTGAGAGGGGTAGCCTTGCCCTGTTTGCAGCTGGAGTTCTCTGCTTCTCGGTCAGTACGACGTGGCCAGAAGTTACCCATGTGCTCCCGCTAACATGGTCTGAGCCCTCTGCCATGCTTTCCCATCGAGATAGATGGCACATGGTGCTACTGTGAGCCAAAGTAAACCCTCCCCTCCCATGAGTTGCGTTTGGTCAAGTAGTTCGTCACAGAAATAAGAAGTAGTGTTAGCTAGTTAGATTTACAGATGGTAAGTTGGCCACTTTGCCTTGGTTCATCTCTGCCACTCACTGAGCCTCTTTGGGAGATTTGCTGAACCCTTCGATGTCTGAAGAGTCTCACCTTTCCAGGGGAGACAGCTTCCAACGGCTGCCACAAGGGTTAAATGAAACAGGACAATCCACTCGTGTGGTATCTGATAAAGAAAGAGCAGTAAATGCTAACCCCTATGACTGGCTTAGTGATGTTACCTTCCTTAAAGAGGAAACTTTAAATTCTTGTTTTTAAGGAGAGAGGTTGGAGTTTGGTTTTGGTTTTTCCAGACAGGGTTTCTCTGTGGAGAAGCTCTGGCTGTCCTGGAACTCACTCTGTAGACCAGACCTACCTTGAACTCACATTACCTGCCTCTGCCTCCCAAGCGCTGAGATTAAAGGTGTGTGTCACCATGCTTAGCGAAAACTTCTAAATTTTAAGACTCTTTGTGCTTACATTTTTGAGGGGCCATCAGTGTTCGTTTAGGGATTGTTGTTGTTGTTGTTGTTGTTGTTGTTGTTGTTGTTGTTGTTTGAAACAAGGTCTCTCCCAGGACTTGGGAGGCAGAGGCAGGTGGATCACTGTGAGTTGGCGGCCAGCCTGGTCTACAAAGTGAGTCCAGGACAGTCAAGGCTACACAGAGAAACCCTGTCTCAATAAACCAAAAAACACAACAACAACAACAACAACAAAAATGGGAAACAAGGTCTCACTGTGTAGCTCAGAGTAGCAGCTTCCTGCCTCAGCCTCCTAGGTATGACCCTCATATGGGTCACACAGATCTGAAGTGACTATTCACATCATGTCTGCAGTCAGAAAGCAGACAGAGACGAATTCTTGTACTCTACTCGCATCTTTCTTTTTATTCAGTCCTAAACACCAACCCACAAAATAGTGTGCCGCCACATCCAGAGTGAGTCTTTGTTCCTCATTAACCCATTTTTGAAAACACCATTACAGATACATCAACAAGTCTGTCTCCTAGGTGAGTCTCCATCCTGTCAGGCTAACAGTAGAGATGAGCCATCACTTTTCTTCTTAGAGTCTCTGTCAAGTGCTCGGCATCTTAGTGGTTAAATAGATAGATTTAGTTTGTGATATATATAATCCTCCCTTCCCGCATCTCTAAAATTAAAAAAAAAAAATTCTCTCAGCAGTCGATTGCTACAAAGTAGGAAGGAGTCTTTCTTGTGCAACTCCTCAAGTGGGGGGCTGACAGGATAACACAGGGTCACAATTTCTCAGGTCAGGTCAGCCACGGGGATCTGAGAGGCAACATCAAGATCCCCTTTGACGTCAAACTGGTGGAAAAGCAGAATCCAAAGTAGCTCCAGCCTCCACTGTGACAGCTAAGGGCAGGTCCAACACTGGTGCTGGGGGTGTGGTGGAGCCAGAGCACGGACAGATGGAAAGAAACAGCAGAGCCACTGTGGCTCCAGGCCCTCCCTGTTGCTCAGGGATGTCCACTGCTCTTCCGGAACACAGCTGCCTGGATAATGATGTTTTTTGTGTTTTAGGTCATGTTGCCCTTGTTATTTTTCATACGTGCTGTTGGTTCAATACGCCTGAAAGAAGGTCTGGACCCCTGTGTTATCCACTTTCTCGGCTAGCAGCCCGGCCTGCATACATAACTAGCAACCACCGTTTGGTTTCCTTTTCATCCGGTTTTTTGTTTGGTTGGGTGTTTTTTTTGGGGGGGGGGTGGTTTGGATACTAGCCAAGACACCTAGCCTTTTCTAAGGATGCTGGCAATCTGGGAAACATCCTATGTATGTGGAGTGTCATCAGTTGAGTGGACTCTTGGGATTCTTGCTGGCACCCAACCAAAGCTACCACTTGACTTTCCTGAGTGGGATAGCTGACCCCGTCAGTATCCTTGCATCCTTCTTCCCTTCCCCAACTCAGCTTCTTCCACACGAGTCCATGGCTTTGCTGCTGTGGACAAATCTCTCTCTTTTTTTTTTTTTTTTTGGTTTTTCGAGACAGGGTCTCTCTGTGTAGCCTTGGCCGTCCTGGACTCACTTTGTAGACCAGGCTGGCCTCGAACTCACAGCGATCCGCACAAATCTCATTTTTAAGACTCTTTTTCCAACAACTTTGACACAAATGTTCATCATCTCCGTACTCGCCTGCATGCTCTCTTTACTGTTAACAAGTCTCTTTCTTTGTTTTAGAACAGCAAGATCTTTTTTTCTACCCTTTCTTAAAGGAAGGTAGCCTTTCTAAGAGTTCCCAGCAGTCAATGCCAAAGGAAAGACCTTGACAAAGTGACTAAGAGACCAGGAATGGCCGCACATGCCTCTCACTCCAGCACTCAGGAAGCAGAGGCTAGGAGGTCATTGCAGGTTTAAAGCCAGCCTGGTTTATAGGGATGAGTTCCAAGATGGTACAGAGAGACCCTAGGTAAAAACAAAGAGTAGACAAAGAGCAAATGGCAAATAAACATACAATGTGCTTGATGTTGAGACTCCAGGAAAATGCAACTTGAAAGTACAATATAGAACCACTACACATTTGCCATAGAGGCTGAGATTTAAAAGATGGATAAAAAACCAAGGGTCAGTCTCACTGCTCATACAGTCCAAGTGGCAGTACAAAGGAGCGCACGGCGTTGCACTGAATAGAACTAGAATATATGCGTATTCTATGGCAAGGGGTTCTCATGCCCATCCAAGGACACATCCTAGGATATTCATTGTGGTGTCATCCATCCTTGCTTCAAACAGGGCCTACTCAAATATTTGTCAACAAAAAAACCCATAAAAACAACAAACTGAGCTGGGTCTGGTGGTGCATTCCTTTAATCCCAGCACTTGGGAGGCAGAGGTCAGCAGAGTCTGGGATTTAAAAGATGAATAAAAAGTTTAAGACCAGCCTGGTTCACACAGAGAATTCCAGGACAGCCAAGGGCTACATGGAGATCCTGCCTCAAGTAAAATAAATTGACTTAGATTCTCAGAAGGGCAAACTCTCCTCCGTCAGTGGGAGTGAAGTGTACCGAGCCTCTGGGGACGGGACTGCAAACCTCACAAACAACATGTTAAGCAAGAATGTTAGAAGTAAAAATATTGGTTCTCCATGGTGATGAGGAGATAAGTGGGTTTTTTTGTTTTTTGGGTTGTTTTTGTTTTTGTTTTTTGATGTGGGTGCTGGCCCTTATATAAGCGGGTTCGTTTTGTAAAGCAAGTTGTGCAGTCATCAACAATGCATTTTGCATTTTTCAGTGTTTGTGTTGTGACCCCTGACCTTCAGGGGTCAGGTTGCCTAGGAGTAGACCGAGATAGCCATCTATGCACATGTTTGTTGGGGCAGGTGCTCCTCAGAGCACTCTCTTGAGAGGAGGAAGTCTTGAATGGACAGAGAGGCCAGGTGAACTACATGGCAAAAACCTCAGACCATTTTCCTAGGCGCTCTTCAGGTGGGGTGGCTTTATATGGTCATCCTAAATTGGGGCTTACGCATTCTCTTTTAAGAAATTGCTTTGCAATTTCTGTCAAATCAGTCAGTCCTTTCTTTTAAGTGTGGGCTGCTGTGGGCAAGGAAAACCTGACCTTGGGTGTGGTGTGTTTTTCCCCAGCATGGGACACGTACTAGAAAGGGACTCAGTTTGGGGCCACAGTCCCACAGGAGAGGGACCATAGCCACTGCTCTATGCTTTAACTGGAAAGAGAAGAACAAAGATTCTGACCTGAATCGTGAAGGAGGAAAAGAACCATTAGAGAGAACAAAGGAACAAGATAGGACGCGCCGTGGACACACAGTGCCATGGAATGAGCCTATGGACTGTGAAAAGATAGAAAAGTTATTTTTCAACCCTGGCCACTCGGTACCTTCCGAAAATGGCCTCAGGGCGGTTCTAAAACCACACCCTCGTACCTGTGCCTAGCACCTGACAGCACATGTTATCCCAAGCTGAGCTCTTGCCCCCTCAAGGATAAAATAACGAGTAGCCAATCATTTTAAAGGTCAACACACAATCATGTTTGTATTAAATTCTGCTTCTGTAAGAATATAAAAGACAGCCGGGCGTGGTGGTGCACGCCTTTAATCCCAGCACTCAGGAGGCAGAGGCAAGCGGATCGCTGTGAGTTCGAGGCCAGCCTGGTCTACAAAGCGAGTCCAGGACAGCCAAGGTTACACAGAAAAACCCTGTCTCAAAAAACAAAACAAAACAAGAATATAAAAGACCCAAGCTTTGTTTATTCGGGGTCTCCAGCTCAATAGAGCTTGGTAGACCCCCATCGCGATGGATCAATAAAGCATTCCTTGCTGTTTGCATCGGACTGGACTCTTGTGTCTCCTTGGGCTCCGGGAAGTAGGCCCTAGCCCCCCAGGTCTTACAACTGCAAGGAGCTTGTCTTGCTTTCCTATGCCTCGGCCGAAGCACACTGGCGCACAGGTGCATTGTATTAGCACCTTATCACCAACTAAATGCAAACAGTTAAGTGTTTATTCTTAGTTCCTAGAAACATTTCCGAGTTTGGCTCAGCCTATTAGGGAGCCCATTTCAGCTTTGATCTTTCCAAAGAGCGGCGCCTGCCACCTACCGTTCTTTTATTCGGTGCTGTGGAGGGATAAGGCTTATCTGCTCCAACCGGGCTTGGCCTGAGACAGTTGTTTATAAAGAGTTAAGGTTGCCGGGTTTGTTTGGTTGGTTCGTTGTTTTTTTTTTGTTTGTTTTTTTTTGTTTTGTTTTGTTTTGTTTTTTCTGCATCGCTGTCGCGGAGGCTGCAGGGCTCTCCGTAACAAGCAGGGCACTCCAGGAGAGGCAAGGGGCCTATTGCAGAATCACAGGCCTCAGATCTCCCTTCCCACTCTGCCCCAGGGTTGAACTGCCCCTTGTAAAAAGACAGAGGTTTCATGCTCACTAAGCTCTCTCACACATTTATCCTTATCCCTTCCTTTTTTCTCCAAAGGGAGAGCTGCACAAGGAGGAAAATTGCTCCAAAGAAAGAAGATTGTGTCAGGGTGAGAAATAGCATCTCTTTCCATTCCAAGGCCCCATCACAAATGCTCGTCTGTTCCAACAGCGGGGTTGGAGAGGGAGTCAGTGAAGGCAGAACCCGAGCTTGGCCAATCTCTGCAGAAAGAAAAAATCTCAGGGCCCAGGCACGCTTTTAATGCCAGCACTCAGGAGGCAGAGGCAGGCAGATTGCTGTGAGTTTGAAGCGTGCCTGGTCTACAAAGGAGTACAGGACAGCCAAGGCTACACAAAGAGACCCTATCTCCAAAATTAAAAAAATTTTAAAGCCATTTCAGTGGACAGTCATGGATGGTTTGGCTTCCCAGAGCCATCTTCTCTTTCGTCAATGCTTCAAACTACTGTCACTCTTTTTGGTTTTTTTTTTTTTTTTTTTTTTTTTTTTTTAATTTTTTTTTTTAAGACAGAATTTCTCTGTGTAGCCTTGGCTGTCTTGGACTCACTTTGTAGATCAGGCTAGCCTCGAACTCACAGTGATCTGCCTGCCTGGAACTCTTTTTGTAGACCAGGCTGGCCTTGTACTCAGAGATCCACCTGCCTCGGCCTCCCAAGTGCTGGGATTAAAGGCATGCACCAGCATGCCCGACCAGCACTCTTGATTCATAGTATACACATGCCTTAAACACAGGAAGAACATGTACATGATCTGAGATGAGCCAGTGGTAGGAATCCATCCTTTTGTCACAGAGATGGCTCCACTAATGCTCACGTGGAGAAACTCACAAACAAGGCATTTCACACCAAAGCTAATGGAGCAGTAACTTCCCTCTTTGATAGGTAAGCCGACAGAACCTGAGCCTTCTGCCAGGTGTGTTGTGCATACCTTATCTAAAGAAAACGACCTCAAGACACATAGAAGGGAGGAGGGAGAGAGAGAGAGGGAAAATATATTTAAAGTTTATGCATGGGAGCTGGAGAGATATCTCAGCAGTTAAGAGCACCGTTCTTTGAGAAAACCTGGGTTCAAGTCCCAGCACCCACATCTATATCCTCAGTTCCAGGGCACCTGGCACCCTCTACTGACCTCTGCAGTTACCAGGCATGCACATATACTTACGCAGAGGTGTATGTGTATGTACATATGTGTTTATGGAGTGCGCACAGATGAGTGTGGATAAAAACATGTAAGTCTCGGGGCTGGAGAGATGGCTCAGAGGTTAAGAGCACTGCCTGCTCTTCCAAAGGCCCTGAGTGCAATTCCCATCAACCACATGGTGGCTCATAATCATATATAATGAGATCTGGTGCCCTCTTCTGGTGTGCAGGCGTACATTCAGGCAAAGCATTGTATACATAATAAATAAATACATTTTTTAAAAAAATGTAAGTCTGGCGCAGCCGGGCGTGGTGGCGCATGCCTGTAATCCCAGCACTCGGGAGGCAGAGGCAGGCGGATCACTGTGAGTTCGAGGCCAGCCTGGTGTACAAAGTGAGTCCAGGACAGCCAAGGCTACACAGAGAGACCTTGTCTCGAAAAAACAAAAACAAAAAAAACAAAACAAAAAAAAAGTAAGTCTGAGTGCGGAGGTCAGAGTCAACATTAAGGGTCTCACTCAGTTGCTCTGCGCCCTGTTTTTCCAGACAGGGTCTCCCACTGAACCTGGAGCTCTCTGAGTCAGCTAGGCTAGCAAACTGGAAGGATCAGCTTGTCCCTGGTCCTCCCAGCATTGGTTATAGGTACAAATACAAGTCATAATCACACCCAGCCCCCCCCCCCACTCCCCAGGGACAGGGTTTCTCAGTGTAATGGCTCTAACTGTCCTGACATTTGCCCTGTAGACCAGGACCTCGAACTCACAGAGATCCGCCTGCTTTTGCCTCCCAGGTGCTGGGATTAAAGGTCTGCACCACCATGCCTGGCTCACACCTAGCTTTTTAAGTGAGGGCTGTGGTTGGACTTTCGGGCCTTCTGCTGGCACGGCAATTGCTTCAAGGACTAAGCCGCCTCCTGTCTCCTGAGCCACAGTCTTTTTCTAAGTGTTAAAAGGTAACTTTTTAATTTGTTGTTTTGCAGTGCTAGCAATCACATCCAGAGTTCCAGGGTTATGCTTTATTGAGCTTCAGTCCCAGGGCAAGCCTTTATATTGTGAGCACGCTTGCTTCCTAACACATGATGAGAACCAATCTGCAGAGCCGCAGAGCATCCTCCTGCTGAGAGGTCAACCCAGGTTTCCACAGTGACCATGGCAGAGCTGAGACCTGACTCAGGTGGGTCCTAGGGCAGGAACTGTATCTTCCATCAGCCTGGAGAGAAACATAAAAGGAGCCTTCTGAAAGGGTCGCTGCTACGGCACAAGGTCACAGGGGACAAAGCAGGCTGAATTATATATTAATTGAGGACTTTGGGGTGAAAGATGATGTTGTACCCTAGAGGTGCTGAAGGGGCAATGGTGTACTTCACAGAACTATGAAAATAAATCAAATAAAGGGAAAAACTGTGTCTCAAAAAACCAAAAAAAAAAAAAAAAAAAAAAAAAAAAAAAAAAAAAAAAAAAAAAAAGAAAGAAAAGAAAAGAAAGAAAATAAGTCATACAATCAGAAGCAGATTGTAGAGCAATGAAATTTACATCAAGAAAAGTCCCTTAAATAAGGTGTCTAGATTAGAAAGTGACAGGAAAGTAGACAGAGTGTTTGGGAAGTGGTAGAGGACTAGTGGGCGAGGCGGGGTGGGGCGGGGTGTGGGGGCAAGAGAAGCTAATGGGGGTGAATATGAACAAAGTACACTGCACACATATATGAGAATGTTATTCTAGAATTCATTATCTTAAAGAGAGGGAGATGGCTTAGTCAGTAAAAGTGCTTGCCTTGCAAGTTTGGATCGCCAGCACTCATGTAAAACTAAAAAAGAAGGTCTTGGCACAGTGACATTCATCATAACTCCAGTAATAGAAAGACAGAAGCAGGCAGGTCCTCAGTACAACTTTCAGTGTCAACCTTTGGCCTCCACATGTACACACACACACACACACACACACACACACACACACACACACACACAAAGGTGGGGGCATCTGTTATTTTGAATAATTAATATACATTAATTTCTAAAGGAAAAAAAAAAGGCTTCTGCTTTTCATCTGGTCTGTACAAGGAAGCTAGTTCAATAATACACAGAAGCTTTTCAGAGAAACAAAGGAAAAGAAATGTCCCACCCAAAAAGGAGCTTTTTGAAGGAAAAGCTATGAGGAGACGGTTGCCATCCTGCAGTGGAATTCCCTCAGGGCATCAGGGTTAGGAGTGAGAGCTGATTCCAACAGGCACATGAGGGGCAGTCTCCGTTCATGCAAGCTGTGGCCTCAGTCCTTACAGAACCCTTCCATTGTCTGACCCCAGAAGGCTTGCTGGACAAACCAATGTGTGCTTTGTCTCTGGACTTACTTGCTTTCATTCTAAGGAGTTTACATCATCCCAAGTGACCCATGGTGGAGTTGATTTGCACAGAGATATTTCCAAAGAGTGAAGAACACTCAAGCACATGGTTGAAACTGACGGACAAGGAGTACATTCTATGACCTTGCCACATAGTCAGGGAATCTTCTAGCAATGGCATGCATTGTGTTGAGCACATAAGTGTGAAGGGACACCAAAGATTCCTAATAATCAAAGACTTCTTTTATAGTCACTTTCTCTTTCTTCCTTTTTTCTTCCTTCCTTCCTTCCTTCCTTCCTTCCTTCCTTCCTTCCTTTCTTCTTTTCTTCTCCCCCTGCCCCCTTTTTGAGACATTGGCTTTCTATGTAGTAGCCCTGGTTGTCCTAGAACTTGCTGTATAGACTAGACTGGCCTTGAATTTACAGTGATACATCTGCCTCTACCTCCCCAGTACTAGGACTGCTCCACCCCACCTGCTACTTTCTTGATACAACAGACAATAACAGCAAGAATAATAAAATAAACTTTTAAGACTCCATCGACACACTTTGCCTAAATGAAAACCAAAAGCATTCTTATTTGTGACTTGGATTTCATGTAGAAAAAGCAAGACCAATTTAAGAACCAAGAACTTGTCTGGAACTAAAAGATGGTAACAACTCTCACGGCCTAAATGAAGAATTCCTTGTTTTCTCACAAGATGTTGTGGGCGTCCCTCAGTTTTTATCTTGAAGGGATGTATTTAGTCGAGAGACAGACCATTTAACCAGAAGTTCATTTAACAAAGCAGCAGTTTAATTAGTAAAGAAAAGCAGAGCAAGGCAGGGCGTGGTGCTGGAAGAATCCTAAGCACCCTGAAGGGAGAGGTGGGTGGATCTCTGTGAATTCAAGGCCAGACTGGTTGACATAGTGAGTTCAGGAGAGCCAAGGCTATGAAGAGAGATCCTGCCTCAAAACAAAACAAAACAAAAACAATAAGCAAAATACTCCAAAGACGGGTTTGAGTGGGCTGTCCGTGGGTGGGGCTTCGCATGATAGATTTTAAATAATTTTATGAATATGTATGAGGTGGGTGTTGGAGTATCCAGATTGTTTTAAGCCCCTCCCCCCCAAAAAAAACTCTGTACGTAAGTCTGACCCTCAGCCCCACCGTCTGTAACTGGAGCAGGGTCTGCTGTTCAGCGTCTAAACAACTGAACTACAGTCTCACTCTCATCAGCTCTCTCCTTTCTCGTAGCCAGTCAGCTTGGCTATCTCCTGCCCGGCGGCAGCTGTTTTAGTCAACCTCTCTGTCATGTTTTAAAATACAGACATTTGCTTTTATCAGAACAGCTGTACCTGTTGGGGGCCACAAAGCAGGTAGAAGATGAAGACTGAAGTGACGTTGAGTGGCAGGGCCACTGAGAGAGCCATCAGAAGGTACTTTGGACCACACAAACAACACTGATGTGCATAAAGCCCTCAGTGAGTGTAGCTGCTGCTGCTGCTGCTGCTGCTGCTGCTGCTGCTGCTGCTGCTGCTGTTACTGCTGCTGCTTTCCATGAAAAAGCTCCAGCCGCCTAAGGAGTTGCCTCTGTTTCTATTCTGGTTCCAGGATTAAGTGTCCATTTCAACAAATCACTTTGCCCTTTACCTTGCATTTTTTGTTCTGAGCTCACTTGATTCTCTCTGACCACCAAGGTCCCTGTTGCTCCAGCAGATGTCAGCCTGACCTTGCTGGAGCCTTCAGGAGGCCCTTGGGAAATTAAAGGCATACAAGCCGGCCTCCTGGAACAAACAAAAGCGGAGTGGAGTATCACAGAAGGAAACTAGAAACATCAGTAAGACTTCCATTTCAGGAAAGGCTAGGAACTGCTACAAATTTGGGGGAAAATACATATTTTTTTATAAGCACATACTTTTACTTAGTAAACATCTGTCACTTGGCCACTGTGAGCTGGGATGTAAGGGTTTCATTGATTTGGTTCCTAACCTGAAGCTCTGTAAAGAGGGTAGCAAAATAAATATATTCCAAAAGAGAAACTTAGGTCTCTCACTGTATCTATTAGACTACTGAAACAATAAACCCCAAAGAAATGGAAAGTCACCCAGCAGTCTCATGCTGGGAGAAGGAAAAGGCCACAGCCAGACGGGAGAGCTTGTCTTCCAGAAAGATTTCACACAATTCTAACAACTTGTCAGAGCACCTTACAGGATGACACCAGAGCCCAGACAATGATGTGGGTTCAGGACCATGCCTTGACTGTGACTGCTTAGATGCACATGCCCTTGGCCCTCTGTCTCTGTCCCTAAATTCCAATCTTGGCTCCTGCAGGGCCCTGAGGACTTGGGAGTTTCACTATACCTCTTTGTCTTTCCCACATGGCCACAATGAATAAACATCTTTCGTTTCTGCTTCCTTCTATGAATTTAATTCCTTCAAATGACTTATTGAGGATGGTGGCCGACAGGCTATGGCTCCAAGTTTGAAAACAGCCCCAGGACTCATGAGGTTGCTCTTTTGATTTCCTACCCATAGTGATAAGCACTTAATAGTCAACATAGCCATGGTATCCAGGTAGCAAGAGTACCAGTTTTGGGGATTTTTGTTTTTGTTTTTAAATATTTATTTATTTATTTATTTATTTATTACATATACAGTGTTCTGCCTGCATGTACATCTGCAGGCCAGAGGAGGGCATCAGATCACCTTATAGATGGCTGTGAGCTACCATGTAGTTGCTGGGAATTGAACTCAGGACCTCTGGAAGAGCAGGGTTTCTTTGTGTAGCTTTGGCTGCTCTGGACTCACTTTGTAGACCAGGTTAGCCTTGAACTCACAGCGATCCACCTGCCTCTGCTTCCCGAGTGCTGGGATTAAAGGCGTGCACCATCACGCCTGGCAAGAGTACAGGTTTTTACTTAGGATGAGATGAAATAAATGCCCATGTGCTCCCAGAACAGTAACTACAACGCAAACAGATCGAAGTTCCTATATTTCTAGTTTTGAGGCCAAGAAAACCCTAGCAATTAACAAAATAAGCAAGATGCAGAGAAAAAAAGAGGGAAGCAGGTGGCTTGTTGGCTTTGCGAGGAATACAGCGTCACATAAGACCATGCACCGGGCTAGAAGGACTCGTTCTTCTAGGGGGTGAGTTGTGTGGTCCCCAACTGCAAATGGACAGAACCTGGGAGTGTGGGGGATGTCGCTAAGTAGTAGAACATTTGCCTAGCATGCGTGAACCCCCATGTTCAATCAGCAGGAGGAGGAAATCGGGGCTATGGGAGGAGCAGAAACAGCAACATGAAACCAGAAAACCCAAGAAGTGACACCCTGTAACCTCAGCCACTCTAGACGCTGAGGCAGGAGACGTTAGAACTGATCACCAGTGAGTGGCACAAAGTAAGATGCTATTTCTAAAATACAAGTTTAAAAATGTAAACAGTGGTATGTTCTCAAAGAACACATTTTGTTCTAGCTTTTTCTTCCCCATTTAAGTGCATGCCATGACCTTGTGCTCACAGTCCTTGTCTATAAATTGGAAATTTTATGAGTACCTATCATGGAACTGTTATAAATCTCCCACAGAAAACATTTAGCAAAGCAGCTAGCATATATTTAGAATGCAGTAAACATTAACTATTATTTTATGTGCAAGTGCGGTGCTGGGGGTTAACCTTGAGGTCTTGTGTAAGCTGAACACGTTTTCCACCATTAAACTCTATCCACTGCCCTAATATTACTGCTCATTTTTAGTCTCTTCTTTTTTATAAACAAAGTTTGGCTACACATCCCAGGCTCTCAAATTCCTAATCCTCAACCCTGGGGTGGTGGCACATGCCTGTAATCCCAGCACTCGGGAGTCAAAGGCAGGCAGATCTTTGTAAATTCAAGGACAGCCTGGTCTACAAAGGGAATCCAGTACAGCCAAGGCTACACAGAGAAACCCTGTCTTGGAGGAAAAAAAGAAATCCCAACCCTCACACCTCAGCTTCCTGAGTGCTGCCTGTATAATCTGTATGCCTGGTTTCTATTGGCTATTTCTTTTTTTGTTTTCTGTTTTTTTCGAGACAGCATCTCTCTGTGTAGCCTTGGCTGTCCTGGACTCGCTTCGTAGACCAGGTTGGCCTCGAATTCACAGTGATCTGCCTGCCTCTGCCTCTGGATTGCTGGGATTAAAGGCGTGTGCCACCACGCCCTGCTCTCTATTGGCTATTTCTAAGAATGTTTCTCTACCTTCAAAATGGCTACCTGAACCAGCAAATGTACAAGGTGTCTCAGAAATTAAAACAAAATGGTCTATTATGTTCGGTGCTTTCCCCTTGTGGCTCCATCCAGGAGAGTGGGCCTGACAAGAAACAGGCAAGAAGCCGCTGAGTGAATAGGAAAAAGGGAATGGACTATTCTGTCTGTACTTGCGATAAGAAACCAAACCTTAATGAAGTAGGACAGGGCCCTGCTTTCTAGAATCTTCTGCCATGTCAAGCATGAAAACACTAGAGTTTGTACAGTGGACGCAGCTCATACTGGCCATGAAAAAGTCTGCAAAAACAAGGGTTCTTTGTGTTCCTCAACTCACTGACAGGCATTCTCAGCCTCCCGTGTGTGCCTTAGAGCTAGCTGTGCTTGCTTGTTTTTCTTCACTCTTTGCTGTTACATATTGGATCTGGGAGTCCTCCTGCTTAATATTTAACTAGCCTTGATGTTCCCGTGCCACACCGTTCATGGACTTGCCTGGTTGGGTTTAAGGCTTGCACAGCCGCAGAAACACACAGCTCTTATGTAATCTGGCCTTACTCTGTTCCAGCCATTCCCACGCAGACACCAGCAAAGTTAAAGTAACAGCAAACCAGACAGAAGCCAGGCCCTCAGATGTCCCGCCCAGTCAGACCAGACCACAAAGTGCCACTCTCCACCTTCATTAAATCCCTTGTTAGGAACTATCTTTGTGGCCTAAGCATGGCTGACTTCCAGAAATGGGTTTAATATTTAACCCCAAGAGAGCAAAGACCAATGGGCATGAAATAAAGTTGCCAAGCTCTGGAAGGAAGGAGAGGAGACTTGGAAGTTCTTGAGCGAGCGCGTCCTTATTTTTCTGGGTGCTCTCCCAGCAAGCACTTCCTCCTTTCTGACCACAGAAAGCGGGTGTGAACAGAAGTGCTGGGAGGTGGTGTGGCTTACGTCATCCCAGCACGAATCCCCAACACCTCTAGACTTAGAGGCCGCCCCCAGAAGAATGATGTCTCAACTAAGGTGTGTTCAGGACAAGAAACTTCTCTGAAATCAAGACTAAATCTCTGGTATATCCAGAGAGTGTAGCTGTGGGATATACCCTACTAAAACTAACTATACACACGCTATTTACTAACTGCTTTTCTAACAGTCTGTGAAACTCCTTGGAGTCTGATAGATCAGGAAATAAATGTTGCTAGGAAGTCTTGTGAAATTATTTTCACATGAAAATTTAAAGTACTGACTTATATTTAGTGGGTGTATATGTGTGGATGCACATGTGTCACAATCCGGGTGTATGGATGTCAGAGGACACCTGTGGCAGTCTGGTTCTTTCCTTCTACCATGTGAGTTTCCCGTATTCTAAAAATTCCGGCTTCAATCTAAGTCGAGATCTCTGAAAGATACAACACAAAGAAAGAGACAACGCCTAGGCAGCAGCCTATGACTACAGCTCTGTTTCCCATCACATCTACAAAGGCCTGTTGTCAGGGGAATGGATAAATTTGTGACTTGGAAATCTATAAATTTGTGGGAAAAAAAATAAGCGAATACAAAAATCTGCAAGAAAAATAATGCAATGCCAGATAAAAATCTAGTAAACCTCAGAATATTATACCAAATCAAATAACCTTAGCATAAAGGGATTGAAATGGTGGAATGAGCTAAGTGGAAGATGAAGTTATAGTATATAAATTCAGGTTTATTGGAAGCAGCTCTCTCAGCTGCCATGCAGGGGGGAGGGGGGAGGGAGGGAGGGAGGGAGAGAGAGAGACAGAGAGAGAGAGAGAGAGAGAGAGAGAGAGAGAGAGAGAGAGAGAGACTAGAAAGGGGAGCAAATTGTCTGGGTCATATAGTGAAGGAGAAGGGCTAGAGAGTTCAGGGTAGGGAGTGGGGTATGCTAGCCAAGCCCTGCTGCAGCTAGGGATGCCTGAAATGTAGGGCTCCTGTCAGCATTCTTGAGTTCAACAGTGCGTTATGGCACTGAGTCACTTTTTTTTCTTTTTCTCTTTGATAGGCTCAGTGTTAATTCGTGCTCCTGATCAACCTCAGCTGCCTTGGAATACAGGCATGAGGCACGAGGCAACATGTCTGGTCCCATGATCCCATATTGCCCCCTCAGTGGATGCAGGGACATGCCTCTCCAATGTCCTAGAGCACATCCATATTGAGTGCCTAATAGCCAAGTCCTCAGTAACATGTTGTTGTTGTTGTGTTGTTTGAGACAGGGTTTCTCTATGTAGCCTTGGCTGCCCTGGACTTACTTTGTAGACCAGGCTGGCCTTGAATTCACAGAGATCGGCCTGCCTCTGCCTCTGCCTCCCCAGGAGCTGGGATTACAGGTGTGTACACCTGGCTCCAGTAAAGTTTCTTGAAAAAAAAAAAAAGAATGAATGAGTAAATGAAGTAGATAAATGGCAGAGAAATCTAATGTCTTTTGGCTAACACCTCTTAATGCATCTTAAAAGATACTCTCTCCTGCACTAGTACTTTAATTCCCCAACACAGAATTATGTATTTATCAACTGAAAAAAAAACCCCATAAGAAATTAGAAGTACAGGATAGCCCCTGCCAACAGCGACCTTCATGAACCTGATATGTACATATACACACTCACAACATATCTGTGTGTGTGTGTGCCACACATGTGTAGGTACCTGCAGAGGCCCGAAGACTTGGGGTCCCAGGAACCTCCGTTACATACAGGTGGGTGTGAGCTGCCCAGTGTGGATGCTGGGAACTGAATTAGGTTTCTTAGCAAGTGCGGCAAGTGCTACTGGCCATTGAACCGTGTCTCCAGCCCCCTCTCTTCTGTTGTGTGACAATAAAAAGTTCATGTAGCCTCTTGTCGCCATGAAACATGTCGTTCGGGTTAGCTTGTATCCATGTCCTGGATAATGTCACTCAATGATTCAGATCAGAATAAATTTTATCTTATTCCTCTTGGAAAACACAATAGCTGTGCTTTGTTGTGTCACTTGGAAAGTGACACAGTGATGTGGGATAAAATAAGAAGGATACTTTTTAATGAAGTTTTCCAGGCAAAAGACCATCAGAAGATACCTATCTGAACATACAAACAAGGGGACTTTCAGTTCCTTTCACAAGTAAGATAGGACCCCATGTGTCTCCTCTGTTGATCAGCTTGAAGTACAGCCCTTTCTTTGGACAAAAAGTGGTCAATTTGTTTTAAAAGACAGGAAAAAGCCAAAACTCTAAACTCATTTTTTTTTAATGTAACATTTATTTCATGCTATACCCTTGTGTTTTCATACAATCATCTTAAGTATTACGGCACAGTTTTAATAAAGATAGAGAATCACTCTCACAAATTTTAAAATAAAGCTATATATTAAGTACTTTTTAACTCATTTGACAATCCTATGTGTGATCTTCGATGGAGAGCCTCATTTTGGCACCCAGCTCATTTGTCCTTTTGGTACTGCAGTGAAGAAATCTACACCACGCCTGGCGTTCGGGTGACAGGAAATCACGAGTAACGTCAATGATCAACTTCAGCCAGTCAGCAACACCCAAGTGTCTGGAGTTAGTTATTCCGATCATTTATAATTAAAGTAAACGGAATTCCTAGCAGCCTGCAGAGAAGAGTCAGTACCAACGGCTTTAAACAGGACTTGAACGTTGATCATCTCCACAATACATTTCAAAGAAAAGAAGATTTGGAAACTCAAGACTCTCACTTGAATGGAAAAGCAGTGATACCCTCAAGCTCGGTGTCTGTCTGGCCTTCCAAAGCAGTCACATGTTGGGGTGAAGTCAGCCATACCTCATCTAGACAAAGATGGATTGCCTTCCTCGTGTTACCTACCATTTCTCAACTAGTCTCCTTAATTATCACATCTTTTGGGTATCACACGTAGCCCAGTCTACCCTTCGATGTGGTGATCCTTCAGCCTCTGCAGTGCTGGGATCAGAGGTGTGAGATACTAGGCCTAATACATTATTTTTTAAGACAAGGTCTCTGTGTGTAGCCCAGGATGGCCTCAAACTCCACTCTCTAGCATGACTCTTCTCCTTGCTATGGGACACCACATTCAGTTGTAATTAAATTTTAGAAGGCAGAAACATCCCAAAAGACAGTGGCAGTTGTCATTTCAATAAAAGATTGCCTTCTAATTTACACATACCGAGTTAATGAAGAAAACCAAAACCCATCTTCCTTTTCATCGTCAAAACATAAATGCAGCACACAAACATCTAAAAAAAAAAAAAAAAAGATCTGTAGCCCAGGCTGGCTTTAATGCTAGGAATATAGGTGTGAGCCACCATGCCTGGCTTTGAAAATATTTTTTAAGGGAGCAAGAAGGAACGTGTCCAAAGTGTACAGGTAGCTACGATCTCAGGCAGTAAATATTGTTTCCTCTTTGAAGATCACAGACACACAAATATACATGAAGAACGAACAGACATGATAGCTCAGTCCTGGAATTCTAGTCCTCCAGAGACAGAAGCAGGAAGAGTGCTGTGAGTTTGAGGCTAGTCTGTGCTACACAGTCAGTTCCTGGCCAACATGGGATCCTAGGGATAAGACCGTTGGGATAAGATTCTAGAATAAGACCCTTGTGTTTGAAACAAACAAACAGTACTATAAGATGATGCTTCCTTCCCTTCACACATACCTGATGCCACTTTTGTATTTTTGAGTACATCATGCCATAGGCCGGGCTCAACTGCGTGACCCTGTACCGCAGAAAGCTCTACTGCAACAGGGGTGGAAGGCAGGAGGCTCAGAAGGCAATGGGCGCTGGTGGCGCACGCCTTTAATCCCAGCACTCAGGAGGCAGAGGCAGGCGGATAGCTGTGAGTTCGAGGCCAGCTTAGTCTACAAAGCAAGTCCAGGCTACACAGAGAAACCCTGTCTCGAAAAACCAAAAGAAAAAAAAAAAAAAAAAAAAAGAAGGCAATGGGCTCACGCTCCTACCCGACCGCCAGGCTTCACGAGTCTGGGTATAGCACAAGATCGTCTTATGCCCCATTCGTTAGTCAAATGAAGCAATTAAACTGGCTACTCTAAGTCAGGAACAGATAAAGGCAATAAGTGCCTTAGGTACCAAGGCACAGTCCCCATTCCGCAGATGCCGAGGCCTACGTAGGGGGACAGGCATGTGACCAAGCAATGACACTGTAGTTGTCGTTGTGCTCTAACAGAGGTGTGCATGGGATTTAGAGAATTTAGAAAAGGAGCATCTTTGGTGACCTGGCAAAGATTTCTCTAAGGAGATGACAACCAAAGAAGCTAATGATTCATTTCCTTGGCAAAGACGGGTATCTAGAAATAAGATACCATGCATGCAAAATTATTATATGAGGCTGTGTGTATTTGTGTGTGTGTGTGTGTGAGAGAGAGAGAGAGAGACAGACAGTCAGACAGACAGACAGACAGACAGACAGAGACAGAGAGACAGAGAGAGAAAAAAAACAAATAAGAAAACAATAGAACTGTTCTTCACTCCCTCTCTGGTGGACAGAAGGATTCTGCCGTGTGGAGAACAGAGAGCATCTTCTGTGGCGTCTAGTTCGGCTAAAGGGAAATGGCACGATCTGGGGCTCAAGGCGAAGGGCCTTGAGAGGTGAGCAGCAAGCAGAATGCAGTGCCCTTCAGGCTTCCCGTGCTCTTTTGCCAGTCAAGAAACACCTACAGACAGAAGGCATCTCGCCTTTCAAGGGGTTATCATAGCTGAGCGTGGTGCTGTGTGCCTGCCAAACCACTTAGGAGGTGAAGGCTCAGGAGCTTGCCACTGCCTCAAAATCATGGGAGGAAAGAAAAAAAAAAAAAGAAAAATGAAAGCCATGTGGTAAAGTCTCCCACTTAGTAGCTGGGCTGTTCTGAGTATATGATGACCCAACCTGTTTATAAATGGTTTCTCTTTTTTGTTTTGCTTTGTTTTGTTTTTTGAGACAGGGTTTCTCTGTGTGACAGCCTTGGCTGTCCTAGACTCACTTTGTAGACCAGGTTGGCCTCAAACACACAGAGATCTGCCTGCCTCTGCCTCCTGAGTGCTGGGATTACAGGCATCCGTGCACCACCACACCCGTCTTGAATGGATTTTTTCATTTATAAAATGGGTGAGCATGGTACTGACCTCTCAGGCCAATAAAACAACAACAACAACAACAACACCCATAAAGTCTTAGTGGCAGCACGGAGGGAACGCTGGATGTAAGCCCTGTAAATAGGAATTCTAGGCAGACAGGCAAAGGGGCTTCAGCACGGAAGAAACTGCACTCCACAGTAGTCATGGCAGGCGCTTGAACTCAGACAACATTACTGAGCCTGTTCAGACCTAGTCTCCCCACCTGAACAAGGAGGGCAATGACATCTACCTGAAAAGGCTGTGAAAAGGAGCGAAGGAGAACACAGAGTCCATTAAATGCCATAGCAAGGAGCCTCCTCCCTCGCAGCACAAACACACTCGCACGGAGAGACTTTCTCAAACATAGATTGCCAATATTAATGTCAGCCATTGCATAGCACTTCAAAATGCTATTTTCTTACTAAAGGTAGAAAAGTCGGATCAGTATATATATGTTTTCAGACAGATACATATATATGCTAATAATATATATGCTAATAAAATCCATTCCACCAGTACCACTGCATGATGATCGCCTCCTGCTAAGAAGTCACTGAGGTATAACACTATTATTTTGTTAATGCATAATAAAGAAAGGAGCTTCTCTGTTCAAAATTCATTATGTAAAATGACTCTGATTTGGTACTTTGAGGAATGTTCTCTATATGTCCATACCCCAAATGTACATCCCCGCCCCCACCCCCTTTGGAGACAGGGTCTCCTATAGCTCAGGCTCTTTCTGAACATCTGGTCTTTCTGTCTCCCCTCTCCAGGGTGCTGGGATTATAGGACTGTGCTACTACACCCGGTTCAAAGGAAATCCTTCCTAGATCAAAGAAGCATATGTAAGTGAGATGAAGAATTATAACACGCCTTTAATCCCAGCACTCGGGTGGCAGAGGCAGGCTGTGAGTTCGAGGCTAGCCTGGTCTACAAAGCGAGTTCAGGCTACACAGAGAAACCCTGTCTCAAACAACAACAACAACAACAACAAACCCCAAAAAATTCTAACCCAAGATGGAGACTGCAGTGGCAAGCAGATCCCTAAGTGAGCAGCATATCCTGTGACGTCAGAAGGTTTGTGAAAAAAAAGAAAAAAAAAAACCCAGTTAAGAAGGCATTTGGGGTTTCAGGTTTGGTCGCACTGAAGCCAAGTCTCTTAAAAGTGGACGCTTGCAAAGTGCACGCACCCTTGCCAGAGGTTTGACTTTGAGTCTTACACAGGTATAGACAGACCTCTTTGCTTTCACGCCCAGTGTATTTCAAAGGAACCCCAGACAGCTGCTGGAGTGGGCTTATGAGGGAGACCACTCAGGCCAAGTGAGAGAAAAGAAGAGTAGGCAGTTGTAGGCAGCGTCCCTTGTCCAGCCCCACCACCCAAAGCAATCTAAACAAAGAGGAAGAACATTACTTTGTGATGATGGCTTTTGAGGTGTTGAACACTTCAGAATCTTCCCAGAAATTCCTGTTAGCTGGTCACATTCCTAGGGATGGGACGTAGCTTTAATTTGAAGCTGGGTAATTCCAGACCTATGTAATAGCTTCAGGCTAATTTTGGTGAAAAACCTTTTTAGTTAATGCAGGGCTCTCACTATGTTGCCCAGGCTGGCCCAACCACCAGCGCTCAAGAGATCCTAAGCAGCCTGGACTGGAGGTGCTGTTTGGCTATTCCTGGCACGAAAGCACGACAGACAAGGTGTAAACTGTGTAGTGTCTAGTCTACAAACTACTAAATAGGGCATTTTCCCCATGTTGCTATTTGGTTTTTCATCAGCCTTTTGCAAATATGAAAACCAATGATTGAGAATGACAAACTGAGCTCTAAAAGGCAATTCCACCCCATTGGGGGACTGTTTCCCCACTGTCATCTATTTTGGTGCAAGCACCAAATGTGTGTGTGTGTGTGTATACGTTCGCTCATGTGTCTTTTTTGAGACTTGCACTCATACAGGTAGCTGAGGCTGGTCTTGAACTTGCAGCACTCCTCCTGCCTTGGCCTCCTGAATGCTGGGATTATAGACTTGAGCCACCATACCCCTGCTGTGTTTTGTTTTTTCAAGATGTGTTGCTCGGTACTTCCACATTCAAACAGTGTATGAAAGTCAAGGTATGTATGGCCAGAGGAAAGATCTGTATGTCCCAATTGTCCATTTGCCTGGCTGTCTTGTCATGCCATTGCTGTGGTGTTCTGGGACGGGGGATCAGCACGGATGTCTCCTTGCTCAGCAGTCTAACTCCTCCATGACCTCCATGACAATCGTCCTTGGGCCTGTCAGAATCAGGTTGCTCACGGTGCGGTAGTCCACATTCAGCACGTTCAGGCCATTGACAGAGACAACGAACTGACAGACCTAACGGAATGACAGGAAGAAGGACCGTTAGTTTGGGTTGGGTATGTAGCTCAGTTGATAAAGCGCCTGCCCAGCATGCCCATAAGCCCAGTGCCCAGCATGCCCATAAGCCCAGCACTTGAGGACTGAAGGCAGCAGGTTCAGAAGTGGTAATTGTAGGCTACATAAAAAGTTTAAGGGCAACCTGGGTAAATGAGCTCTTGCCTCAGCTATAGATACACGAAATGACACATAGACACACACACACACACACACACACACACACACACACACACACACACA
>OU015748.1:90609934-90623241 GCA_907169655.1 Acomys percivali
ACACACACACACACACACACACACACACACACACACACACACACACAATAAATTTTAAAAAATTAAAAGAGGCATCTTTTATGGCCAAAACATAAGGTAACTTCTTATTTGTTTTTCATTTTTTCTTCCACTTCCACTGTCCCTCTCCCAACCCCCGGTATGGGTCTTAAACCTAGAGCACCACACATGCTTGGCAAATGACCTAACCTAAGTCACATTAGAAAATATCCACCCCCAACAACCAAGGTCAATAAATATCCAGCTCTATAAATTCTTCTGCAAGGATACCCTGTTGAGGTTTCAAACCCAATATTATACAGCTAAAACCCTGAGTCCTCCTATATGATGCCAACATTAATATGACAGGTTAGTAAAAACAACCTATAAATATTAGATTATACAACTCACTTTAACTCCTGCCCCTTCCCGAGACAGGTTTTCTCTAACAGCCTTGGCTGTTTATAGACCAGGCTGGCCTCGAACTCTTAGATCTGTTTGGCTTTGCCTCAGAAATGCTGGGATTAAAGGTGTACATTATATGTGTTTGAATCATGATGCTGGTTGCAGTGAAAATGATGATGAATGTCATATCTTTATATAGATTAGCTGGGAGTAGGGTACACGTCTTCCAGCACTTGGAAGGTAGAGGCCAGAGGATCATGAGTTTGAGACCAGCTTTGGGTACATGAGACAATCATTTTAAATACAATATATACATCCATACATACCTTCATACACTCACATACACACACATATATATATAGTCATATACATACATACATATAATATATAATACATACATACACACACATACATGCTCTTCTTATGTGTGTGTTGTGTTCCCACCCACCTTCTCTCTCATCAGTGTCTTGCCATGTTGCACAGGCTGGCCTTGAAGTCACAATCTTCCTGCTCTTACTGCCTGTGTCCCAGGATTACAGGTATGTCCTGGGATCTCTCTTATATGATAAAGTGATAGGTTATATAATTTAATCCTCCTCCCCACCAGATTTAGAGGAGCCATGTATATGCTAATGTGTTTAATGTGTTTGGTTTCCAAGAAGAGGATAGAAGGTGTTTGAGCAGGAATGCTCAGGGCAGGACTTGTTGCTGAGCTAGAATGCTGTACAGTGCAGTTGCAGAAAAGCCACTCTGATAAATTCTGTCATGTTCTGTAGTACATGAAAACTGTCATATAGCTCCAGAAAAGATGGGAATATGAGCCAAATAAACTATTAGTTTATAAAAACAGGGAGAGTTAGGAAAGCAACTGCTCAGGTATATAAAGAGTTAGGTAACTAGCCAGTTGTTAACGCCTAAGAAGGTTATGCTATCGTTAATCACTAGAGATAAACTAAACCCAATTAAGTTCCCGGTCTGCTTGGCTAACTAGGTAAAGCAAGGTCTTCAGCTGCCAAGAGAATCCATGGCATTCTTCCTCATAGGAAGTGTGTTTAAAGCCAAACCCTTCCTCGCATGAGGGAGTGCATGCTCAGGAGGAATGTGCCAAAAATAATTTATACTGGGCATTCATTGTGAAGGCAAAATATAAAATCCTTCTTTTAGCCAAGAGTTCCATTAGAAAAGGAAAAATTCAGGCTGGAGAGGTGGCTCAGAGGTTAAGAGCACTGCTTACTCTTCCAAAGGTCCTGAGTTCAATTCTTAGCAACCACACGGTAGCTCACAACAATTTATAAGATGATCTGGTGTACATGCAGACAAAGTACTATGTATATAATAAATAAATAAATAAATCTTTTAAAAAAAAAGAAGAAAAGGAAAAATTCAGCCTCAGCTGAGAAACAAGTTCCTGCTCTTTGGACCTTAGCCAGCTCTCCCATGGAGCTCCTGGGTCCTGTACCCATTGTAGGAAGGGTCTCTAACACTGGCTACCTTACTCAAGGAGGCTGGCATCATTTGGGGCACAGGACCTAGTGAGATGTGTTCTTCAAATGGGGGAGGGGGTAGTCAGACCTTAATGCTAGCTCAGGGGTAAGCTGCTCTCTGCTTCTTTGAGCTGTGCTTAGTCGTGCCACTTTTAAAAGTGTGCAAACCAAGCCAGAGCCACACAGTGGTGGAGATCTACATACTGCCACGGCTGCCCGGATTTACAGAACTAGGCAAGGATATGATGGAGAGGATGGGGGTGTTGAGTGACTATACGGGAGGCATGATGGACCGTTCCAATCTTCCGAGTCCTCCCATCATTCCAGATCATCCAAGATCAACATTCTCTTTGAGAGATTTCTCAGAAGACAACACAATTGTGCTAGATAAAGACGCTTAAAAAAAAAAAAAAATCACAGGGCGAGGCAGGCAGATCTGTGTAAGTTCAAGGCCAGCCTGGTCTACAGAGTGGACAGCCAAGGCTACACAGAGATACATTGTCTTGAAAAGCCCCCAAAACAAACAAACAAACAAAAACTAATTCAGATAGTCACATTTGTGGATAATATTGTGGGTTAAAGGTTTAGCAGAGAAAAAGTGAAGGGGATCATGGGAAGAGGGGATGAAAGGTGCATTAACCAAAATCAAGATTTTTATGAGAAGCCCTTGCTCTGTATGCTAATTAAGAGCATACTTTTTTTTTAAAGGAACTTGAAGCCGGGCGGTGGTGGCGCACGCCTTTAATCCCAGCACTCGGGAGGCAGAGGCAGGTGGATCGCTGTGAGTTCAAGGCCAGCCTGGTCTACAAAGGGAGTCCAGGACAGCCAAGGCTACACAGAGAGACCCTGTCTCGAAAAACCAAAAAAAAAAAAAAAAAGGAACTTGAACATAGGTTTCCTGCAAGTCCACTATTGCTAGACAGTATCATTGTGTGTGATTGCTGAAGCAGGACATAGAGAAATCAAGCTGGAACGGAGAAGAAAAGTTATCACTAGACTTGTCCAGTGGGGGAATCTATATGTTATATGCTATAGTACTAGACTCCGAAGTCCAGTGTGTCTACTTGTGCAATAATGGCATGAGTGTTGTGGGGGTAACAACTAATTTCTGATGTTTTCTTTTTTGTTTTTTGAGACAGGGTCTCTCCATGTTAGGCTTAGCTGTCCTGGACTCCTTTGTAGCTCAGGCTGGCCTTGAACTCACAGCGATACACCTGCCTCTGCCTCCCAAGTGCTGGGATTAAAGGCGTGAGCCACCACACCTGGTTTTATTTTGTTTTGTTTTTTGTTTTAACAACTAATTTCTGATTGGCTGGTTTGCCAACTTATGAGGATCTGCCTGCCTTTGTGTCCCAAGTGCTGGGACTACAGGTGTGTGACACTATACCTTACAGATATGACTCTTTCTGAGTGGAGGGAATACACAGGGGGAAAGCTGAGAAATGTCCAAATTAAGGGGGAAAAAGTCACAATCAATGAATGTTCCCTGAAGAAGCTAGAGCAAACAGGAGAGTGAGCAAGGAGTCAACCAATTCTACCTTCATCCCTGCAGCAGCTGCAGGTCCACTGGGGTCCACAGCCTGGATGTGGCATGGCTTACTTCCTCGCACCACAAAGCCCCAGCCAACTGCATCACCAACAATCTAGAAAGGAAAATCACATTTAGCAAATAGCAGACCGTCTCCGGCAATTTGCCGATCTTTCCAAGGGAGTGAAGTCTGACCCAAGATTAACTATAGATCTTTTTTTGTTTGTTTTTGTTTTTGTTTTTTTGAGACAGAGTTCCTTAGTTTATCCTTGGCTGTCCTAGACTTGCTTTGTAGACCAGGCTTGCCTCGAACTCACAGTGATCCACCTGCCTCTGACTCCTGAGTGCTGGGATTAAAGGTGTGCCACCACCGCCTGGCTTATAGATCTTGATATGTATTTTTTTCTTCACTTCATCTCTATGTGTCAGGGGACTGAAAATGTAGTGGAGGCACATAACCTGTTTGGCAGAAGGGAGCTGTATTGGGGGGAATGTCACTCTCCAGTAACCTCTTTGACAACATACCTCCTCCTTGGGCTGCCAACCAATTTCATATCACACTGGAGCATTAGTCTGAGAAGATCTTTGTTTTTATTTTTTTGGGGTGGGGGTTCTTTTTTCTTTTTCTTTTCTGGTTTTTTGTTTGTTTGTTTGTTTGTTTGAGAGTAGGTTTCTCTTGGCTACCCTAGACTTGCTCTGTAATCTATGCTGATTTGAACTCGCTTTGTAGACCAGGCTGGCCTTGAACTCACAGAGATCCACCTGCCTCTGTCTCTCTGAGTGCTAGGATTAAAGGCGTGCACCATCATGCCATTACCATCATGCTTGGCTGTCTGAGAAGATCTTAAAAAGATTGTTGCACTTTCTCTCTAGATTCAATCTCAATCTTTTTTTTAAAAGACTTATTTATTATTATACAGTATTCTGCCTGAATGTGCACCCGTCCCCACCACAAGAAGATCTCATTATAGATGGTTGTGGGCCACCATGTGGTTTCTGGGGATTGAACTCGGGACCTTTGGAAGAGCAGCCAGTGCTCTTAACCTCTGAGCCATCTCTCCAGCCCTCAATCTCAATCTTAATATAATCTTTCCTTCATATCCAAATGATAGACTTTGACCCAGCTATATGAAAGCCTAGAAGAACAGTTTAAACTACACATGGTAGGGGACGTGAGGGGTCTTGGCCTCTTTTGAAAGACGGTTTTCCACACCGAGAAAACCAACTGGAAAAGCAGATAAAGCTTACAATTTACAAACAGAGCCTGGTCCAAACATTGTTTGGCACCAAAGCCTAGTTTTTTTTTTCCCCCTAAAGAATCAGAACTGGCAGGAAGGGTCCCTGGATGGCTTCAGAGGCATCCTTAGCACATATGCCAATCGGTGTGCACATGAAACGCCCTCACAGGCATATATTAGTGATGCTGGCACTTAAACACAAAGTGAAATGAACACTCTCAAAACAGCCATCTCTCAAAAGCTGGAGACTGGGGGAAGAAAGGCAAGAGGGAGAGTGGGAACTCTGGCGGAAATTCCTAAGACTATCAGGACATTTTGTGGCTTGGGGATTTGCTACCATGCATTTATTATCTCTAATTTCACTTTCTAATGTGTGATGTGCCTTTCTCCTTGACACAGTCATATCCCAACAGCCTATTTCATGTTAACTCCCCAGTGCTCAGCACAGGAAGAGTCCTCAGCAAGAGTCTGGGGTGTGAATGAATGAGTGGGAAAACTTCTCTTCTTTGAGGTAATAAAATCTGTTGGGAAACAGAGGAAGAGAAGAGATGTCCTTCTAAGGTTTATTGATACAGATGTTGCAGGCCGAGTGAAGAAAGCAAATGGAATAGGGGAGAGAGTACCAATAAGATCACGTGGATGGGCCTGGGGATGTCTCTTCCTTGGCAGAGTACTTGCCTAACCTTCACAAGGCTCTGGGTTTGATTCCCCCAAAGCTGCATGAACCCAGTGTGGTCTGTATTCCTGGTACTTCAGAGGTGGAGGCAGGAGGATCAGAAATTCAAAGTCATCCTTGGCTACATATAGTTTGGGGCTATGTGAGATCCTTCAGAAAAATGACTTAGTTTCCATTTGAACAAAATTATCAGGGCCTGAGGAGGGCAGGAAGAAGTTTTGTAGGACACTAAGAATGGGTGAGTCCTCAGCTACCTGGGGCTACACAGGGCTCCCATGTAGGACACTAAGAAAGGGTGAGTCCTCAGCTACCTAGGGCTACACAGGGCTCCCAAGCCAGGCTATACACTCAACACATGCAACCATTTGCCCTTCCATTTTGTTTCTTTTCTCTTCTGTAAGATTTTCTAACATCTTAATGATTTTTGGAACTATGATAAAGAAGACATTTATGGTTGTTGGGTTTCGTTTGTTTGTTTTATACTATCATATATCTTAAAAGTACATTAATTACATTGGAATAAGTACATAGCAGATACCGACAAGGACAAATTTCAAAAAGAATTTAAAAACATCACATGTCTGACAAATCAAGGGAAGTTCTAATGCATTTCACTGCATTAGACTTTAGAAAGTCTACTATTACAACCACATGACAAACAAAATGTGCAGATGGGTGTGGCAACACACATCTTTATCCCAGCACTTAGGGGTCAGAGGCAGGAGGTCTACATAGTGAGGTCCAGACCATCCAGGGCTACATAGTGAGAGAGAGAGAGAGAATTGTTCAGTTTGGTCCCTGAGCCACACCCTGATAGACTTGGTGTGTGCAGGAGCTGGGCTTACCGTGAATGTCTTCCTGGCATACGGAGCCCCAGGAGTCAAGAGTTCCTCGGAAGTGACAGGTCTCTTCAGCACTAAGAGACAGATACAGTGTCAGAGAATACACACTTCTAAGTCCTTCTCCCATTCAGTCATCTTGACTGCCTCCTCCAAATTGGCAACCAGGAAAAGTGGCAAAGACTTCCACATCTCATACCCATCCTTTAGCTGAGCAGACAGGTAACACCAGCCAGGATGCAGGGAGAGTGGGGAAAGTGAGGGTAAAGGAACCAAGATCCTTTAAGGGAACAGAATCTTCCTATGAAGGCAAAAGCTGTGTTTCCAACTCTTTTTTTTTGTTTTGTTTTGTTTTTTGTTTTTCAAGACAGGGTTTCTCTGTGTAGTCTTGGATGTCCTGGACTCACTTTGTGGACCAGGCTGGCCTCAAACTTACACAGATCCGCCGGCCTCAGCCTCCCGAATGCTAGGATTAAAGGTGTGCGCCACCATACCCGGCGTGTTTCCAGTTCTTTCAGTCTTTCTTCTTAGTGTTCATATGCATCTAAGTACGTCAAAACTCCAGCAGGCCGATGGCCATGCTGCAGGTGCCAGCTCCATCCAACTCCGTGTCCCCAGCATACTGCACACTTCCCATTTACTAAACGTTGTTCTTTTCTCTAACCTAGAACATGAGAATGCTGCCTCAAACTCTCAGAAGCCAGACTGGAAAACTCTCCGGAGGACTCTCCACAGGCTGGGCCACAACCCTGCATCTCCTCACATCCATTATTCCTTTAATCTGAGCTAAAGCAGTCATTGTCAACCTGTGGGGGGGGGGGGTCACAGGGGTTGCCTAAGATATTCTGTATATCAGATATTTACATTAGATTCATAGCAGTAGCAACATTACAGTAAAAGTGGCAATGGAGCTGGGCACTTGGGAGGCAGAGGCAGGTGGATTGCTGTGAATTCAAGGCCAGCCTGTTCTACAAAGAGCCAAGGCTACACAGAGAAACCCTATCTCGAAAAACAAACAAACAAACAAAACAAAAGTAGCAATGGAAATAATTTTATGGTTGTGGGTCACCACAACAGGAGGAACTGTATCAAAGGGTTGCGCGTGAGGAAGGTTAGGAACTAGTGAACCAAAGAGTCTGGCTCATCATTGTACTGTTGTTGTTGTTATTATTCATCTTTTTTAAAAAGCACACTTTAATCCTACCTCAGCCTCCAGTGCTGGGATTGCAGTTATGTGCCAGCATGCTTGTTCCATTTGAAAGTGAAATTACATATAAGTAACTCATAACAGAAAATAGTAAAACCACAGAAGTGTCTGATCGTCTTACAACTTAAAGATACAATACCAAGGATTATATCTTTTCTTTATTTTTTTCTTTTTTATATGTTGAGAAAACTGGCTCCAAAAAGTTATTTTGTGCGTTTTCAGGATCCTGTAGCTAAAATGTGGGTAGTAAAATTAAGATCACATTGAGGCATGGGTGCCGGGGCCCGCATTCTTAGGAACCGATGTGTCGCCCTGTCTTGCTGTGCTATGCTGTCTCAGAAACTGTGGACGGTAAAATGTGGAGCCTTGTCTGTCTAGTGTCAGCTCACTGCTGCTGCCTACCACAAAAACAGAAGACAGCTGCATGAAACCCCTGTAGTAATGGAGTTCATCCAGCCTCAGGTAATGCATTTCCCATCTGTCCCTAATAACTCAGAACTGGAGAGGGGGGTTGTCCTAGAGTCCCAGGGCAGCTGATGAGGCTAGGGCACTGGGACCATCCTAACATGGATACACGCACAGCAGAGATTTAATTGCCACAAAGAAATGAAAGGAACCAAGGCCATGGTCCCATCTGGAAAAATGCCCACCCCCAATTCCCTTTGGCAGGGACATTCACTCAGAGGTCAGACACTGGTCTGACAAGTGGGCAGCAGCACTGGGGGGCGGGACTGCACGAGCCCCAGGCAGCTGGGCCCACCTGCTGAGTGGGTGAGGCCCAGGCTTAAGAAGCACTCTCTTAGCGGAGAGCCACGAATCGCTTCCAGGCAAAGGGACAGGTGGCTGGGATTATAACTTTTGCTTCTCAGAAAGCTTTGAAAGGGAAGCGGTGTTTGCTAGGAGGAGGAGGAGGTCTAATATGAAGATAAGAGACACATCTCTCAGGCCACACAGAGGAGTTAGAAAAGCCAGAGACTGTGTGGGCACTCAGACAAGCAGACAAGCTCCTCGGCATGCCTGTGACTCCTCAGGGGTTATGAAAAATTGATGATGTTTTCAGCAGCAGGCTGGCTGTTTATTTTAATGTACCTTTTCTTTTTATTGTGTTGAGAAATGGAAACTTTGAAACCCAGGGAAGTCCCCTGCAGATTTCCTTCTTATTCACCACCATGACATGGATTATGGCAGCAACCATGGCTTTGTTCTCACTTGGGGAGAGTGGCAAGGCCAGATATTTATAGCTACTACTAAATATATATTATCCTGATACATAGAGATGGCTAATATGTACATTACTATTTATTAGAGAAGGAGTTTGTGTCTGTGAGAGTGACATGGAGACAGAGGCAGACACACAGAGAATTTGGGGCCATGGGTTCTTTCCTTCCATCTTTTTTGTTTTGTTCTGTTTTTGATTTTTCAAGATAGGGTTTCTCTGTGTAACCTTGGTTTTCCTTGACTCTCTTTGTAGACCAGGCTGGCCTCGAACTCACAGAGATTGTCCAACCTCTGCCTCTTGAGCACTGGGATTACAGGTGTGCGCGACCACACCCAGCTCTTTCCTTCCATCTTTATGTAAATTCTGGGGACTGAACTCAGGTTTGCATGGGAAACACTTTTATGTTCTAAAAACCAGCCTTATGATGGTTAAAAGTCTCCATGGAGGCCGATAAATACGTTTTGAAACCGTAGGACACCAGTGAATTCCAATAGGTGGGCTTTCATATACCTACACTTTTTCCTTAAGAGTGCTAGGCACAGGCCGGGCGTGGTGGCGCACGCCTTTAATCCCAGCACTCAGGAGGCAGAGGCAGGCGGATCGCTGTGAGTTTGAGGCCAGCCTGGTCTACAAAGTGAGTCCAGGACAGCCACGGCTAACACAGAGAGACCCTGTCTCAAAAAACCAAAAAAAAAAAAAAAAAAAAGAGTGCTAGGCACCAAAACTGAGTGTAGTGGCTCATGCCAGTAACACCAGCATCCGGCTGCAAGACTGTAGCAAGTTCAGTGCTATCCTGGGCATCATAATAAATACAAAGCATGTTTGGCAGGACTACATAACATCCTGTCTCAGCAAACAAACAGATAGGGTGGGGTTGGGGGACACAAGGTCCACATAGATCTTTCTTTGCTCGCCATAGTCTGGAAAGCATTTTTTGGAGGGTCTTGTTTTTTTGTTTTGTGTTGCATTTACAAGTTGCTGAGAGCCAAGGAACACTCAGCTCCTGGTCCCAGCTGCTAGGAGTGCTGGTGTCAGACAGTCCTCAGCTGACTCTGAGAGCCATCTCTCTGAGGGCAGCTGTCCTGAGCAGTAAGGCCTTCCTTTCATGGGCATCAATGTTGAATGACTGGTCAACAAGAAGGTGCTCAGAGTGGGGCACCTCACAGTGCTTCACAGCACTTGGGAGGCAGAGGCAGGTGAGTCACTGTGAGTTCGAGGCCAGCCTGATCTACAAAGTGAGTCCAGGAAAGCCAGGCTAATTACACAGAGAAACCCCGTCTCGAAAAACCAAAAAGAAGAAGATGCTCGGCTTATGCAGTTTTGCAGGGCATCATAGCACTGGACTATGTTATGGGTAAGCAGTAACCTTCCAGGAACCTGCAGCACAGCACATGCACTACTCTTCTCCAGCCGTGCAACAGGCGTTAACTCAAGAATCTGGTTTTATAAGGTTCCTGATCTTATTTCCTGACTTCTATTTCCCAGAGAACTCAGCCTGCATACGGGCCCCAGGCCTCCAGATGGGTGCACGGCCCTCCTCTTTCCACTCACCGGATTTGGGGTTGCAGAGCACAGGGGGGCTACTGCTGAGGGTCGGGCTGCTGCTGAAGTAGCCACTGCTGCCACAGCTGCTCATGCTGCTCCTCCGCACAGCAGACACGATTTTGATCTCCTTGCTGGGGCTGACTGCAGAGAAGGAAGCAAACACAGTCACTGAGCAGGTGGCCTCAGGACCTAGAACTCCTGGGCTATCAGCTGCCAAGGAAAAAAATCTGAGGTCCGGTTCTGCCGCTTAGTCATAGAAAGCATGAATCAAGCTGTTAGTTATTCCCTCAAAGGTGTGAGGAGAGGATCATACATCGTATATAAACATCTTTCTTTCTACCCCTCTTTTCTTTTCAAAATTGGCTTCATTATGGGCTAGGCTCAACTGCCAGAGTCCTGGAATTACAGGGCACAACACTGTGCCAAATTTACAAGATATCTTTTTGTGTGTGTGTGTGTGTGTGTGTGTGTGTGTGTGTGTGTGTGTGTGTCTTTTGCGCGCGCACTTACCAATTTATGTGTATGTTGTATGTGTATTTGCACATGATCATGTGTATTCTTGCATGTAGAGGTCAGAGGTCAATATCCAGAGGTTTCCCAGTTGTTCTCCGTCTTATATTTTGAGACATGGTTTCTCTCACTGAACCTGGACCTCAATGCCTCGGCCAGACTGACCAGCGAGGCCCAGTAATCTTATCCCTGCCTCCCTAGCGCCGGGACTGTAGACACATGACGGCATATCTTTTCTTTTTATCCCTTTTTAAAATCTTAACGTCTTTTATCTGAGCGCTGCAGATCCAAACTCAGGTCATCATGCTTGAGCGGTCAGCACTGTACCAACTGGACTATCTCCGCAACTTCTGCAGGACATGAATCCCTCAGCCAGGGTTTCCCTTCCTGGGTACCAGTCCAGTGCTGGCAATAAGTGCAATACTTGCTACACAGCGGTATTAAATGCCCTGATTTAATGGCAGCCGGCAGTCATTTGGAAGCACGGAAGACAAAGCTCAACACAGCACATGCGGAAGCTTTCAGACTGCTATGAGAGAGTCTTCAGTTTTCAGGTTGGTTCTTCCTGCCACAAAATAGGGTGGTTCTGAAAGCTGAAGATCTGAAGGGAGGGGAATACAGAAAACAAACAAGCAAACACTTAATGCTGGGCTAGAGGGCTGCCCTACTGTACTCTCATCGTGTCTATGGAACCCACTCAAGAAGCAGGCAAGCCCCTGTCCCAAAGGAAGAATGGATGGCTTCTGGGTATCTGCAGAGACTGTAGAGTGTTTCCTAAAATGACCTTGGAGCACAAGCTTGGCCTGCTGACCTCCAGCTGGTTTTCACTTTCTACTTAGCAGCTCTTGCTTCATTATGTTGAGGCTGGCTGTGTATGAGCACTTAGGGGAATATGGGACTCGGAAGGGGGCAGGATAGAGCAGAACTGCTGGTGCAAAGCTATGTCTGCCACTTGGAACTGTAAGCCACTCCAATGCTAGAGTGTTGTCTTCAGCTGTAAAGTGAGGGAAGGCACAGTCATATCCTTAGGGTTATAGGAAGAATCAAGTGAGAAAATCATGCAGCCAAGTCCAAGGCACAAAAATGTCTCCACCCACAGGGGTTAGTGTCCTTGCTGTCACGCCACGTTCATAAACTGGACATGACAAATACATTTATTGCCGAGGCAAGCCCACTGCTTACTTTCTCTTTCCTTCCTTCCTTTTCTCTCTCTCATACTTTCTTCTTTACTTTCTTTCTTTCTTCTCCCATCCCTCTCTTCCTCTCTTTCTTTTGAGGCAGGATCTCAAGAAGTTATATATCCAATCGTGACCCTGACTTCCTGCCTCTACTTTGCAATTGCTGGGATTACAGGCTGGTGCCCCACGCCCACCCAGTGCTTCTGAACTTGAAGTCACCGGAGTTGTTGCCAATTTTAGAAGGAGTTGAAAGACTCATTTAAGCATCTCACATTTTAAAATCATCTGTATTTGGGGTGGTGTGTGTGTGTGTGTGTGTGTGTGTGTGTGTGTGTGTGTGTGTGTGTATTTTTAACACAAGGTCTCATGTAATCCAAGCAGGCCTCAAATACCGAAGTGGATGATGACCTTGATTTTTTTAATCCCCCTGCCTCCTCCTGAGCTCTGGAATTCACAGGAATGGACCACCATACCTGGCGGTTGCTAGGGATTAAACCCCAGGCTCCCTGCACACTATCAAGCAGCATACATACCAAAGGGGTCACACTCTCAGCCCCCATCCCCTCTTTATTAGTTCTCAAAAGACATGGCATACCTGACATAAAGCTGGTAGATTTCCGACTGTCGTGGCCCTGCCTCCTCAGGCAGAAGGGACTGTCGTGTGCCTCCTGAGAGGACGGGGACTTTTCATTGAGCAGCTCCATCAGCCGTCGCCTCCGGCGGAAGTTCATTCTGAACTGGTACAGGAGGTTGCTGTCCACAAATGGGTGCTTGTTGGACACTGAGGAGAAGAACAGCTCATGAAGTATGTGTGGCATGCAGGCCAGAGAGCGATGCAGGCGGAAGACTCTGGCCAACAGGGGCAAAAGTCCCAAGAAACGAGGCTCCACAAATGCCACGTGGAGTGCCCACACACAGGCCCAAATTCTTTTCACGTGACATGCCCTTAAAAAGTTTGGTAGCCAGCTCTTCTGTGAGACAGCTCTTGACTTCAGTCCCAACCCGACTTCTCTTTACAGCATCCTGCTGCCTCCAGTGTCCCGTCTGTGGGATCATTTACTCTACCATAGACCCTCATTGTTCACCTTCCTCTCGGAGAGGTGGCCACAGCCTCATTTAAACACGTGTAGCCAGGACCCAGCACAATGTATGTGTATGCCCCATACCAACACTTCAGTTCATTTCTTTTCTTTTTGAGACAGAGTCTGCCGTAGTCCAGGCTTTGCCTCGAACTCATTCTGCGTAGTCAGGGATGACTTTGAAATCTTGATCATTTTGCCTATCTCCTGAGTGCTGGGATTATAGGTCTGTGACACTGCACACAGTTTAAGCATGCTAGGTAAACACTGTGCCAACTAATCCACATCTATGGCAAAGGGTGTGCCTAGCACACACGAGGCTGAATTAAATTAACAGACACTGTCAAAGCCCCAAATATCTCTCTCTCTCTCTCTCTCTCTCTCTCTCTCTCTCTCTCTCTC
>OU015748.1:90623251-90634738 GCA_907169655.1 Acomys percivali
TCTCTCTCTCTCTCTCTCTCTCTCTCTCTCTCTCTCTCTCTCTCACACACACACACACACACACACACACACACACACACACGCACACACACAAATACAAGCACACTGATTGGCTGGTAGCTCCGCATGGTCTCTGACTCATCTGATGCTAGCCTAATGCAATGCAGACTGAGAAACAAACCAAGAAAGTTATCATAGGAATATCCAAATTCCTGGCTTCTCCGTGCATAGCCACGTTTTTGCATAACTCTGTAGGTCAGTCATTTTGTGTCATCTTGTCCTCAGTTTGAGGATTTAAAAAGTCCCCAGGACGATTCTCACGACCTGCACATATATTTATATACAACTCTGTATGCGTTTACTAATACCTACTGCCTTCCCTTAGCACCATGAGTTATATGAAGCGTTGGCTGTGGTCTGAATACAGCCGGGGAACAGTCTTAGTACAACAGATTCTGTAACGGGTTGTAACAGTACCCTATGGGGATTCTTTGTTCTGCACTTGACATGACCCTTGCCATCATGGGGCACAGCATCTCTGATGACCTAGCAGAGCCCTCTGCCTGCGGAACTACACAGGAGACAGCTAGCTAGCCAATGGGAAGACAGCTAGCTAGCCAATGGGAAGACAGCTAGCTAGCCAATGGGAGTCCAGTTCACTTGCTCTAGGGAAAGAGCCATGAGATCTTCATAATGCCTCTGGTGCTTTCCTGAGATGTCAGGTGCTATTCCTTCCCATTCACATATGTGGAATCCTAAAAACATGAAAGAATGTAGGGAGTAGAAAGGTCCTAATGGGCATGGGACCTTTAGGTGGAGTAGTTGTTTGTGGGTCTCTCGGGCTCCTGAAACCCCAACAAGTCCACTTATCTCACCAAGGTAGGCCTGACAAATTCTTCCTTAGGTTTCTGTGCTTCCTCTCTATTTGAGATAAACGGTTATTTCTCTTCTGTCTCCCCAGGGAGGTCACGCAACAGTCCATCAGAAGTATTTTTTAGTAGGGCTCAGAGGTAGAACACTTGCCTAGCATTGACAAGGCCCTGGGGGCCCTAGCTCAGTAGCAGGGGGTTGGCCTCACATGTGTAGGGTCCTTGTTTGATTTCTGTTTCTAAGAAAGTTTCAAACTAATGAAAATAACCTAAAGTCAACTTGTAGCCAGATATGATGGCGAATGCCATCAAGTTCCGGTACTGGAAGGCAGAGGTGGCAGAATTTTAGCAGGTTTGAGGCCAATCTGGTCTAAGTAGAAAACTTAGAGGGGTATGGGATATAGGGACAGCCTGATTTTAAATAAAACTAAGAGGTACTTTTTTTTTTAACCACCTGTATTGTTGCTAAGATACTATTTGGCCTTGAAAGATATTTCTTTCTTTGTTATTAAATGTTTAATGACATAAACACTAAATTTTATAAGTTTGTTTGGGGAGTATGGTTCTAAACATAATGCACGTGGCTACAGCTTTAAAAGCTGAACAAGTTTAACTCAGGGCCAGCCTGAGCTACATGGCAAAACCTTTTCTCTAGCAGCCAAAAGAGAAAGCCGAAAGAAAGAAAGAAAGAAAGAAAGAAAGAAAGAAAGAAAGAAAGAAAGAAAGAAAGAAAGACCTGAAGGAGCACAGCTAGCCGGTCATGTGATGGCATCAGTAACACACATTTATTCCGCAACAGCGCACCTGCTAAGTGTCAAGCCTAGCCCCAGATTATCTATCTTAGCACTGGCATGGGCAGATGGCACCATCTGCTCATTGCAAAGTTTACCAGTTCCACAGTCTGCTAAAAGAGACATCATGGCTTATAAAAACAAACAATCTGGGGCTTTACAGAAATGCTTTGGTGTTAAGTGACTCTTAGAAAATAAGATCCAGCCTGCAAGGAGGAACACAAGCTTTGAATCATTCACAAGGTTTTTTGTGTGTGTGTATGCTCATATGTGAAGGTGTGGCTACAGGTGCACGTTTTGTGTCTGCACGGGGAAGATGGGGGTTAACTTTTGAGTGTCTTTCTTAATAACTCTCTACTTTTTCCCTTTCTTGAGACAGATCTCGCCACCAAACTTGGACCTTGCCAATTCAGCTAGGACCGGCTGGCCTGCAAGCCCCAGCAACTCTTCTCACTTCCCCAGCGCTGGGACTGTGAGCGCGTTGGTACCTGTTTTTTTGGCATGGCACGTGTGCAGGTCACAGGACAACTTTATGGAGTTGGTTCTCTCCTACTACCTCTACATGGGCTCTGTGGATTGAACTCTGGATAACAGGCACGCGGGACAAGAGCATTCCTGATCCACCCTGACTTCCTTTCGTTTTACTGGTGGATGTGGTGTGTTTGAGACAGTCTCATGTTGTCCAGGCTGTCCTGGAACTTGCTATGTAGCTGAGGATGATCTTGAATGATTTTCCTTCTCCCACATCCCAGTAGGGTACCGGTCTTAGAGATAAATAGTCTGAGTTTTCCTCCCCGCCACAGCCACAGTCTGAGCGGGTGATCTGAACAAGTCATTAAAACCCATCTCCCGTCTTGGTTGTTTACTGTGTAGTTTCTATGTGTGAACAAATGGGTAATGCATGTCAGAGATCTGGCATGGACCTGACCCTTGAGGGGTTCGTGGTCGTAAACTTTCAAAGACTGATACCAGCCTTGACTTGTGCCTTCCTTCCCTTCTGGGCAGTACTGTTACCTTTCACCCACTAAGAAACATGAACTTGAGCCAGAAATCTAGATCAAGCTTACTGACAGCCTCACTGAAGACACTTAAATCTCTTAAGCCAAAGACCAACATGAAATAAAGGAGTGTGTTAAGACACAGTACATTTTAAGATATAACTATGTTAAGGAAACCAAAAGTCTCTCTTTTTTTATTTTTGGTTTTTTGAGACAGAGTCTCTCTGTGTTAGGCTTGGCTGTCCTGGACTTGCTTTGTAGAGTAGGCTCGCCTTGAACTCATATTGAACCACCTGCCTCTGCCTCCCAAGTGCTGGAATTAAAGGTGTGTGCCACCATACCCAGCTCAAAAGTCTCTTTTATAGCTATCCATAAAGTAACATCTGCAGAAATAACAGCTAAATGTGAAAGCTTCCATTCTAAAGAAAGAAAAGCAAATTGTTTCCACACTTGCAGGTGGTATTTTTCCATTTCAAATCCAAGAATCATTTGCCAGAGCTGGGGATGGTCACATACGCCTGTAATTCCAGCAACAGGGAAACTGAAGCGGGGAGGGAGGGGGTCCGGAGCTCAAGGTCATATAAGACCCTCCCTCAAAATAGATCACTTGCTCTAAGTACTTGCTCATTTGTCATGTCCTCTGTGTTGCTGAGGAACTGGTCCCTGGACTTTATGCATGCCAGGCAAGGTAAGCATTTAACACTGACCCACATCCTCAGCCATTTTTATAATCATACTTTCGATTGCGTTTTAAAAACATTTTCCCAGGCCTGTCACAAACATGCAATCCCCCGACCACAGCCTCCCAAACAGCTGGATTGAAAGCATCCAACAACAGCCTGGCGCAACTTCTCTTGATGTTTGTAAAACACAGAAGAGCATACACTACAGTGTGGGAAAAGACAGGGTAGAAAAAGGATCGAGAGGAGAAAGAGTCACTGTAACTCTCAATTTCAGAGCTTGAGGCATTTGTTCCTTGGGTCTACTCATTTCTCGTGTGTGTGTGTGTGTGTGTGTGTGTGTGTGTGTGTGTGTGTGTGTACGTACACATGTATTCAAGTAGCCCAGGCTGGCCTTGAACTCCTAACCCTCCTGCCTCCACCTATCTACTTCTGAACATGCAGGCCTGCATCAGGCAGGACTAGTTCCTCTAAAGGGGTGGGGGAGGGTATGAGAAGAGATAGGGCTCAAAGCTCACATACATTTTTTCTTTTTCTTTCTTTTTTTCCAGTCTAACCATATTTATTGAGCTAGCCTGAAGGGCAGGTGGGGCTCATTGGGGAATAAATGGGAAGGAGCAACAGTCAAGTCCCAAGAGGACCAGGCTGCATTCTAAAGCCGAAGCAATATTGTTGCCAGCTAATTCTTTATTATTACTTTTTTATTTCATGTCCCCTTGACTGGTCTTTATTCTTTCTATGTATTATTCCCTTCAGGCTAGTTGTGGTGGTGTATGCTTTTAATCCCAGCCCTGGAAAGGCAGAGGCAGGCGGATCTCTGGGAGTTTGAGGCCAGCCTGGTCTACAGAGCAAGTTCTAGGACAGCGAGGGACACATAGAGAAATCCTGTTCCCACCCCACGCCCGAAAAAACCCAACCCAATAACAACAACAAATTCTCATGCAATGATTCCTCATTAGTTTTCCCTTCCTCTACCCCTCCCAGTTCTTCCCTAACTCCTCTCTCCTCTGAATCCACTCTCTGCCTCTCATTAGGAAAACAAAGCAAAGAAAGAAACAAAGACTTTCAAAAGATAACAACGAAACATAACAAAATAAAACACAATAAGATAAAACTCATCACATTGAAGTTGGACAAGTCACACCAACAGAGGGAGAAAGAGCCCCCGGAGAAGGAAAAGGCACATGCATCAGAGACCCACTCGTTTTACACACTCAGGAGGCCCATAAAACACTAAGCTGAACACTATAGTACATAAGCAGAGGACCGGGTGCTGACCCGTGTAGGCCACCTGTTTGCTCCTTCAGTCTCTGTGAGTTCACACGAGCTTTGCTCGGTTGATTTAGAGGGATTTGTTCTCCTGATGTCCTCCATGCCCTTTGGCTCTTATACTTCAGCCTCCCCTCCCCAGGGTCAGATGAGCTCTGAGGGCTCTTAGAGTTGTGTGCTCCAAGCTGTGTTTGTGTAAGGTCTGGTAGAGGGTCTCTGCGTTTTGTTCCTTCTGCTGCAGGAGGGAGCCTCTGATGACCCCTCCCTCCCTCCCTCCCTCCCTCCTTCCCTCCTCCCTCCCTCCCTTCCTATCTTTCTTTCTTTCTTTCTTTCTTTCTTTCTTTCTTTCTTTCTTTCTTTTTTTCCCCCTGAGACAGGGTTTCTTTGAGTAACAGCTCTGGCTGTTATGGAACTCACTTTGTAGACCAGGCTGGCCTCAAATGCAGAGATCCGCCTGCCTCTACCCCCCCCCCCCCGAGTGCTGGGATTAAAGGAGTGAGCCACCTCACTAGCCACATACATTTTCTAATTTTGATCTTATCAATAGTTGTCCTTGACAGAAGATTTATTTTTTCTCCTTTTCCCTTTGAAGTCATGGGAGTTGAACCTAGTGGCTTCCAGCAGGGTGGGCAAACGCTATACAACTGAGCTACACTTCTAGCCCCAAAACACAATTTGCACTGTCCCTATTTCTAATTTCTGGGACTCTCTCTGTCTTCTTCACTTTGGTGGGATTCCCCAGGTGCATGGCTTGGTTGAACATTGGATGCTTTTCTTTATATCCGAGTATTTACTCACCTAAACCTTTGCTGTTGTTTGGTAGTTCTAGGGCTCAAACCCAGGACCCTGGGCATGACAGGCATGTACCAAGCCACACCCTCAGTCCGCTCTGGCATCATATGGGATATTAAAGAGTAAAAGAAGATGTGGCCAGAGAGGTGGAGCCATATGAAGATGGAAGCTAGGAAGCTTGCAGAAATACTAATCTACTGGCTAAGGGCCTGCTCACCGAGCGCCATAACTGTTCGGAAGTAGGTGGGATGTTTCATCTGACCTACTGATATAATGCTGACAGCGCAGATGTATTCTTTTCTGAGTGAATAATGAGGCTACATTTTCCCCCTTAGAAATTAGTAAAAATGAGCTGGGCAGTGATGTCGCATGTCTTTAATCCCAGCACTTGGGAGACAGAGGCGGGTGGATCTCTGTGAGTTCGAAGCCAGCCTAGTTTCCAAATCAAGTTTCGGGACAGCCAGGGATACTGGTTTCTATGTTACCCACACATGTGATCTAAGGACAAATATAAAACATCCAGAGAGGGATTTGCAATGTTTTGTTTCAAAACAAGCGCATGACTAGTGCAGCATATTGTAACAGGGCCCAGACCTTAGCACAACTGACTGTGTGCTCCATTCAAGAAGTACCATTTAGACTGTAAAACTCAGCACAAAGACAGCACCGCCTGCCAAAACTGAAACAAACACCTAATCCATCAGAGTCCATATAGTTCTGGGAAAGTTTCAAAATATACTAACCTTTGCTTTTTAAACTTCTGCGGTTCTGCTTCTGGTTAACTGTTCTTGTTAACTGAAGTATGCCAAGCCAGGCCACGGTTTTTGTGCTTTGAAATTCATCCTGAGAAAGGCTCAGTGCTACGCTGGGATCCTGAACACACAACGTACTTGCCAGGCCAGGACACCTACCTGTACATCTCCAGCCTGATTTAACTTTTTTTTTTAAAGACATTTTGAGCTATATATATATACTTGAGGCCATAACCACCCACTTCATGTCCTCTCAATGAGGCAGTTGAAGGACTCCACTTCCCAAAACAGCAGAAGTCCTTGATGCAAGAAGATCAGCCATTGTGTTTGAGTTCCTACTCCTCAGGATGATGGTGCTAGGTACTCGGGATAGAAAGCTTTCCAAGAGGCAGTAACAACAGTGAGTCACAGGCTAAAATAATTAACTTCCTCAGCCCTGACATTTCAAAGAGGATGTGAAAGCAGGAAATTGATTTTAGGGCACAGAATCTTATTAGCTGACGTTACTAGAACAAAACAACACTTGAAGCCTCCAAGTTCGGATGCACTTATAATTGTTTAGTTGACAGAAGGGAAGAGAAGCTAGGAGTGAGCCAGGATAATAGGAGAGAAATCAAAATGTAACACTACATTGCAAAGCTTTCTGCTACTTCTAATTCTTTCTACAAGAAAAGTCAGATTAAAAAACAGCCTGAACATGGGTTGTTTGTTGCTGTGATTTAAAAACCCTGGCAAAAGCAACTTGGAGGAGAGGAGAGGGGAGGGGAGAGGAGGGGAGGGGAAGGGAGGGGAGGGGAAGGGAGGGGAGGGGAGGAGAGGGAAAGAGCCTGAATAGTTCAGATGTACTGACACTAAAATGTCAACCAAGAAAACTAAGTTGAAATGAGGGGCTTTATGATGGCTGTCCTTGGTTGTCAATCTGACTGCATCTGTAATTAATTAAAACCTAAGCTCCTGGGTACAACCATGAAATATTTTTGTTGACTGAAGATCCACCTTAAATCTGGGCCACACCTACGGTATCAGCCTATATAAAAAATCAGGAAGAAGGAAGCTCTTGATCTTTGCCTGATTCATTCTTTCACTGGCCTTCCAGCCTACCTTAGGGATTCTGGAATATACTGAAGACCAGCTGAGACATGCAGTCTCATGAACCAAACAACTATTGGATTCTTTAGCTGCCAGAAAACAGCCATGGTTGGAACAGTTGGACCACAACCACTCTGATAAATCCTGTTTACATATAAATAGATACTTTCCATCAGTTCCGTTTCTCTAGAAAACCCTGACAAATACAGATTTGGAATCAAGAGCCAGAGAGGTTCCTGGGAGACTTTGTAAAGGATGCATGTGAGACATAGCGTAATAGCACGGATGACGTGCCATGGATGCAATTACTACAACACAGGTGGGCCTACGTCACAGATAGAAAGAAGCCCTACCCAAACCTCCTAGCTTCAAAGCTGGGAGGGCCTGACACAAGGAACCTACTGATTCAACCAGTGAAAGGGCCACCTCAGATGGAAACTCTTATATTTGTTTTGCTTTAGATTATATCTCGGAGAACCTAGTCTGTTCTGGACCTTTCTACAAAGCTCAGGCTGGCCTTGTACTCCCAATCCTCCTGCCTCTGACTGCCCTGGTATACTATCATGCCTGACTCTGATGCACTCTTTGCAAGCAAGCTTCCCCACTGTCCTCTTTTCCACTCTCCCCGCAGCTTGAGTGCTTCAGCCAAGCTCATGCCTGTCAGTCATGGGACGTTTGCACTGAAGGGAGGAGAGGGGTGCGGCATCCCATAATCCATACTTTGAACTTTCCATCACACTGTGGTGATCCTGGTGTGCTATGTTAATAAGACTGAGGGCCCAGCATGCGTGTCCCACTAAATACCATCACTTAAGCCAGCCAATACATTACCAGAGAAAACTCAAGCTGGGTAATCAGCAGAAGATTATAAACTTCTACCATAAATCATCTCTTGGTATCCACAGGATAGAGTTCAAGACCCCCAGATACCAACAACCATGGGTATTCAAGTTGGTTATATAAAATAGCCCCACATTTGCACATAACCTCTACATGTTCTTCTGTAAATTTCAACTCTCCGCTAGTTCAGTCTCAATACAGAATACAATGTAAATGTGAGACAGTTGCTACTGTATTGTCTTGGACACAATGACAAGAAATCCAGTTCAGGTTCAGTACCGATGCAATCTTATTTCCTAAATATTTCCATCTGTAGTGAGTCAAGTCTCCAAATGCAGAACCTGCACATATTTGGGCCAATATACATCAGCTGCAGAAAGACTGGGTGCTTATATTTTAGGACGTCCTCATGCTCTAGTAAAAAGTACATAGAAAATATATAGCGCCAACAGGGTGGCTTATGCCTGCGAGCCAATGCTTAAAAGGCAGACAGAAGAGGACTGATGTGAATCAATGGTCAGTCTTGGTAGTGTAGTGAACTCCAGGCTAGCCTAGGCTACAGTATAAAGAAGTTATGTGTGGATAGACTGAGGACTTAAGCAGGAGATGAAGGGTGACATGCTGTCAGGAGGGCACGAGGTTCAGTGTGGGCTGACTGTGGGTAGTTCACTTACTATCTAAACGCAGTCTGGATCAAGAGGAACAAGCAACACTCACCTGGAAGACACCATACTGGTGCCCAGAAAGATAGGGAAAATATAGTGATAACATTTCAGGAAAGAAGATCTTCCATTCATAACCAAGTTCTCATTTGGAAGACGGCACCAAATTAGTGTCTCCTCTTCTCTTTGTGCTTTGGAACATGCTAAGGCTTGGTGCAGCTATAGCCCTAGTTTGACCAAAACCAACACTAGGATGTGTGCCAACATCTTTGCATATGACACTACTAAGCAACGTTGTCCCCCCAGTTTTGACATTGCAGTGGGCTTCTGACTGTGTCTAATTTTTTCTTCGTCTAGATTCAATTATAATAAAGTAGGAAACAGAGCCAAAGCATATAGCAGTAGAAGGTTTCTGCACCTATACACCTTGGGTATTTTTGTTTGTTTGTTTGTTTTGAAAGGCATTGTTTTGAAAGGCATTGAAAGGTTTGTTTTTTGATTGGCCTTAAACCACACTATGTAGATAAAAATGACCTAGACTTCATCCTCCTACCTCTACTTCTAGAAGGCTGGCATTAGACATGTACCACTACATCTGGTTCCTGTGGCATTAGGGTTGAAAACTAGGCTTTGTACAAGTCAGATAAACACTCTTACTAATTGAGCTATACCCCAGCCCAAATTCCTGAATATTCTAAATGGAGAAAACAAACATTATATTAGATTATGGCTGCTGAGAAGATCATATTGGACGGTAGAGAACAAACAGGAGGAGGAGGAGGAAGAGGAGGAGGAGGAAGAAGAGGAGGAAGAGGAGGAGGAGGAAGAGGAGGAGGAGGAGGAAGAGGAGGAAGAGGAAGAGGAGGAGGAGGAAGCTGATCAAGAAGAAACCCCCCCCTTTTTTTTTTCTTTTCCCTTTTCTGAGGACAGGGTCTCTCTGTGTAGCCTTGGCCATCCTGGACTTGCTTTGTAGACCAGGCTGGCCTCAAACTCACAGCGATCCTCCTGCCTCTGCCTCCCGGAGTGCTGGGATTACAGGCGTGCGCCAACATGGCCGGCAGAAGAAACTAAATTTTAAAATGAGCAGATGATCTGAAATAAACATCTTCTCAAAACCAAAACCAAAACCAAAACCAACCAACCAACAAAACAAACAAACAAACAAAAACCTAAAGCTGTCTCTTCTGGCACCAGCCTGTCAATCCTAACTACTGGGAAGACTAAGGCTCCTATTTCTCAGCAAGTTTAAGGTTAGTTAGGCTACAAATTGAGTTCAAAGCCAGCAGTGATGTCGCATTTGCCCAGGATGCACAAAGCCCTAGGTTCAATGCATTTTGACGTTAATTACTGCTTGCTGTCTCTGTGACCCACGTTTTGATTAATAAAAAGCCATCCTACCTGGGCAGGGAAGAAGAGATAGATGGGACTTAGAGAGAAATCCTGGGAAGAAGAGAAACTGCCACAAAAAAAAAAAGAAGGAGAAAGACCGGAGGAGGAGAGGAAGGCCGCCATGGGTTAGATGGTGGAAAAACACATACTGGCGTGGATGGAAAATTAGGCCCAAATAAAAAAAACATTAACAAGTATTTGAGATTATGGATGAGAGTTAGCTTGATAAAAATTAATAAAAACAGATGACATGGGATTGAGACAGGGATCCTATACATGCCCCACTATGGAAAGTAGTTTAAAAGATTAGTATCTGCCCTGCCCTAGGTTAACTAAGGCAATTTTAAAATATAACAAGTGTCTGTGTCTTAATTTAAAAACAATAAATTCTCAGGAATATAAATAAAAGAAAAAAGAAAAAGGGCTCAAATATATATAAAAAGTCACTCCATATCATTAGCCACTACAAGATATTATCTTAGCCCAGTTATAATAATAAACAGATAGCAGACACTGGCAGGAAATTAAAGTAAAAAGACCCCTTATAACTACTGGTGGAATACAAACTAACACAGCTACTGGGCAATATAGCGTAGAGCAAGCAGTGAGTGCCTTTGGGGGTTGAACAACCCTTTCATAGGGGTCACATAAGACCATTGGAAAACATAGAGATTTAAATTATGACTCATAACAGTAGCAAAATTACAGTTATGAAGTAGCAACACAAATAATTTTATGTTTGGGGGATTACCACAACATGAGGAAGGTTAAGAACCACTGGTATAGAAGTTTCTCAAAAACCTAAAATCAGACCTATCATGACTTAGCTGTCTTGGGTAAAATGAAGTCACATATAAAATAAGGACTATTTGAAATAGCTAAATATGGTACTAGTGTAAGTGTCATTTAAAGAGAATGAAGAAAGTATAGTATATCTATATGATATTATATCATTCAGGCATAAAGGAGAATGGAGCGGGTTGGGTAATGGTTTAGCAGGTAAAAGGAAGTAAGTACCCTAAAGAAAAGGAAATGTGCTGCTGGCTGGTTTTACATTGACTGGACACAGCTAGAGTCATCTCAGAAGGAGCCTCAATTGAGAAAATGCTTTCATAAGATCAGGCTGAGGCAAGCTTGTCGCAATTAGTGATTGATACCGGAGGGCCAAGCCCATTGTGACCTGGGCTGGTGATCTTCGGTGCAGCAAGAAAGCAGGCTGAGCAAGCTGTGAGAAACAAGCTAGAAAGCACTGCTCCATGGTCCCTGCATCAGCTCCTGCCTTGAGCTCCTGTCCTGCCTTCCTTTGATAATGAACTGTGAAGTGGAAGAAACAGCCAAATAAACCCTTTCCTTCTC
>OU015748.1:90639342-90652260 GCA_907169655.1 Acomys percivali
ATATATATATATATATATATATATATATATATATATATATATATATAGTATCATATATATATTAATGTATGTAATATAATGTATTAGCTACCTAATACATTAAAATCTATAAAACATCGAGCCCTGTACTTAGTATACAGTAAATATAAATATGTTAGAAAGTGAGAAAAAGGTAGGCCTGGTGGTGCAGGGAAGTCTGTAATCACAGCTGCTTTGGAGGCTGATTCAGGAGGATTGCAAATTCAAGGTGTACCTGAGCTATTGAGAGTTCAAGGTTAGCCAAGGCAACCTGGTAAAACCATGTGTCAAAATGAAAAAAACAAAACAAAACACAAAACCAAACTGGAGGCTGAGGCAAGAGGACTGCTATGAGTTTGAGGCCAGCCTAGGGTGAATTTGGGACAACTTGGCCAAGAGTAGGACCTTTCAAAGGTCTAAAACACAGACACACACACTCATGCACGCAGACACACCCACTCAACACAGATACACACATACACATTCACATACATAGTGAACTTGACATGTAGCCACGGATGATCTTAAACTCCTTATCTTCACCTCTACCTCCCAGTGTTGAGATGACAGGCTTAGGCCATCATGCTCAGCACCGTATGTGCATCCTGATGTCATGGGGATCTTGGCACAATGCAGATGCAAGTCAGCAGACCATGGTTAGGATAGGCATTTCTGCATTTCCATCATGCTCCCAGATCACAGTGAAGGTCCACAGAGGGCACAATGAGGGTTGATTATTTCTAACACTGGAAATGGGTTTCTGAATTTATGTCATGGGGTGAGTGAGATACACTAAATGCAATCATAATTATTTAATGGCCCACTAGAGGGTTGCATTCTAGAGTTAGGGAGACATTGGTCTAAATTCCTTAAGTTCTTTTCATCTCTCTAATCCTATGGTTGTATTCTTGTGACAGAAATTCACATCTTGGACAGTGTTAGGGGAAGGAGCCCACAGACTCTAATCTCATCTCGTAGATGGTCTTGGGCTGAGATGGCCACAGGCTTCCAACCTTCTCCTGTTTCCCAAGCCTACACCTTCCAGGGAAATTAAATGAGTCGGTTCTTACTAAGAGCAGGACCATTAAATGAGAGCTCTATGTTTACTGTTTTTTATTTGTACATTTGCCCAATGAGGTCATCCTCACTTCCCAGATAAAAGTAAGTGACTGGTGGAGCCTGGTGGAGCCAGGATCCCAGAGGCTGTGTTCTTGCAACAGTCAGCTTGCAAGGTGTCTCTAGTGCATCCTGACTCCTGACATCCCATTCATACTTAGCCTTCTTCTACACCAACAGGGCCAAATGTGGTATTTCATCAACTAAGCTTTAAAGTTATTTATTATGCAGTAAAGTTAATAAAGTTCTTAAGTAAAGGTTACATTGCATCATTACAATTTATCCTATAAGGAATAAAACATTTATAAAGCCCTTTGGTATTACTTCTTCACCATGACAGCTGGTCTCATGGCTCATTGTCCTGTCTCAAATATTACTTACCTAAGGTCATGGACAGTAGATCTGACAAGCAAAATTGTTATTCTTTTCTTTTTTTTTAAACGACATAGTTTCTCTGTGTAGCTTTGGACAGGCTGTCCTGGACTCACTTTGTCGACCAGGCTGGCCTTGAACTCACAGAGATCTACCTGCTTCTGCCTCCTTGAATATTGCAACTACAGCTACCACAGCCAGCTATGAATTACTTTAATGTTTGTTTTTGAGAGAGAGAGAGGGCTTCACATTGCTCGTGCTAGCTTTGATCTTGCTACATACTCAAGAATTACCTTGAACTTCCAATCTTCCCACCTCCGCATTCAGAGTGACTATATGACTTGTGAAGGCCAGTGGTATATGAAATTGTGATGGGATATCATACTCAAGCAGAGCTTTTGATAGCTCTATAAACATCTGCCTTCCTTGGCTGAAGAGATGGCTTACCAGTTAAGAACATGTCTGCCCTTTAAGATGACCCAGGTTCAACTACCTGCATCCATATGGCAACTCACAGCCCCATCTGTAATTCCAGTCCTGGTGATCTGACACCCTCATCTGACCTCTGTGGGCACCAGGCACTCACATGGTACAAACACACATGTAGGTGAAACACCCATAGACATAAAATTAAAAATAAAGAAGACTTTGCCTTTCCTCTTTAGTGTCTGCTGCAACATCTGCATAACAACGCATCTCTTTAAACTGATCTCAAATGAAATGGGCAAGGCAAAAACAAAACAACAACAACAAAAAAAAAACCCAACAACAACCCCCCCCCCCAAACCTCACAAAGAATTGACCTTGATTCTCTCCATAGAGGCAAGTCACACTGTCCAGAGGTACACCTACTTATGAACCCAGGCATGAGGGATAAATGTATGTTGCTATTACCCAGAGGCTATGAGATTGTTTTGTCACTGAAGCAAACACTGCCTGATACACTCACCGTGTTGTATGATGCCATGGTCCATAAGCCGGTGGCAAAGCTGCTCTCCTTCTTTCCTTGTTGTGGCTTCACCTTCCTGAACCAACCAGTCCAGGAATTCAGATGCCATGAAAGTTCGCTCATACTTCACCCCTTCCTCTTCCCTAGGCTGGAGGAGTGTGGTTTCAGGGCTCATCAGTCTGGGAAGAAAAAAAAAAAAAAACCAGGAAAAGAAAAGTAGAGCAAATATAAACAAAAGGAAAACAGCTCATTTGAAGTCCAACGCCACCGGCTTCTGGGAAGTGTCACAGAAGAGCTGTCAGACAGACAGATGTAGCTGTCATATGCTGCTACAAATGTCAATTCCAACACAGGATGTGTTTAGAAGTGAAGAAGATGTCTTTTTTTTTTTTCCTGATGTGGAAGCATTTTCTTGAAGTTTTATAGCTTTACAGAAAAATGAAATACGTAAATGAAGGCAAGTTTAAAATAAATTGAAGGGTGGCATTTAAAAAAAAAAAGATTTATTTGTTTATTTATTATGTATACAGTGTTCTGTCTGCATGTACACCTGCAGGCCAGAAGAGGGCATCAGATGACATTATAGATGGTTGTGAGCTACCATGTGGTTGCTGGGAATTGCCTCTAGAAAAGCAGGCAGTATTCTTAATCACTGAGCCATCTCTCCAGTCCCCAAGAAGATGCTGTTTGTCCTGGTAATCAGACCAGAAGTGGAAACACAAACTACAAGTCTATCAAGCCTTCAAGTTGAGAAGCAGTGGCAGTGCTGGGGGTCTGACTTGGTGTCATGGCACTTGCTCTGGGCCTCACACCTACCTACACAGGAGTTATTCAGGATTTTTTTTTTAAAGATTTATTTATTATTATGTATACAGTGCTCTGCCTACATGTACACCTGCAGGCCAGAGGAGGGCACAGATCACATTAGAGATGGTTGTGGGCCACCGTGTGGTTGCTGGGAATTGAACTCATGACCTCTGGAAGAGCAGTCAGTGCTCTTAACCGCCGAGCCATCTCTCCAGCACCTATTCAGGATTTTTACAATGCACTGGCCCTTCCTTCTTAGTTGGCTCATAATATTTTTTTCGATTCCATTTCCTAGACTGCTGTGTTAAAATAACTGCAGAATGACTACGTGTGTCCCTGCTCCAATTTACACATTCACTCTCTAAGTGTGATGGTAGCTGGAGATGGGGACTGTGGGCACAGTTAGCTTTCCAGACTGAGGCCTTATGGTGAGATTAGAAGAGACAGCAAAGAAAGCCAGTGGATGTCTCAGAAGGCAAAGGCCCTGGCCACGTAAGCCTGATGGCTTTGGCTCCCAGGACTTCGGTAAGGGTAGAAGGAGAGAACCACACACACGTGTGTCCTCTGACCTCCACACATGTTCACTGTGACGTGCATATGCCCACACTCACATACACACGCCTTCCACACACACCAACAAGTAAGTATTTTAAAGATTTGAAAGGAAGACACACAAGAAGATCTTGCTTCTTCCCTCTCTGCTGTCTCCAAGTGAGAATGGAGCAAGAATTTGAGCCATCTACGTGCAAACAAGAAGCAAGCACCCACCGAGCCAACCGACACCTCCTTCACGAACTGTTGTTTCTTGCTTAAGCCACCTAGCTAGTGCCATTTTTGTTACAGCAGCTAGAAATGACTATCACAACTGCATAAATGATCCCTCTACAATCTTCACATTGCCTCACAGCCTGCTCCTACACTTACCTTCCCCAGCAGACCTTCTCTTCCCTCTCTCACTCCCTCCCTCCCTCCTACTCCGTTCCTCACTTCCTCTCTCTCTCTCCCTACCCCCCCTCCCTTTCTCTGACTTCTTTGACACAAGGCCGTCTATGCAGTTCTGTCCTTGGTTTTGCTATAGCCAGGGTAGCCCCTAACTTGCAGGTGGATTCTGGGATTACAGGCACCTGTCATTACACCTCCCCTAAATTTCTTAGTCCCCCCCACACTCTACCTTCAGAGCCTTTATTTTCTCTAGTTTATTTTAAAACATACCTGGCTGGAGTAGAAAGCACCTTCCTACGCATCTATATATGGTACCAGGGGACACATGTCAGTTTTCATTTATGTTGACATCAGTATCATTAGCGAGTGGCTGCTGACCACTGTCCTCACGTAGAGGGCACCTACATTCATGAAGAACATAGACTACAGAGGCTATGGAAAGTAGTGCCTCCTGCCTACACCTTTGTACCCAACGTACTTCTCTTGAGTGGCACCTCTAATCCTAATATTTGGGAAGCTGAGGCAGAAGGATCTCTATAAGTTTGAGGCCACCTAGGGCTAGACAGTGAGTTCCAGATTAGCCAAAACTGCAACATCAAAACCAACTACAACAGAACAAGTGAACATACTGTTTTCTATCCAAATATGGCCCTGTATTAGTGCAGGTTCCATTATCTGGCAAAAGAGAAGAAAAAAAAAAAAATCCTGGCTGAGATGCCCGTCTTAGCCACTCAGCTAATTGTTAGATGAACTACACATTTCCTTTCCTGAATCTCTCTCGTTTATGCTTAGGGCCTCCTACCTGTGGCAATGCTGACACTTTAGGTTAAAACACCCACATTTTAAACCTGGCCAACCACAGTATTTTCTTTTTCTTTTTCTTTTTTTTTAAAGATTTATTATTATGTATACAGTGCTCTAGTGCTCTGCTTGCATGTACTCCTGAAGAGGGCGCCATGTCACATTACAGATGGTTGTGAGCCAACACATGGTTGCTGGGTATTGAACTCAGGACCTTTGGAAGAGCAGGCGGCGCTCTTAACCACTGAGCCATCTCTCCAGCCCCCACAGTATTTTCTTAGTTGAATTATATCCCGCACCCATTCCTGCTCTCCACCCAACCTCAAGCATCTACCTTCTGATGGCAATGAAATGAGCCGCACATTCACACTGGCTAAGGCTCGGCCTGGAGCTTTGTATTTGTTAGCTGCTCACTCCTGAGAGTCTTACTGTTTACAAGCAGACTATCACATACCCCAAGTACTGCTGTATAACTTTGCTTTGCTCGGTTTGACAGATAAAGGCCTACCCCTGGGCAGGGCAGAAGGAAGGGGCGGGGTAAAGGCTTACAGGCTTTGGGGACAGAAGGATCTTGGCTAGGAGAGAGGTACCTGAGGAGAAACAAAGAGCGGAACCACCATGGCATAGGACGTGGGTCAGGAGGAGGAACTCCAAAGTTCCACAGGGAAAGAAGTGGTCCAGATGAACAGCATAAGCAAGCATTGGGGGATTATGGGTGGGAGATAATGGAAGATAGTTTAGGGGGTTAATATCTGCCCAGCCCCAGGTTTAATAAGGCTTATTCTAAAATACAACAGGTAAACCAGGCGTGGTGGCGCAGAGCTTTAATACCAGCACTCGGAAGGCAGAGGCAGGTGAATCGCTGTGAGTTTGAGGCCAGCCTGGTCTACAAAGCAAGTCCAGGACAGTCAAGGCTACACAGAGAAACACTGTCTCAAAAAACCAAAAACCAAGGGAAAAAAAAACCCCAAAAATCTGTTGTCTGTGTCTTTATTGATTATGATAGTGGGTTAGGTAATACTGACATAATAATTATAGGCTCATTTTATAATAAATATTATTAGCTAATTTTTATGTTTACTTCTACACATACTAACTTGGGAAGGTAGCACCTGCCCTGCTTCTTTTCCTGATTCACGGCTTATCAATATTTGGTAGAAAAAGCCACAAAAGTTCAGCAGGCAGAGTGGTCCGTGCCAGCAACTCTAGCACTTGCGAGACAGAAGCCAATGGATCATGAATTTGAGGCCAGCCTGGGCTACATAGTGAGATGCTGTCTCCGACAAAATCAAAACAAAAGCCCAAACAAGAATGGGAAGGAGATTTTTCAAGAGTTATTTACAAAAGCAAATAGCATATATCAGACCTCATTAAAAAATACCTCATTCAGTACGTCACAGATTTTGTATAAAAACCGCTTGGCTACGTCTTTTTCCTAGGCCAGTCCTCTTTGGCCCTCTAGCGCACCTTAGAAAGCACTATTAGGGTGCTTTCCCGAGGTTAGAGTAACAGCTGGGCTGATGGGAGCAATAAAGGTTCCTTTCAGCCTAACACAGGCACATTTATTTTAACACACAAGCAGAATCGTAGGGACCATTCATTCTGTGGGTGATTATGTAGCATGCGCAGATGGCTGCGGTCCCCTGCATCTTCACGGACAAGCTGAGCCTGCTCTAACATCCTCTGAACCCGTGACTGGCCCTGTGACAACAAGACTAAGCAAAGAGACGTGATAACTGTAACAGGCGGCTTTCCAACAAGTGTCTGCCTTTCCTTGGGGGCCCCATCCGTAAATAATCACGTATGAAGCAGGTGTAGGCGTCCAGATAAGAGGCCCCGAGGAGAAGCAGGTTGGCAGACAATAGCCAGGACCAATTCTCATACACGACTGCTGGCGCAAGAGAAACCTTCCGCCCGACCCACCAGCAACCACAAGAAGGAGCCCAGCAGAAACCAGCAGAGGAACGACCACGTGGCCCATTGAACTAGAAGAAACAGTTGCATCGCAGCTATTTGAACTATTAAGTTTTAGTAGTTTTTCAATCACAGACCAGTGAAACACAGTTACTAATGGAGAATAGGAAAAAAAAAAAACCACGACATACTGCGTATCTCTGAACACTGAGAGAAAGATGAAATAACGTTGCTGAGACCTAGAAATAAACTTACATAAAGAAAGCCGAGCAGAGACAGAACTAGGAGCCTGCGTTGGTGATGAGACGCCAGCAGAGGTACGCATGCGCAGGACAAGTAGCACGTCACCATCCCTCCACTTCTTTTGAGCCTCATAGTATTTTGAGTGAAGACAGAAGAAACACTAGTCCCTTCACTTTTCCCGTTTTAGGTATTATTTCCTGTGAGAGCTCTACAGGTCCTTATCAGTCTGGATGCTGTACCTCTTCTGGAACCACCCAAGTGGCATCTTACTTCTCAGCTAACATTTGGAGGTCCGGGCCCCATCTGAGCTGCTTACAGGGTCTCCTTACATAACAGGTTTACAGCTGGGCATGGTGGCGCACGCCTTTAGTCACAGGACTTGGGAGGCAGAGGCAGGTGTATCTCTGAGTTCCAGGCCAGCCTGGTCAAGAGAGCGAGTCAAGGACAGCCAGGGATACACAGGGAAACCCTATTTCAAGGTTTACAACAAAAGTTACTGAATGAATACATTAAGCTCATTTTCGTGTTATTTCTTGCTACACCGCATCCAACTGTACAAGTGTGTATTAAAAAGGGTGTTGCTGGGCATGATGGCGCACGCCTTTAATCCCAGTACTCAAGAGGCAAAGGCAGGCGTATCTCTGTGAGTTTGAGGCCAGCTTGGTCTACAAAGGGAGTGAGTCCAGGAGAGCCAAGGCTACATAGAGAAACCCTATCTTGAAAAACCAAAAACAAACCAAACAAAAAACAAAACAAAACAAAAAGAAAAACAAACAAACAAAAAAAGTCCTCACCAAGCTGGGTGTGGTGACACATGTCGTTTATCCCTGATGCTTAAGAAGCTGAGATGGAAGGCTCTTTCATTCATAACCAGCCTGGCGACACAGTGAGACTTTACCTTAAAATTTTCTCAGTAAACAAACAAACACAATCTCTCCATAGACTAGTGAGATGACGCACTTCCTCTCCAAGCCTGATGCCTCGAGCGAGTTCTATCCCTAGGGCAGAACGTACTGCTGAAAATTGTCCTCTGAACATCATTTTGTGCAGTGGCACGCACATGCACACCCACACCCACACTAAATAAATAAATAACGTGATTAGAATGACTTTTAAATATTCTATTTCTGGTGCAGGCTCTTAGCCTTTAGCTGCACTTCAGCTTCTTCCAGCTTGGCCGCTTGCCTTCTGGGGTTCCAAGAGGACAGGCACACAGGATCATAGCATGCAGATGCTCACAACCAGAAACATGACCTGCTCAGTCCTTTAGGACTCCTGCTAAGTATCTTGTGGTGGACAAGTGGCTGGCTACCTGCTCCTGCCAAGGCTTCAGAAAAGGGGCCAGATGGCAGGCTGATCTGCCCTGAGCTCATCTCTACTCATCTCCCCTTATAGTCCAGAAGCATCCTCATCCTGGTTCCTCTTTTTAAGACCAAGTCTTTCCTGGGGTTGAATTTGAGTATTTATTTGAAGTCTCTACGTTAAAGCGAGTACTGGACTTCTGATATTGCCTTCTGCTTATAAAAAATTACTTCCAGCAGCTGGGGAGATGGCTCAGTGGTTAAGAGCACTGGCTGCTTTTCCAAAGGACCCAGGTTCAATTCCCAGGACCTACATGGCATTTTATAACCACCTGTAACTCCAGCCTCAGGGGATGTGATACCCTTTTCTGGCCTCCATGGGTACCAGGCACTCCACATGGTACATAGACATATATGCAGGCAGAGCACTCAAACACAATAAAAATTATATATATAATATATATATATATATATATATATATATATATATATATTTGGTGGCTTGAAACGAACAATCATTTAATTGTCCCTGAAGTATTCCATGGGTTGCCTGGGATTTAATTTGGCAATCCCCTCTGTGGCTCTTGCTTGGGAGGCCACTCACACAAGGGTGTGTAGAGGTGGTCAGAGCTGATATTCAACCCTGCACTACATCTTGATACAGCCTCTGTCCTCCCTTCATTCTACTTCCTGTGGCTTTATTCAGCTGTAATTCATATACCATTCAATAACTCACTTAATTGGTGCAATTCAATGATTTTTACTATATGGCAATCCCCACAATACAGGTTAAAGCACATTCATTCCCCAATTAAAACAATAACAACAAACAACAGCTAGGCACGGTGGTGAGCACCTGTAATCCCAGCACTCTGAGAGGCAGAGGCGAGCGAACCTCTGTGAGTTCAAGGCCAGCCTGGTCTACAAATCGAGTTCCAGGACAGCCAAGGCTCCACAATGAGAGACCCTGTCTTAACCCCTGCAACCCCCACCCCAGCTGCCAAAAACCAAAACCAAAACCAAAACCACACTGGGTGGTGGTGGCGCACGCCTTTAATCCTAGCACTTGGGAGGCAGAGGCAGGTGGATCGATGTGAGTTCGAGGCCAGCCTGGTCTACAAAGTGAGTCCAGGACAGCCAAGGCTACACAGAGAGACCCTGTCTCGAAAAACTAAAAAACAAAAACAAAACCAAAACCACAATAGCAAACAACTTCACAGCTTTTAACAGACTACATAGCCCAGAGTGGCCTAGCAAAGGCTTCTTCCTGCCTCTGCTTCCCAAATGCTGTAAATATAGGTCTGCCCCTCTATGTTTTAATATAATGTGAGCTTTTGTTATTCTCTGCTTTAAAGCAATAAGCTACACATACATGTAATATAGCATATGCTATCTAGATTTGTAAAGTGGATTGTATAATGTTCACACAACGACACACTCACTTAGTCACAGATTGCTCCAACAGTGTCATTAAGCGATCCATGTCAGTACCAGGAGTGTGTGTGTGTGTGTGTGTGTGTGTGTGTGTGTGTGTATTTCATTTTGTCTTATAAATGTAAGTATTCAGCCATATGGAAACTGTTCAGGCTCTTGAGAAACTGCCAGACTGCTTTCCAAAATCTCCACATTTTAGCAAAAAAAAAAAAAAAAAAGAAAAGAAAGAAAGAAAAAGAAAAAGAAAGAAAGAAAATCATCTGTTCTCTTTCATTATAATCATCCTGTGGGTGTGAAGTTGTATCACATTGAAACTTTGATTTGTATGACCCTGATGGCTAATAACTTTGATCATTTTTCATACACTTATTGTCCATTTTGAATATCTCTTTGGGAGGAAATGGGTTATAGGTCCTTTGTGTATTTTTTTTTTTTCTGAGATACAGTCTCTTATAGCCAAGGACAATCTTGAAGTCCCCATCTGCTGCTTCCACTACCCAAATGCTGAGGTTCCAGGCCTGTGCCACTATACCTGGCTGGTCACGACTCTTTATAACTGAGTTTTATAAATTCTTTGTGTGGTTTAAAGGCGAGTATCTTATTAGACATACAGTGTTTAAATATTTTCACCTATTGTGCTTCATGAGCTTCCATTTTTGGAGCTCTGCTCAAAGCACAGGATTTAATTTCAATGTGGTTCCATGTATCTTTTTCTACTTGGTTGCTTTTGCCTTTGCCTTGGCCAGGAACATGAGAGGTTTTTTTACCCTCATGTTCCCTTTTCTTATATTTAGTTCAATGACACAGTTTGACTTAATTACATAAGGTGTGAGGTAAGGAGCCATTTTCATTCTTGCATGTGGCTATCCAGCTGTCTCAGCACCAGAAGATTATTTTTTCCCTATTGTATATCTTGGCACAGAGGTCAAATACCAATCAACCATGGCAGCCTTACTGCCTAGGTTTGAAAGTCGGAAAATACCAGGGGGAGGTGACATACTGACCACCTCTTTACAGAACCAGAAACATGCTCAGACAGAGGGTGGAAATACTCGGAACCATCTTAAGGGAACAAGTACAGTTGCCATATTTTAGTCACCAAATGGTACTTTCAACATCCATAGCTCACCCACAGTTTTGTGTTATTTATATATTACTTATCTACATGGCACTTTCTGAAAATATGAGAGCTAAAATCAGGTAAGTACTGAAGATGCTCACGTGGTTATTTGACTAATTCCCCATGTATAAAATGGGGCTAGTAATGATGTCCAGAGTCAGAGAGATGGCTCAGCTGGTAATGGTACTTACTATACAAGCCTGAGAGTCTGAGCTTGATCCTTGGTACCCACATTGTAGAAGTGAAAATTGACTCCCACAAACTATCCTCTCATCTATCTACATGTACCCCATAGCACATGTTTGCATACAGCGCAGCACACACTCACACTAAAATGTAATAATTTAAAAAAACTGTGCTAGGGGTCCCGCTCAAACTAAGGCAACAGCCAAGGGACAATACAGGCGGTAAACTTTAAACCCCTACCCAGATCTAGCCAATGGTCAGAACAGTCTCCACACTTGAGTGGAGAGAGGGATATGACTTTCTCACGTACTCTAGTGCCTCACATTTGACTATGTCCCCTGGAGGGGGAGACCTGGTGGCACTCAGAGGAATGACAGCAGGTCACCGAGAAGAGACTTGATACCCTATGAGCATATACAGGGGGAGGTAATCCCCCTCAGGAACAGTCATAGGGGAGGGGAATAAGGGGAAAATGGGAGGGAGGGAAGAATGGGAGGATACGAGGGATGGGATGACCATTGAGATGTAACAAGAATAAATTAATAAAATAAAAAAAATAAAATAAAAATTAAAAAAACTGTGCTTAGTTTCAGGCAGTTTTATGCAGTTTAAATGTGATAATACAGACAAACATCAGTCAGTGGCTGGCCAGACAGTGGCGGATGCCTGTGATCCCAGTATTCGAAAGAAGACTGAGACAGGAGGATCACTATGAGTTTGAAGCTTGTCTGAGCTACAAATACGTTCCAGGCTGGTGAGGACTACAGCATAAGATTCTATTTCAAGAACTATCCTGCCCTCCCTCCCATCATTGTGCCTAGTACATCAGAACCCCGAAAAAAATTTAACCCTGTGGGTGATGATGATGACTACAATAAAAGTTTTATGCAACTACTATAGAGGGGAAAATTCAAACTGCATATTGCATCAAAATTAAGATCCTTTATATAATTCTACTAACAAGGACATTAATTCCACTTTGGTTGGTAATCTGAAGTATGGCTGTTGGTCTGGAACACCGTCCCTTTTATAACACAAATTGATTTTTAGTAAAGCTGTTTATATGTTGGCCCATAATCATGGCACAAAGCCACAGTCCATGACACGGTTATGCATGGCTGAGCCTTGCCTACTGCCGACACTCAGCAGAATCAGTCAGCTCATGTTTCTGAGCTCATTTCCACCTTTCCTGGTGTATATTTGAGTCAGATTTCCCAGATTCACATTAACCCAGAGGAAAGGCTGTACAATAGAAGGAACTGCCCCATTCAGGTGCCCAACAGGAATAGAAATAGGCTGATAGCAATCTCGTTGCACACCGGAAAAAAAAATTTCAAAGGGGTCAGTCAAGCCTTGTGTAATGTGGAAGTATATGGGAATTGTGTGCAGGGCCAAAAGTTGGGGCAAGCAAGACACAGTGGTGCATGTCTTTAGTTCCAGCAGAAGCAGAGACAGGTGAATCAGGAATTCAAGCCTGTTTCCTGCTACATAAGGAGTCAGGCCAAGCCAGGTGTCGGGGTGTTCACCTTTAATCCCAGTGTTTGGGAGGCAGAGGCAGAGGCAGGTAGATCTTTAGGAGTTTGAGGCCAGCCTGATCTCCATATCACTATGTTCCAGGACAGTCAGAGCCACCTAATAAGATCCTGTCTAGGAAAAAGAAAGAAAGAAAGAAAGAAAGAAAGAAAGAAAGAAAGAAAGAAAGAAAGAAAGAAAGA
>OU015748.1:90652270-90672696 GCA_907169655.1 Acomys percivali
AGAAAGAAAGAAAGAAAGAAAGAAAGAAAGAAAGAAAGAAAGAAAGAGTTTGATGCTAACCTAGTTACATGAGATTCTGTCTCAACAGAGAAACGAGCAAACAGGAAAGTCAAAATTACCATGAGGCTATGGGCCCAAAAGATATGAGGAACTTAAGAAGGAAGCTTTAAAAGAAATATATTGGGCCAGCCTGGGATACATAGCATGACCTGTCCAATGCTGGGACAGGAAGATCACGGGTGAGGCTAGCCAGGGCTAGATAGCAAATTCCAAAACAGCTTGGGCTATAAAGTAAGACCTGGTCTCAAGATGGGAAAGTATTTAATAAAATAAAGTTATTGATTAACATGGTTAACATACATCATAAAGGTGTGCGCCACCACGCCCAGCATTATCCAACACTTTTAACCAAGGCAAGTGTTGTCAACGAAGAATTCAAATTACCATTAGGTTTCTGGTTCACCAGATGTTTGACTACCAGAAAAAAAACAAAACAAAACCTGCTTATATTGTTATCCAGTATAAGCTAGTTTCCCTGGCATAACTTATATATGTGTGTTTTCCACAGCTTGGAATGCATGGTTCTTACTAACTTGTATGATTAGGAATATAACTAGGGATAAGTGCTTAGATGGGCATTGAAAGTTTTAAGTACTCTGCTACTATCAATATCTCTGTATAGAGATATACTGCTCATGATTAGGCTGTGAATTGGTGAAAGAACACTATTCCATTAACAGTCTAAGCACTGCCTACTGGGAAAGGGGAGAGAATGGGGCAAATAGCACTGGACACTTCTCCACACTCTGGCAGGTGCTACTCCTCGGCAACACAGAGAATAAGGCCAGGGCCCTAGTTAGGTGTTACCCTCATCTGGACAAGTACTGTTGAAGAGAAAGAAATAGTTTCCTTTATTGATCTCCATGTGAGAGGAAAGAAAATAAATGAACTTCACGTAATAGCTAGAATCCACTCTCAAACAGGACTTGAGTTGGTCCACCAGCTAGAAACCAGTGGTTATTGGGAGGTTATCAGGAGGTTATTTGCACCCAAAGACCAATTGCTATTAGTAGGCTAGTGACAAGGGACAAAAGGACCTCGAATACTGGGTCATGCAGCGAACCGGAGCATGGAAACTCTGCCGCTGCCACAGAGTGAGCTGTAAAAGTGGAGGGTGACTCCTCATGGTTACTTCCGGTTGTATGGGTCAGGAAGGAAGCAGGGTGAATAACGGCAGCAACCCTTGGGGTCACACCAAGGGAAGGTGATCTAATTACATTTCTTTCTGGGCTATTATTAGCACACAGGGCTCTAGTGAGGCAGTGGTTCTGGGAAGTGGGTCTTGGGTTTGATCTGATGGCCAAGCTGTGTCTGTCTAGGGTGGGAACTTCATTTGTTTTATGTTTGTAGTGTGTCAGGTACCACAGGTTGCCTTGAGTCAGAAGATTCACGTGCTTCTGCCTCGTGAGCGATAGGACTGCAGGTGGATGACACTTTGCTGCATTTTTGTGTGGCAAGGAATCGAACCCAGGACTTCATGTATGTGAGGCAAACATTCTACCGACTGAACCATATCTCTAGTCCTTTTTTTGGCTCAGGGAGTCCAGGCTTGCCTGGAACTCACTCCGTAGCCCTAAGACGGCCCTAAACTCCTGATCTTCCTGCCTCCGCCTCTCTAGCGTGGGAATTACAGGCAAGCTCTACCTGTAATTACCTCTGACCTTGAGTTTCAGTGTAATGAAGACAATGACAGCTCAACAGAGTCCTTGTGAATTAGAATACATCTATTTAAAACACTTACCAAGTGCTTGGCTCACAGCAGCAGAGGACAAACGTTACACACAAACACTGCTACCTCCCACCCACCAGCCGACCCTTGCAGAGGCTGGACAATTGTCCAAACTGTCCAGAAAAACTAAAGCCAAGAATGTGTTATGGTGGGTAGGCTGGGGACAGTGATGGTTGAGCCAGAAAAACCAAAGTACTTAAAGTTCTTTAAAAACAATACAGTCTAGTTTTTGTTTGTTTGTTTGTTTGTTTGTTTTACATTAAGCCGTGAATTCACAGTGAATGGCCTCCAGTAGCTCAGGCTCTGTCCTATTAAATTGTATAGAGTGTGTTTCTCTGGTGGAGCAGGTGGTTGAACCCAAGTGTAGAGGAATGTTAATTCGGAATATGGCTGCTCTGGCAAGAGATCACATTCAAAGACCTTCTAGGTCTGTGTGAGCTGGCTGAAATACAGACATGCCTTTAATCCAGGAGACAGAGGCAAGCAGATCTGACTGAGTTCAAGGCCAATGTGGTATAGAGCAAGAATCAGGTAAAGAAAAGCTTAGGTCCAGGCATAGTGAGTGGTACATGCCTTTAATCCCCCAAAAAAAGTGGAAGTAAAGTTACTTTGTAGAAGGAAGCACCCATGTTTGAAAGTGATGTCTAACTGAGTGGCAGAAAAGAAAGTGACAAGTCAGAGATTTGACAGAATAGGATACGCCCAACTCTCACAAGAGAGGGGGAAAGAGAGTAAGTAAGCCAGAGAAGAGGAGCAGGAGGCAGTTTTACGGGGTGAGCTTTACAGAGAGAGGTTGAATGAAAAACAAGTTGGACACAGGTGAAAATAGAATGAGCTAGAGTTAATTTGAGGCCAAGCAGATCAACTCAGAGGCTGAGAGAGAAGCCAGACTGAAAAGTCAGCTGGGAGAGGATTTTTGAGCCAGAACAGCTGAGCCGAACCTGCCAGCTCTTAGCCCAGAAAGAACAAGAAAGGGTGAGCTTATTAAGCAGTTAGTCTCAGAGGCTGAAAATGTTCTAGGCTGAGGTTAGATTGTACGGAGGCTCGACACTTCCAAGCCTAGGCTAGCTTAGCAGACAGAGGCAACAGTCGAAACAGGTGAATAAAAGTTCCTTTTACACCCAGGCGCCTTCCTCTTTGACGGTTTTCTTTGTTCTGATCGTTTTGTTCTCATTCTCAGGAAGTTGGCTCTGCTCTTAGAGTGCTTAACAGGCTCAGTCTGTACATTTCTTCTCTTGGCAAGAATCTTGCCCTTAATTTGGTTGTTACAATGATACCCAGGGCATGATGAGTGATGTTGTATTGTACTATCCCTGTTCTGCCAAGGTAACACTTAAGGGGCATTCCTTTTTTGAAAGTGCGCATTCCCTTAATGTTTACAGCATCATAGTTATTGTAGATTCACAAGTATATGGCCAGAGGAAGAACTCCGTGTTTCCTAAAAGGCCTTGTTCAGTCCTTCTCAACCTTCCCGATGCGCAGCCCTTTCGTTTGCTTCTAGTGCAACGACTTCCACCTATAAAATTATTTTCATTGCTACTGTATAGCTGTAATTTTGATACTGTTATGAATTGTAACGTAAATATCTGTGCTTTCTGATCGTCTTAGGTGACCCCTGTGAATGGGTCCTTAGACCACCAAAGGGGTTATGACCCTCAGGTTGAGAACCGATGGCCTAGAGACTGTCATTGTCATGTGGGCGAGTTACTGGAAAATAGCTGCCATGGCCCAAAGGCTAAATTACTTTTTTTTTTTTTTTTAAAGCTTCATATTCTAGAAAATGCCAAAGCTAATTTGTTTGGGATGTTAAGCCATAGTGGACTACAGAGATGTTTTTTAAATGTTCTTCAGTGAGCTGTCCACTGGCTAGATCTGAACAGGGTGTCTAGGTTTCCTGTGTGTATTGTCTTTGGTTGGAATAACGAGCAGGGACTGCCTCTGACATGAATTCTGTCTGGTGCCCCCAGTTTGATTACTTCCCCTTGGCAGGGAGGCCCAGTGGCACACAGAGGGAAGCTGGCTATCTGGATGACACCTGATAGGCTGTGGTCATAGGGTTGGGGAGGAGGTCCCCTTCTGTCAGAGGTTTAGGGGAGGGGAGTAGGGTGAAAGAGATGGGGGACAGGAAGATACAAGTGAGGGGATATCAATTGGGATACAATTTGAATAAATTATAATAAAAAATAAGGAAAATAAAATAAAGTGTTCGGTCAGTGACTCCGCTGGGCAATAATGTGCTCAGTTTCACATTAAACAAGATATGTACTTTATGGATATTACCAGCTAAGTTCACAAATTTAACTTCAGTAAATTTAAAAATAATAGTTGGACTTTTCTGTTTGTTTTTTGTTTTTCAAGACAGGGTTTCTCTGTGTAGACAGGGCAGAGGAGGGGCTCACTGGGGCGAGAGGCCACAGCTTTTGAATGTTGATAAGCAGAACCAACAACTAATAAGTCTGAACAGAGTGGCCTCTAAGGAGCAAAAGTGTTTCTATTCCACGTGAACAGCAACCAGCTTAGGAAAGAGAGAAGGGGACTGCCCTGTTTCCTAAATAAAAATGACCTCACGTTCATTTGTTTATTCATTTTCAACAGACCACTTGGGGAGGGTATTCGCATTGAACAGCAAGCCCTCAAGAGCAGAGATCTTGGAGTTTCCAGTCATCCTGGAGAGACTGGAACACGAGACACATTACAGTTGCCTTGGAGAGCCAGCTGCAGCATGGGACCGTGGGTGATACAGCAGAGATGAAGGGAGCCAAGAACTTTAAGACAGTCCATTAAATCCATACCTGAGCAACAAAGGCTAGTTGGAGTACCATGTGCCAATTGACTAGTCACTGTCCTATTGCCAGTTTCAACCATCTTTAATATTCGACATACACAATCAGTAAAAAACACAAATGGCATTAGAGGCAAAAACACCACCAACAGGGCTAGAGAGACAGCGCAGAGGTTAAGGGCACTGACTGCTTCACCATAGGTCCTGAGTTCAATTCCCAGGAACCACATGGTGGCTCAAACCATCTATAATGTAATCTGATGCCCTCTTCTGGCCTGCAGGTGTATGTACAGGCAGAGCATTATATACATAATAAATAAATAAATAAATAAATACATATTTTTTTTAAAAAGATCACCAACAAGTGACTTTATCATTTATGGGAAACAGACAGTTCAGACCTCCTGAACTTGGAGGAATTAAGAACTCCTTTCTGATCCCAGGACTTGCCAATCAGGGTCTGGTTGGGAGGTAACAGGATCATACAGATGCACCAACAAAAGGCAGTTTTATAGCCCAGCATGGTGCCATAAGCCTGAGCCCAGCACCCAGGAGGTGGAAACTGGAAGACGAGGGAAGTGGAGACAGGAGGATCAGGTCCTGTTCAAGGAGATTACACACTGAGTTTTGGAGCTCCCAAATAATGACAAACAGTGATCTAAACAGCACGTCAGCTTATAGTAAAGGTGCTACTAAGATCAGACATAGGGCTAAGGAAAGTGAGGAGGGATGGCGAGGCTCAGGTCTAGCCAACTGGGTTGGTCATGATCATTAACACCACCAGCCCTGATGGTTAAGGGAGAGGGTTTATCTAGGTTCAGAGGACAGATGTGAAGAGAAAGAAGCCACAACTGTCACCTTCAACAGTGGTGAGGGACGCCCAGGAACTCATGACAGTGCTTCTCAGCGATGGAGCCAGACTGAAAAGCAGACCACAAAGCCTATTGGAAGCAATTCACATCGGTGATGTTCTGGCACCTTGGAAACAGGGTGGGTGAGAGTCCCAGCTTAGGTAATGATACTGGGCAACACTTAATATACCTGGAAAAACACCTTCTGTGGTAAAATACAGCATCGTACTGTAGATGAGACTCCATTGGACTGGTCCTCACAACAAGGCTGAGTGAGGGGCAGGTGCCTTCTTCTCATAACATGTACAGAAAACAGACTCAAAAGGAGTCCTTCCAGAGAGTGACAGGAAAGGAACTCGGGCACATCCTGCTTTGATTTCCGAAATGTTGAGTTATCCCTAGACTCTACAAAATTGAAAATAAGCACAGAACTGACTAGGAGGAGGAGCATTCAGCAGAAGTCAGCAGTGCCTAACTACTCACTGGACCTGGTTTCTTGGTCAAACGGCAACTTGTTTATCTTTCAGTCAAGTCATTTCTATGTAACCAACCAGAGCTAGACCCCTGTAGACAACAGCCTAGGCCTGATGAGTTCTGACAAGCACAGATGGCTGGTGCCTGATTTGCATATTAACAAAGCTCTAATTTAATCGAATAACGCACCAGGGGGAAGGTGGCATCGCTCCTGAAGAAGGGAAGTATGATTTCCAAAACCGTTTGGCATATACCAAGTGACACTTTTCTCAGGCTCGTTTAAAAGTCTATTAAAGGGCCTGAGGGAGATGGTTCATTGGGTAAAGGGCTTGCTGTGCAAGCCTGGGGACTTGGGTTTGGATACTCAGAACTCAGGTAGCGCCAGAGCCAGTAGCATGCATATGCGATGCTGTAGCTTCTAAGGCAAGACAGGAGGCAGAAACGGAGCCCTTAAGCTAGCAAGCTAGTGTGACATATGCAGTTGCCATCAAGAGACCTTATCTCAAACACGGTGGAAAGCCAGGACTGACATCAGAGGCCACTGTCCTTCCTCTACAAGAGCAACATGGGCATATGCTCACCCCTGCGCTCAAGCACATGCATGGGCATGCACACACAAGTCTATAGGGATGTGGCTTGACTGATAGAAAGCATACCTAGCAGGCACAAAGCTCTAGGTTCAGTGTATAGCGCCACATGGAACCAGGTATGGCGGGACATACTTGTAAGTCCTAGCACTCAAACAGTGACAGGAGAAGCTGAAGTCAGCGGTCATTCCCAGTCACACACAAAGTTCAAAGCCAGCCTAGGATTCTGTCTCAAAACTAAAAATAAAAAACAAAGGCAAAAACTCTTGACTCTGCACTGCAATAGGGACGACACAGACAGGCTGAGAATTTCTCCCCAGTTTTGACCAAAACAGTGAACAAATTCATTTTTCTACTTTAAATACACAACTTTCTCTTAATGAGGCAAAGCATTTGAACCCAGATCCAGGATTTACAGCCAGGGGCTCATGAACAAGACCCCTTACATTTTTGTTCTAATGTTTTTAAATACCCGGTGAAAAGAGAGGATAGTCTCTTTTTTTCAGTGTTTTTAAAAAACATATTTTTATTGATCATCTGAAAATCTCACATAATGCACCCCGATCACATTCACTTCCCCACCCCCGTGACCTCCCTGCAAAAAAAAGAAAAAGGAAAAAACAAATACCAAATCCTATTTGTGTTGCCCATATACTCTCAAGAACAGTCAAAGTTCCGGTGGGCAGCCCCTTAGGGGAAACTGAGTCCTTCCCCATTTGCACCGTTCCAGAAGCCAGCAGCTGTAAAGAGCTATACCTCAGCATCCTTATCACAATGCTTAAGAGTTCTTGTCAATGGCTTCCTGGGTAGACTATTTTTTTTTTTTTTTTTTTTTTTTTAGGGGTGGCCTTCTATGTTTTTCATTCTCTTCTGTGAGTCTGAAGTCATTGATATCACTGAAAGAGAAGCATCCTATCCCTTTCTAGGTGGCAGCAGCAGCAGCAGCAGCAGCACAGATCATTGACTTCCACATGGTTTCTGGCAACGGCATGGCCATGGCCATCAACACGGAGTCAGGTGGTAGCACGCACCACAGACACCTCCATGGCCTGAGCACAGCACTTTTAAAACTCTGCAGTTTTAAAATGTTTTCCTTGGAATGGTGATAAATGCCAAGGATGCCAGCATTTGGAAGGTAGAATCAGGAACAGAGGAGAAGGTCAGCCTTGGTTATGTAATGAGTGCCAGGACAGCCTAGGCTACAGGACACCCCATCTCCCAAACACAATAAGAAACAAAGCAATATACACACACACACACACACACACACACACACACACACACATACACACACTCATACCAAATTCTTTCCTTAAGTTATATATAATCCATTATAGATTTCACATTTATAACATTTATATTATACAAAAATTGAGCAACGAAACATCTGAGGTATTTGTGATGAACACACATACACACAAATACAGAAAAATAAGAGTGTTGGGGGGTGGGCATAACAGCTTCCCACCATTCAGGAAGCCTTTGTTGAGGAGTGTCAGTTTGAGGCCAGTTGTGCTACATACCAAGTAGCAAGGCAGCATGGGCTAAGACCCATCTCAAGATAAACAAGCAAATACCCAATGTTTGAGCGATAATTACTGCTCCCTAACAGTCAGCCACAGTATTCAGTTAGTTTCTGCATTGCAGTCATTAGGAGATAACCCTCCACCAACCTCTCACATTTCCTCAAGGCTTGTGAGCTGAAGCAGTTTCTGGTCAGACTGGCTTCAAAAGGATGTTTACAGAGCGAACAGACCTGGAAGACACTGCCCTTTTCTCCAACAGAAAGGCACATTTGTTTCCTGCTAGTTTGAAAAACAGAGTAAGTCACTCTGAGATGGACAGCATGGCCATGAGGAAAGCTTCAGGTCCCCCAGTCTTAGTCTTCACTGGACACAATCCATGGTGAGCACATGCAACTGTCACCAGCCACTGTGCAGGAACTGTATCACACACATGATGGTGCTTTGCCCACAGCCACTGCTTAGACTCATAAGGAAACTGTCATGTCCTGGCCTGGGGTTTCTTATCTTCTGCATGTACCTAGGGATGGTTGTGACAAACTTGCTTGCAGGCAAGTCTGGTGACATCTCAGTCAGGTACTAACAATTCTTAAGATGAGTAACTGCACATCAACATTAGCCTGGTCACATCAACACTGGTAAAAGATAACCATTAACCCAGTAATACTGCAATCCATGCATACCTTAAATACATGAAGGCAAGAAATATTTATTATAATAGTCTTCATAGAAGCTGGGCATGGTGTTGTATGCCTTTAATCCCAGCACTGGGGAGGCAGAGGAAGATGGATCTGTGAACTGGAGGCCATCTGGTTTAAATAGTGAATTCCCGGGCAGACATAGATAGAAAGACCCTGTCTCAGAAAAATAAATATGTTAAGATTTTTTATAAATTAAAAAAATTTTTAAAGTATCTGCACTGCACGTATGCCACGGCATATACCTATTACCCTAATACTAAGGGGATGTGAGTTTAAAGCCAACCTGGGCTATACGACAAAACCCTGTCTCAAAACATGAAAACCAAACAGACTCTGTAAAACCAGTAGTCAGGCAGCAAAATTAAACTGGAAATGTCCATAATATATTGTAGTTGTTCAGCTACAGTTTGCCAAGGAGTTGAAAATACTGCAAGCTAAAATTTGAATCAAGTTGCCAAACTAAAGATACCAGTTTGGGTTCGTGCCTATAATCCCAACATTTGGGAGACAGAGGCAGGAGTATGGCTGCAAGTTTGAGGCCATTCAGGTCTACATAGTAAGTTCCAGGACAGCTAGTGTTACATAGACCTGTCTCAAAACAAACAGCCTAACTAAGTAACCAACCAAGTGAACAACCAACCAACCTCAATTTGAAAATTGTTTACCAAGTGAAAACAGAAGATGAGCTTAAAGATGTGCTGGGTAGATGATGCAATCAGGAAACTGTTTGCCAGGGAAGCACCATGTGAAAAACCCTAGTGCTGGGAAGGAAGAGACAGGAGGATCCTGGGGGCTTGTTGGGCAGGAAGTCTAGCCAACCTATGAGCCCCAGACTCAGTAAGCCACAGTCCCCAAGAGAAGTAGACAATGACAGCGATGCCTGAAGTGGACATTTGGCCTCTATATGTAATTACATACACACAGGTTCATCCCTCTAGCCCCATGCAAAAGCTTAAAAGTACCCCCCTCTCACCAAGATATTTATTTTATTTTTAGGTGTGTGTGTGTGTGTAGTGAGTGATGTGAGTATACAGGTGCCAGGGGAGACCAAAAGGTGGCATCTTCTCCCCTGAAACTGAAGGTACAGGCAGCTTTGAGCCACCTGATGGGGGTGCTGAGAACCAAACTTGGGTCCACTGGAAGAGCAGCAAGTGCTTCTAACTGTTGAGCCATTTCTCCAGCCCAAAAGTTCTTAAGAAATATCTCTAGCTCCCTATCTGACGGTCTGTATCAACCGGTTAAGCCTCTCTAGATCTCATGACCCTAGTTTTGTAGTGAGATTAATCATGCCTGCTGGGTATATCACTGAAAACTGTAAGGAAAGCCAAACAAACGATGTATAAGATGCTTTGTGAGCACCCCAGTCCAGACAAGGTGAACAGGCTGCCTATTGTTGCTTGGCATTAAGCAGCTCTCCCGTGCCAGAAGCTCAGGCACTCACAGCAACACAGCGCCTACGGGAAGTCCTTTGTTCAGTCGACGATATTTACTGTGCCAGGCACTGGGAAAGAACAAAAGAACCACCATGGGGCACATGGCGGAGAAGACGAAACACACAGAGGGAGGGACCCTGTTCCACTGAGGATGGGTTTTTCTTCTTGATTCCATTCAGTCAGACAGAAGAGAAAACGGAGGGCAAAAAAGCAGGGGGACCCCGCAAATCTAAGGGCATTCATCCTTCATTACTTCTTCAATCGGGTCTAAGCCCCGAAGCGAGATAAATAGGCTGGTGGCTAGACAGATAAATTCTTACTGCTGAGAAAATCAAGGTCCTTTGGATAAAACAACAACAAAAGAACCCAAATAGACAAATAGACTGAATAGACTATGCACCAGACAGAGCAGGTTCAACTCTATATTAAACCGGGGAAATTAGTATTGAGGGGAAAAAAAATACCACCCCTAAGTTTGAAGATGAAATCAAGGTTAATACAAAGCGTGTTCTTCAACAACTGGGTTAAGCGAGATGAAAATGTTAATTTCTCCCTTTCCTGTCCTTTCCTCTCTCCAAATCCTCCCATACACCACTTCCCGCTCTCCTTAGAATCTGTGGCTTCTTCTTTCATAACTGTTATGTGGGAAAGATTAAGCTTTGTCACAGGTGGAAGCAGTCTTGGCGGGCTTTACCCTTGGGGCACCCCATGAATACCTTGTGACAGACTGAGTGGAGCCATCCTGGGTCTGGAATTCAGGAAGCAGACCTGGGAACCCCCACCTGGGCTATTGTTTTCCTAATTGACCTTCAACGGGAGAAGGAGACCGCCCTTCCCACGTGACTCAGGCAGGTGGGGAGGAGAGAACAACAGATTCAGCCCGGGCTTGAGCTCCTGGGAGAGAGCGAACAACCTGGACTATCACTCGGGCCAGAGAGACACCTAAGGACTCATCCCGTGGAACAGATACCGGAAGGTTCACTCTTTTGTCCCTTTAACCTTTTTTTCCTTCTTGGGTAAGCTAGTTGGGTTGTATAATAAAGTTTAATTGTTAAGAAACAGAGCCAACACTGTTACTGTATGCATATGTGTATCTTATATACATATATATTTCTAACTATAACCTGCTCAGTTCACATAATGTGGTCTGTGTGGATGTTTTCAGGGCTGATCAAACAACCAATTGGTGTGCTTTTCCCCTAGGGAGCACCCCCTGTCCCACTTCCAGGTTCCCCCAGTGGATTACAGATCACTGTGTAGGATGGAGGCCTCATAAGCTTTTCCCAGTCCCCTTGGGCATGGTCATTGGTATTACTCTTGTTCAGCTCGCATTTGAGCAGCCACATTGGTGAGACTTTTGGGTGTAGCTTCTGACATTACTAGGAGATACAATCCCACAGCAAACTCCTTGATCCTCTGGTTCTTAAAATCTTTTTGCCCTCCTCTTCCACAATGTCCCCTGAGCCACTGGTGCAGAGTATTTTGGAGATGTATCCCACAGGGACTGCGTTTCACAGCTCTGCTGTGATTGGTTTTGATGATTTATTGGGTTGTGGTTTTCTGTAGTGGTACCCATCTGTTACAAAAAAGAAAAACAAAAACAAAACATTTCCTCAATGAGGAATAAGGACTGTACTTATCTGTAGGTATAAGGACAGGTGTTTATAGATTGTTGTTAGGGATTATGCTGGCTTACTAAATTCGTGGTTGTAGATTGCTCACCCATCACTATGACGTCACTAGCACTGAGTAGTTACCTACGTTTCTATCACCAGGAATAGTTTCCCTCTTGTGAGTACAATTAGAGAGCTGTTGGTTACTGCTAAAGTATGCATGCCACTACTACACCCTTAGGTTAAGGTGCCGCACTGGTTGTTGATGTGGTTCATAAGCATCATAGTTGGGTAGGATTGTTGGCTGCCTCTGTCCTTTGGAAGCCTGCATGGTGCCTTTTGGTACCATGAAAGCTAGTCTGCAGGAAGGAGGCATTCAGGCCAGATCCGTATCAGGTCTTACTTACAGAATACTGGGGATACAGGCTCTGAAGTAGAATCTCACATTTATGTCTGCTCATACTGAAAGTAGGTCTACTTTCAGTAAAATTTTACAGAAAATTCTCTACCTCGACAACTTACAAAAATCATCTGTTGCATTTTACAGTAAGCTGTATTCTGGAGTATATGTTTATTTGATTTACTTAATCTCTATAAAGAGAAGTAAAAATGGGTTGGGACTTATTGCTAATTGAGTGGCAACCATTCCAGGGTTTGGGTTTATCGATTCAAATCGCAGCTGTGATTTATTAAGTGACCTCAGACAACAGACTTTCCCTGCCTGCCACAAAACAGGAACAATAACAACATCTCAATCAGCCACACTGTAGTAATTCAATAACTTCTATTAGTCAGGTTCTCTGATGTTCTGCAATTAATAAGCACCTACTACTATTATCTTAAATGGAGAACAATGAAAGGAGTACATATCTTGAAAAAACTTCATGTGTAAATGTTAAAAATACTCCAAAGAAGTGTTCTAAAGAAAATACTGTAGGAAAACAAAAAACAAAAACCTCTTTAGTGCTGAAAAAATAAAGTACAGAATAGATAACTATTCTTTTTCGTTTGTTTGTTTGTTTGTTTGTTTGAGACAGGGTCTCTCTGTGTTAGCCTTGGCTGTCCTGGACTCACTTTGTAGACCAGGCTGGCCTCAAACTCACAGCAATCTGCCTGCCTCTGCCTCCCAAGTGCTGGGATTAAAGGCATGTGCCACCACCACCTGGCCCAACTATTCTTTTTTAATGCTATAAAACTATCTTATACTTATAAAATAACAAAAGTGCTGAAATTCATAGAAAGATCACCCATAAAACAAAGAAAATACATACAATGGAAGATCCATTTCAAATGTCCCAAAAGAGTGTTTCAAACATCCAGCAACCAAAAGCAGAGGCCAACGTTTGTGAGATCGCAGCTGGGTCACTTGAGGTCAAGTACGTATTAAATTTCTTTTTCCTAGTGCTAATTTCACAAGCAATTTGGAGAAATAAATTTACTTGGAATTTGAGACTCTGAGTATTAAGGACTAGAAAGTAAATGGCAGGCACAGAGAACCCTGGGATACTGAGCAACTCACAAAACCCAAAAGCAAACAAACAAACAAACAAAAACAAACAAAAAAAAAAAAAAAAAGAAAGCCACAGTCTCTCTTCTCTCCTCCGCCTCCTTGCCTTGCTAGGCAAGTGTGTACATCTGAGATGCATCCCTGGTCCCTATTCCTAATTCTTAGCAAATATTCACCATATAATTGGCAAGGCACAGGTGGGCTAGGGTGGAAGACATACAAAGAAGGTGGGGGTGGTGGGGAGGTCGGGGGGTGGGGGTGGAGGTCAATGGTAGAGGACACTTAAAGCACGTGCTGCAGGCCCCACAGCTAAAACTGTGCCTTAGCTCTTAATCCTCCAGACCCTTTGTCTGACTTCCTCACTCTGTAACCCCTGCATCCAACTGCTGTGGAGCAGGTGACACTTGTGTATCTATTATGTGACAAGTAGGAATTTTCAGAGTTAAGGGATGGCATTGCTTCTGAGCTCCTTTCTCAAGATGTTGCGCTGGATAAAAATGCAGATGGTTGGAAAAGCTAGAGGCCAGAGAAAAGCAGGCTAGCCCTGAGATGTACCTCTGGGAAGACTCTAGACTTGATAACCGAGAACTCCTGGGCTATCCACGGTGTGGTGCAGCTTCTAGAAAGCTGAAAGATGGTCCTCGCAGATCCTGCTCCGTGAAGTGCTCTCAGCACTCATCGCCTGACCTGACCCTAACCTTGGCCCCGTGCACTGCACAGACAAGTCTGACTCTTTAGATTCTGCAAATAAGGAATAGGTCACGGGCATCACTTGGTGGCAAACAGCACCCTTCTGTTTTCACTTCTGGAGCTTTGTCCAATTGTCTTAAGTATAGGAGATATGATTTTGATAAAGAATTAAGCGTTTTACGAGGGCTGGAGAGATTGCTCAGTGGTTAAGAGCACTGGCTGTTCTTCCAGAGATCCTGAATTCAATTCCCACCTCACAACCTTTATGATGTGCTCTGATGCTCTCTTCTGGCATGCAGGTGTACATGCAGATAGAGCGCTCATATACATACATACATACATACATACATATTAAAAAAAAAAGAACTGTACGAAACCAACTTTAATTTCTGGCAAAGAGAAAAGCAACCACGTGACAGGATTTTCTCCCATTAGGAGGAACAGTTATGTAACCCACCCATATGGAAGAGCCACAGTGACCTTGACATGGTGAGAGCCAGGTAGACAGGCTGCTGAGCTCAGTTGATAGAGCAGTTGCTGGTATAAAGCCCTGGGTTCCATCCTCAGCACCATGTAAAATAAGGGATAGTGACGCACAGCTGTGATCCCAGCAGCTGGAAGCAGGAGGGTCAGAAATTTAAGGTCTTCCCATGACTACATAGCCCAGGGATACAGCATAGGATGCTTTCTCAAAATAAGCAAGCAGAGTAATGAGAGATGGAGCGAGCCCGCTTCCTTATCCCAAGATGGCAGTGGACCTACTTTTCATACAGCCTCTGTCCTCTCAGGAAGGCCTTCACCTCGTTGTCCAGTGGGAAGGTTCCGTCATCCTTTCTAAAGCGGTAGAAGAGTTTGACATCCTTGAATTCCTTGTGTTCGTCACATACTGAAACACAATACACAGAGAGGAAAATGAAGATCTCACAAGAGACAGAAGATTAAAATCCATCTCACTAGTGAACTCTTTTTTTTCCTCTTTTTTCTTTTCCTTTTTTGAGATGAGTCTTACTTGCTATGTAGCCTTGGCTGTCCTGGGACTGGCTCTGTAGACCAGGCTGGCCTCGAACTCACAGAGATCTGTCTACCTCTGCCTCCCGAGTGCAAGCATTAAAGGTGTGCACCACCACCATGGCCAGCACTGCTGAGCTCTTAACCACATACATATCTACTGTAGGGGACCATGCTTAGCACAGTGCTCAGTCCTGTTAGCATCCCCACCCCCACCCCCACACGCATCATCATCATATACTGAAAGGCTCACAAAACTCACTTCATCATCTATCCAATGTCTTCATAAGCATGACCTTGGAACAGTGTGAACCTCAAATATGAATAAGCTACATGGGGTAGCACAGACCTGCAGTCTCTGAACTCAGGAGGCAGTGTCTAGGCCAGGCTGAGACTTTGAGGACACACTCAAAAGTTAGGGTTTCTATAGCTGTGATAAAACACAATAACGAAAAGCAACGTGTGGGGGGGTAGGGTTTATTTTATCTTACACTTCCAGGTAGCAGTTCCTCATCAAGGGGAGTCAGGGCAGGTACTCAAGCAAAGCAGAACTGACGCAGAAGTCACAGAGGAAGTGCTTACAGGGTTGCCCCTCATGGATGGCTCACCTACCTTCTGATACCATTCCAGATCATCAGCCAGGGGTGGCACTACTGCCCACGGCGAGCTGGGCCAGCCCATATCAACTATCAATTTTTAAAAAGGGGATCCACAGGCTTGCCCACAGGGAAATCTGGAAGCACTTTCTTGAGGTTTTCCTCTTGCTAGGGGACTCTGGCTTGTGTGAAGCCCATATAAAACTAGCCCCCACCCACAGGTTCACGATGGCCACTGAACCACTGAGTGTAATGGTTCGAATGATAAGGGGCCCCATAGGCTTTTATATGTGCATGCTTAGTCCCCAGTTGCTGAACTGGAGGAAGGGTTGGGAGGTGTGGCACTAGGGGTGGGCATTTAGGTTTCAGAAGCCCACCTTTCAGAAGTCTGTCCCAGCTGGGCAAGAAGGCACGCGCCTGTCATTCCAGTACCTTGGGGAGGCAGAGGTAGGTGGATCTCTGTGAGTTCGAGGCCCACCAGGTGTATAAGGAGAGTCGAGGACAGCCAAGGCTACACAGAGAAACCCTTTTGGGGGGGGGGGGGTCTTTCTGTCTGTCTTCTGCCTGCTGATCATGACAGAAAGCTCTTAGCTACTGCTCTAGCAGCAGGTCTCTCCACTTCTGGCCGTTATGACCACAGATAAGCCCTCCAAGATTGTAAGCAAGCCCCATTTAAATGTTCCCTTTATAAAAGGTGCCTCAGTCATGGGGTCTCTTCGCAGCAAGGGTATAGTAATAAAGACAGAGAGCAGTAGCCAGGCCTTATAAACAACCTAAATGTCCCTTAACTGAATAGAGAAGGCTACAGTGGCCTACACATGGTGCACTGTACCACATATAACAGCATGTATAGGTAGCATCCTATGCATACAACAGCAAAATGAACAGCCAGGAGTATGGATTTTGAGAACAGGGGAAAGATCTTAAGGGATGTGGCAAATAGAGAGGATCATGAATACATATGATAAAAAGGGAGATAGGGCAACCAACTCAGCAAGGGATGAGAATCAGCTAGGGGTGGAGTGGGGGCAGGTATGAACAGTGTTGGGGGGGCATGCATGATAACAAAATACAATGGCACACATTTGTGAGATATCATGGGTAAAGCACTTTGCCTGCTAACATAAATATCCGTGAGTTTGAGGCCAGCCTGGTCTACAAAGTGAGTCTAGGACAGCCAAGGCTCTGTTATACAAAAGATAAAAGAAAATTAATTTTAGAGAAATAGACTTTCAACATTGCTGAATTTAACACACAGCATGCTGGTCAAGTGGCAAAGAGTAACTGTACATCCACATAAAGGCTTAAGAATGACACTCTGGGGCTGGAGAGATGGCTCAGTGGTTAAGAGCACTGTCTTCTCTTCCAGAGGTCCTGAGTTCAATTCTCAGCAACCATATGGTGGCTCACAACCATCTATAATGAGATCTACTGTGCAGGTGTACATGCAAGCAGAACACTGTATATGTAATAAATAAATCTTTAAAAAAAAAAAAAAAGAATGACACTCTGTCTAGAAAAGCATATGAAAATAACCCAAGTAGCTCTTGGAGGGAGGATGCAATTTGGGAAGAGGTACCAATTAGATAATGCGAAGTAAAATGTTTGTTGGTTTACTACTGAGCATTTGATTTTGTAGAGATGGGGTCTCCCATGGGCCAGACTGACCCCAAACTCATTATTTAGCCAGGGATGACTCTCCTGACTCTGCATGTGCCAGCATGAGTCATCACTCCTGCCTCTTGCCTCTTAATGGGTACATTTCTCTAGAAGGTGTGGTCTTCACTTCCTCTCCAGACACCTTGATGGGGCCGCCTCACTCACCATGATGAATGATGCCCCGGTCAGCTAATTTCTGCATGAGCTTTATTGCTGTCTCCCGGTCAGAGGCCTCCTTGTGTTCAATGAGCCAGTCAATCAGTTCTTTTGCCACAAAGCAGTTTGGGTAGGTTTTGAGATGGTGCCGTCTATCTTTAATAACCTTTTCTTCATGGAGCCTCAGCCTGAAAAGATGAACGAGAACTTCAGGGAGGGTTGATGGTGCTAGGAGTTACCCCAACAGAGCATTCTCATGCAGAAGGAAACGAACCAGATGGGGGTTTCCATCCAGTCAGAACCCTCTCTCTTCATCACAGCTCACTCGCCATCCTCCCCATTTGCAATTACACATTCATACGACATGTGTGCATTCATTCACTCATTCACTCATACATGTCCTTGTCCCACCTGCGAGGGATTTTTAGGCATGAGAAGCAAACACCCTCGCCATTGGGGGCATTTTTTCTTTCCCCTTCAGTATGGACCATAGCTATGTTCTTGTTTGTTGGTTGGTTTTTGAGACAGGGTCTCATGCAGCCCAGACTGGTCTCAAAATTGATGTGCAGCCAAGGATGACCTTGGATTCCTCACTTTCACGCCTCCCCTCAAAAGACAGGCACCTAATTTACAATGGCTGATCTTGGTGTGAGGCTTACTAGCTTCCACACGTTGATCTGAGCCCTTTGACAGTGATTAACTCAGGCGATGCTCACAACAGCCCAGCAGAAATTAGCGGTGCCCTCATTCCTTTACAGCAGAGACTGAGGTCCTATGAGTTAATGACTTGTCTAAACCCACATGGCTAACAAGTCGTGAAATTGAGCTCCCAGGCCTGTTGCCCCTGAGTTCATCCTGTTGCTTCCAGCTAGAGGTGGAAAAATGAAAAGTCAAGGAGAAATCAATTAAACGTGTTGGGGAGAAAAAAAAATATGGCTTACTTCCAGGCTGGTAAATTAGTGTAAAGGAAAGAGCTTTCTGGGAGCCTGCCCCTCCGCTTCAATGACCTCACAAAAGAATTATGGACCCATGTTTTCTTTAAGGTTTCTGCCATTACTTTTTTTTTTTTTCAAATCATGCTTGCATTTCCTTTTTATTTCTCAAATGAAGGATTTGAATTGGTGACCCACAAGGTCACCTAATACAATCCACTCACCTGATTTCTATGCTTCCCAGTGCACATTCTGAATAGTGCTAAACAGTCTTGGGATGCGGGAATGACTCATAAAGGATTATATGACTCTGGCAATTGACTTAAGGGCTTCCCAACCCCCACCCCACATCGCCAGAGTGTAGAGTTTGACAGAATTTCTGTCATTGGCCAGGTTGAGTTTTACGGGATGGGTATACCAAGCAGAAACCAGGCAGAGCAGAATGCCTGTCTCCTCCCCCCTCCCATAATAGGGACAGTTCTAAAGAAAGAGACTGAAGGGCTGGGGGTGTGGTACTCAGTGAGAACGTCTGTGCCTCTACCCTCCATTACAGCATGCATTGCCACACCCACCTTGAATGGGTTTTGATATCTCAAAAGTCATCCCAAATGGGGAGTATACTCAAATGAAATCTTTGCTATCCCACTAACACAGGCCAAATTGTGTTCTCCTCCTTGGTTGACTTTTTAATTGCAAGTATTCTGTGACTCATTTGGGGAATGGGTTTCTAAAGATGGAATTAAGAATTGGGGGCAGAAGTCAGAGGCAGCAAACGTACCTAGCAAATGCGAGGGGCTGGAGAGTGGGCCCTAATTCACTATGCCAGGAAATTAGTTCATAGGCCTATGAAGATATGGGGAGTCACTGTCTGCCCACCAAGTATGCCTCCCTCAGGGGATGACAATGCACCTTGAGCTTGGATTTCCAGGACTGAGATAAAATTCTAAGCCACACAGTGTGCTTTGCTATACCTACAGGCTGAGGGAACTAACACAGCCACTGGAGACTGAAGACTTCAAGACCCTGGAGTGGCCCAGAGAAAGATGGACCCAAGGACCCAGGCTCTGCAGGAGCCTAGGCAATAGAGATAGGGAGTAAGGACAGTCCCAAGAGGTGGGAACCATACAGAAGAAAGACAATGAGTCCAAGTGAGTTTTTAGTCCAGGCCTACTGTTATACCTAACATTTTTCACATGTATTAAATGACCCAATCTAAAAGCCATCCCTGTATCTGGAACCTAAATGAAGGGTTTTGAACAACTGAGTCTCTTTATGGTGGATGTTGAAATTCCTGCTTGACCTATCTTCTTCTACCCCCCACCCCCTTTGACTTCCCTTGGGAAAACCACCCATCATCCACTACCAATTCAAGCAGGTCATATGTGATTGGGCTCAGCCGCAACATGCGATCCAGGCTTAACCAATGATAGCATGCTATTTATTTCTCGGGCTGTATGTTTGGTTTGTGAATGAGCATGTAATTTAGACAAGGCAAACCCAAATCTTTTTCTGTAAGTCCTGGTTGTGACTAGGCTTCACATTATATATCTCAAATGTGTGTGGTGATGCAGGCCTGCAACCTGCAGCACCCAGCAACTGCTGGAAGCATGGGATGCATCGCAAGATCCTGTCTCAAACAAGGAAAACAGATGTTTGCACTTACAGCTACTGGCCATCCACGATAAAGACATGCATGCCTGAGAAGAACTTTAAACATAGAACAAAGCAGCCATAATATAAAAACAGATTAAAAAAAAAAAACAGATCAAGAGAAAAGTTCTGCCAGACATGACAGAATATACTTGTAACTTCAACACTCTGGGTACTCGAGGCAGGAGGATTGCAAACTTGAGGTCAGCCTAGGTTACAGAGAGAACTTATCTCTAAAACACAAAGAAACAATATCAAGGAGAAATCTTTCCAATAACATGGCTTGAGTACCTAAAATCAACAGTCCATGAAGGCTGAGAACATGTAGTTAGTAACATGAGCTACTACTATGTCCCCTGTCTTTTGATGAAGTTTATTAGGTGTCTATTTCTATTACCAAAATGGTCCAAAATCTCCCACTGGATGATGTAGTGGCTCTAGGACACTTGCACTGGATGATGTAGTAGTGGCTCTA
>OU015748.1:90672706-90693844 GCA_907169655.1 Acomys percivali
CACTGGATGATGTAGTAGTGGCTCTAGGACACTTGCACTGGATGATGCAGTGGCTCTAGGACACTTGCACTGGATGATGTAGTGACTCTAGGACACTTGCACTGGATGATGTAGTAGTGGCTCTAGGACACTTGCACTGGATGATGTAGTAGTGACTCTAGGACACTTGCACTGTGATGTAGTAGTGGCTCTAGGACACTTGCACTGGATGATGCAGTAGTGGCTCTAGGACACTGAATGCTACCACTTTTGTGCCTCCAGAGAACCCATCAGCAGCCAGAGCTGTGTGTCCCGAGCATGGTGAGTGGGCCCAGAGCTCCAAGACCAAGAATTTGCTTCCCAGTTCCCTGTCTCCCGACTCTACTCTGTTGCCAACATTGTTATCACGGTTGAGACCTCACTGGATTTCTGAGATGGAGTCTTAACACATAGCCTGGCTATCTTGTCGACAAATTTATTCACTCATTGCCTTTGTTCCAAAACTCAAATTGTTCCCTAAACTTGCTGCTTCTATTCTGCTATGACCTGCCAGGCCAGCTAGTATAAAAATGCTAATGAAGAATTCAGGGGCTGGAAAGATGCCTCAGCGGTGAAGAGTGAGCATTGCTTTTGCAGAGGGCCTGTGTTGGGTGGCTCACAACCCCTGTGCTGCCTTCTCTAGGGACCTGACAATCTCATCTGGACTCCATTGGAACCCATGCTCACATGTCACATTGCTACCTCCCTCACATATACACATAATTACAAATAAAATCATTGAAAAAAGGAAATCTATGAAAAAAGTTTTGGCAGAAGCCCAATATGAACTTCTGTGAATAAGGAAAATGAGTGTTTGAGGTATGGAAATTTATTTATTTATTTATTTGTGTATATAAACACTCTATTTGCATGTATGATTCCATGACAGAAGACAGCATCAGACTTAATTATAGATGGTTGTGAGCCACCATGTGGTTGTTGGGAATTGAACTCAGGACCTCTGGACTAGCAGACAGTGTTCTTAATCTCTGAGCCATCTCTCCAGCCCGTTTGTTTGTTTTTTTGAGACAAGGTTTCTCTATGTAATAGTCTGCAGTATGGAATTCTTGACATCTATGTTCATCACTCATCACTGTTTTGCATGCAGATAAATAACTGACGTTAAATGTTGATACTTAATTAGGACATTCAGCCATTTATAACTGCCTAAAGCCTAAGAGTCAAAATGTGCTACAGAGCTCACCAACAAAAGGACAAAGTGAGGAATCCACTATTAAGAGAGATGAAGATGCCAGTGACAGGAGGAAAATATTCCTAAGAGGCATCATCCAACAGGACTAGAAAATGCCCATAAGATGACAGTGATGAACCAGGACTGTCTGACTGAAGAAGAATGCGGGTATGAAGAGTAGAGACAGTAGAAGTTCACTGGGGTCAAATTGTAAGTTGAAGGCTAGGCAGATTACATAAGACCCTGTTTTAGCTGCAGCAGCAGCAACAACACAGCACACATACATACACAGACTAGAGAAGGAAAAAGTTAGGAATCCCAACTAAATTTGAACTTCAGAGACACAACAGATAATTCTTTTATTATAAGCATGGCCCAAATACTGCGTAAGACTTACTCATACTAAAGAACAATTACTCCTTATTTCTGAAATTCACATTTTACTGAGTACTCTACCTCTATCTGGCAATCCAATCGGGGATATGTTTTATTCAACATGAAAGTATATTAGGATTAATATTTTATGGGGAGAAGAAGGGGATCTACATTGATACGAGTGGGCAGTCTGAGTTCTCACCCCTCCAGGGAAAACTACTTACGTAATTTGGTTGAAAACACCTGACTCACTGTGTTTATTTGCTTTTTCCAGGGAAAACTTTGGCCCGCATGGTTGGAGCCAAACCCTAGGCTTGCTTTACTAAGGACCAGGTGAGAAATACAAACTGTAAAGATTATGAAACTGGAGTACAAAATCCCCAGGTCTCAATATTGAGCCAAATGATTTGAAAACGGGACTCTTGAGATGCTCAGCAAGGAAAGGCACTTACCGTGAAAGCCTGAAGACCTGAGTTCGGTCCCTCAAACCCATGTAGCAGTGGAAGGAAAGAACTAGCTTCACAAGGTTGCCCTCTGATTTCCACATGTGCACCACAGAATGTGCAGACACACACATGAACACACACACACACACCATACACACATGTAATTATAATTTTTCTTAAAGAGACAGATGTAAAACAGATAACAAATTTGGCCTAAAGTGGCCAAACAAGAAAAAAGGTTAAAAACTAACTACATGTGTGAGTGTGTGCATGCATATGTGAGTGTGTGCATACATGTGTATACATATGTATGCTGCTCTTTGATATAGGGTCTCAGTATGTAGCCCAGGCTAGACTCAAACATAGGCTTCTCTGTCCTCATTCTTCTGGAGTGTTGAAATTACAGGCAAGCATGCTTAAGTGTTTCTAAAGTTGCAGGGCTGGAGAATAGGGATGAGACTGAGGTCCAGAGGGCCTTACAGTGAGGCTTCAGAAGTAGGCTATGAGAAAAAACTGATGGCTAAGAGGAAAGACGGCATCCCAGTGGCCCAGATTGCTAGAACTGGTGGGAGCCATTGCGGCCAGTACAGAGACACTCCAGTGTCCAAAGTGACACATGACTCCCAGTACTACAACCTATATCCCTGGGTGGGTATTTAAGATGCTGATGAGAGGGCTGGAGAGATGGCTTAGTGGTTAAGAGCACTGACTGCTCTTCCAGAGTGCCTGAGTTCAATTCCCAGCAACCACATGGCAGCTCACAGCTGTCTGTAACTTCAAGATCCGACCCCTCCGCACAACATACATGCAGGCAAAACACAAATGGACATTTAAAAAAAAAAGATGCTGATGAGACAAACAACCAGGGAACAAAGCTGTTGGTTGAGCTCCATGTAGTCGCGCACGAATGAGAAAACCCACACTATGCCAGTGATTCCCACAAACCTCCCCCTATGTAACACGAAGTCTCCAATTCTTTGTGCCCAGAGCATTTGAGTTTCTATTTTCTTCCCATTCCTATTCGCTTCCTTCTTCAAACATCTATCATTTTCAACATACACCATATCCCCTCTTCTGCTGCCTTCCACATGTCTCAGTTCAATTTTTTGATATGGGACACAAGAACCCAGAACCCTTGAGAGGTGCCCACTGAACCCTGAAGTCTACTGCTGCCAGTACCAGCCAAGGAAATACGCAGAGATTCTGCAGTGATGAGGTCACACAAGCAGGCTCTCAGCACATGGAAGCCCAGAAGCTTTGTTGCTGTGTGGGACCATCTCTGCCTAGAAAAACAAACCTAGGAAGGGAAGATGGGCAAAGGCACAGAGGCAAGACTCCTTCCAGTTACCTTGGCCCTTACACTAGGAAAGAGTGAAGGAAATAATCAGCTACCAATTTTAGCCCACGAGATACCTTGCTGTGGTGGTTTGAATGAGGATCGCCGGCTACAGGCTTATGCATGGGAATGCTCAGTCATTCCCCCACCCCCCACCCCGGGAGTGGAACAGTTTGGGAAGGATTAGGAGGCATTGCCTGGGTGGAGGAGGTATCTATCTTACTGGGGGTTGGCTTTGGGGTTTCAAAAGCCCACACTAGGCTCAGGCTCTCTTTCTCTACCTGCCACCTGCCAAGGAGGATATAAAGTTCTCAGCTACTGCTCCAGTGCCGTATTAGTGAGCTTCCTGCCAAGATGATCATGGCCCATCCCTCTAAAACTAAGCAAGTCCTCAATTAATTAAATGCTCTCATATGTATGTGTATGTGTGTGTGTGTGTGTGTGTGTATATATATATATATGTACATATATGCAAATGTAGGTATACATATTATAACTAAGCTTGAGGTATTGATAGAGACACCCATGTTACATGTAAACGTAAAGGGGAAGGTTATGGGAAATTCCAAAACAAAATAATAACAACAATAACAAACACACATACTAAAGATAGAAAAGAAGGAAGGAGAAAGGCAGAAAAAGCCAACCTGAAAGAAAACAGAATTCAAAAACTAGAATTTTCCTAACATATAGTGAACTGTTAACAACAAAAACAAAAGGGCCAACAGAGCATGGTGGCGCACGCCTTTAATCCCAGCACCTGGGAGGAGGCAGAGGCAGGTGGATCACTGTGAGTTTGAGGCCAGCCTGGTCTACAAAGGGAGTCCAGGACAGCCAAGGCTACACAGAGAAACCCTGTCTCAAAAAACCAAACAAACAAACAAAAAATAAATAAAGAAATAAATAAAAATTAAAAAGGGCCAGCAAGATGGCTTAGCAGGTAAAAACCTTAGTGTGTAACTATGACAACCTGAGGTCCATCCCTGGAACCCATGGCAGAGAGAGAGAGAGAGAACTAACTCTCTAAAGTATGGACTCTCCAAACTCCATGGCACACTCCCTGCAAAACAATCCATAAATCATAGGATTGTAAAATTACTGCTGCTGGAGAGTCTCTGATGTGCTAGGCACCATTATAACTGCTTCGTAGGCATTGGTCCTCACGACTCCCTAAATAATCCTAAAACTGCAAATGGTACCTGCGTGCAGTTACAGTTTCCAAGAAAATACTGAGCCCTAATCTTATCAAGTTAGTTCACCCAAGTACGCTGACATCTTCACAGGGATCTTGCTAATTAATTCGGTGACAATAGCACTGAGTCATTTGTTGAACACGCTGAGAGTGGCAGCATGCAAAACACTAATTCTTAGACATGCTGTCTGTCAGGAATCCAAGAATAATGAAGGCCAATTTATTTAGAAATTTAAATGTGGAACAAAATGCCACATAATTCGGCGGAGGAGGAATATGTAAGGAGCCAAGAGAGGAGTTTCAACTCTTGTATACTTTCCAAATTAAAAACAGAAAGAAAAAAAAAAATATATATATATATATATATATTAGGTAGTGTTTATCTTGAAATACTACAGAAGAAGAGAACTTCATTTACTATCCTTCTGTGACCCCTGAGCCCAGTGCTAATGCCAACTTCTTCATTGCTACTGACTCATTCTGCACAGTGGGGAGCAGTGTGACACACCAGCCCCTCTGGCCTGGTCTCCCTCCAGAGGCTGGCATGCTTCTTGTTTAAGAAAACAGCAGCTGGGGCTGTATGCAATTCAGTAAAGAGCTTAAGAGCTTACCTAAGCAAATGTAAGGCCCTGGGCTCACTCACCAGTGCTTGTAGGGGAGCGGGGAGCAGGGAGAACTGTTTGGACTGGGCCTGTTGACTAGTGGTACAGTGGTAAACATTTGATTACCATGCTAGAGGCCCTAGGTTCAATTTCCAGCATTGCAAAAAAGAAGAAACAACACCCCATAGGTGTAGCTTCAACAGGTGGCTCATGCAGGAAGCAGGCTACAGGTTCACAGCTGACCTGGGCTACACTGTGAATTCAATGCTAGCCTTGGGTATCTAGTAATACTGTCTCAAAAACAAAACAGAGGGAACAGAGTAGGTTTGTTGAGATAGCTTAGAAGGTAAAGGGGCCTGGCAACCTGGGTTTGATCTTGGGAACCAGGTAAGGGTGGAGAGAGAGAAGTGACTCTACCAGATTGTCATCTACACATTTACTGTGGCATATGCACCCACAGATATACACACATGCACAGTAATACCAATAAACATTTAAAAATGGAAGCAGATGGTGGGGAAAGGGTGGAAGGAGGGGGAAAGTGTGCCCCAAGTTTGGTAAATAAATATTGATATTTTTAGATATGTTACCAGGGCTTACAAATTCTCAATGCTGCTGGGCATGGTGGTGCGTGCCTGTAATCCCAGCACTCAGGGAGGCAGACGCAGGAGGATCTCTGTGAGTTCGAGGCCAGCCTGGTCTTATGAAGCAAGTCCAGGACAGTCAAGGACACACAGAGGAAACCCTGTCTTGAAAAACAAAAACCAAACCCAAACAAATTCTCAATATCTCTACCACCATCTCTTCTCTTTTATAAGCAGAAACAGAATTCTAAAAATGAGCAGTGAAGAATGGAATACTCAAGAAAAAAAAAAAACACTCCAATAAAGAGATACACCTCTTCACTCTACAAACATACCATGTTATTGTGCCTGGCATAGTGGATGCTGAGATGACGTGGTGGACCAATGGAATAGACAAGGCCACAAAGAGGCATGATGTCAAGAAAGGAGAGGCTGCCTACCTGAGCAGGTGTTCCTGCCACAAAACATCGCCACCACGCACGGATGCGCAGCCTATCTAAATCTTTCTGGTTTTGTTTTGAAATGGGGTCTCACTGTGTGGCCCAGGCTAGTGCTGAACCTAAGGGACTCAGGTTCAGACCCAACCCTTCAAATGCTAGGATTACAGGTATGTGCCACTACACATGATAGACTTAAAGTTTTAAAAAGAAACAAATAAAAGCCCAATCCCACCCCCCTACCCCTAGCCCCCCACCACCATTTCTTTCCACATCTTTGTCTTTTGAGGTAGGGTCATATCATAGAGCATTGTTAGGAGGCATGCACTGAGTTAGAGATTCCTGGGCCTCAGTTTTGGCAGTGTGGGGATTATAAATCCATGTCACTATGGATGATTCAGGGTGGAACCTGTGCCACCAGGCATGGCTCGGTGTGGGATTATATACCTGTGCCACTATGCCTGGTTCTGTGGCCACTTTAAGAGTAACCAAGCCAGGCTTGGTGCTACACGCCTGTAATCCCAGCACTCAGGAGGCAGAGGCAGGAGGATCTCTGTGAGTTTGAGGACAGCCTGGTCTGGTCTACAGAGGGAGTCTAGGACAGCCAAGGCTACACAGAGAAACCCTGTCTCAATTACATTTTTTTTTTTTTTTTTTTTTTTTTTTGGTTTTTCGAGACAGGGTATCTCTGTGTAGCCTTGGCTGTCCTGGACCCGCTTTGTAGACCAGGCTGGCCTCGAACTCACAGCGATCCGCCTGCCTCTGCCTCCCGAGTGCTGGGATTAAAGGCGTGCGCCACCATGCCCGGCTTTGAAACCCTGTCTCAAAAAACCAAGGAAAAAAAAAAGAGTGAGTGAGAGAGAGAGACAGAGAGAGAGAGAAAGAGAGAGAGACAGAGACAGAGAAATTAGCCTCTCTTCCTTTGTTTTAATAAATAAAAGCAATTCATTTTTTAAATTCTTTTTATTTTTGCAGTGCTAAGGACTGAACCCAGGGCCCTGCATATGCCAGGCAAGCAGTTTGCCTAGCCCTTCATCCTTTCTTCCTTCCTTCTTCTTCCCTTTCTTTTTCCTCCTCCTCCTCTTCTTCCTCTCCAACCCCACAGAAACAAGAAATACTTTATCTGGGAGCCATTTTTAATAACTATGGCTCAGAAATACAAATGTAAGTTACCCCAAATTTCATGTTCCAATACGGAAGCAGTTTTATGGACGCTTCTACAGTTTTAAAGAAGAAAGATACTTTGTAGGTGATGTCAGAAGGGCAGGTACAGAAAGATGGGGAATCTTTTCTATAGGCCAACACGTCATCTAATGTCATTCTTAACTTTTAGGTTGGTAGAAACGAAGTTAATAGATTCTGAAAGGTTTTGTTTGTTTGTTTGTTTTTATCTATTAGTCACCAGATGCTAGACCCAACACAGAGGCAGACAAGAGATGGCTCTTCTGAGGCCTAGAACTAGCCTAAGATATTAGGGGAATTAACCTCTGCACCTGCAGATGGTTTCTTTTCAAGAGCTATTATTCACAGTGCCCCCTGTTGGCCAAGCAACACATTTTGGGCATGCGGGAGGCACATACTACTTATTAAACAGATAGAAAGAAATACCTGGATCATATCAACGCTATTAGCCATCATGATCCAAATCTAAATTTCCACACCCTCTGTATTTGACGTGACATTTACATACAACATAGGATTACTATGCCTAAGACTAAGTAATGACAAACACAATTTCCAGCTGGGCGGCAGTGCACGCCTTTAATCCCAGCACTCGGGAGGTGGATCTCTGTGAGTTCAAGGCCAGCCTGGTCTACAAAGAGAGTCCAGACCAACCAAGGCTACACAGAGAAACCATGTCTTGAAAAAACCAAGAAAGAAAGAAAGAAAGAAAGAAAGAAAGAAAGAAAGAAAGAAAGAAAGAAAAGAAAAACACAATTTGGTGCCTAATGCACCTAATGCATTGAACAGCCCTTGATTCTTTGATCCTAAGTCTTGTCTATAGGTCAGGCTAGCCTCAAAGTCCTTCTTCTCTTCTACCAACACACTGGGCTTGAACTACACTCATTTCTTCATATTGTCACAACTCTGTTGAGGCAGGGTCTCATGTATCCCAGGCTGTACCTGAGTTTGCTATTCAGCCATGGATTACAGCACTTGTCAGCAGGCATTGTTTATGGACTGCTGGGGCTCAGCCCAGCATGCCTTGCAAGCTAGGCAAGTAAGTTCTCTGCCGACCAAGCTATATATCCCCAGGCCCATGTTTTCTCTTGTTTCTTTCTCTTTTTGTTGGGGGTGGTAGTGGTGGTGGTGGTTTGAGAGACAGGGTTTCTCTGTGTAGCCTTGGCTATTTGGACTTGTTTTATAGACCAGGCTGGCCTCGAACTCACAGGGATCCGCTTGCCTCTGCCTTCCTGAGTGTTGGGATTACAGGTGTGCGCCACCATGCCTGGACGGCTCAGGCTCATATTTTCTTTCTTCCTTTTTTTTTTTTTTTTTTTTTTAAGAGTCTCACTAGCTGGTGGCCTCAAACAGAGAACTGCCTGCCAGTGCCTCATGAGTGATGGGATCAAAGGTGTGTCCTACCACACCCAGCTTAAAGCCACACCTCTAAATATAGCTTGCAGCCTGCGTACATGCCCAACACCCTTTTCTATTTAAAACTGCCTTCCTAACCTTCCTCAAATCCAGGAAGGTTCAAAAGCCATGTCTCTTCTCTATGTCTCTTTCCTGGAACAGGGTCTGAGCAAAAAGAGCCCCTGACCTATGGTAGTCCTCAGATACTTCCATGGGCAGGCCACGAGAAAAGCCACGGATACTCGGTCCTTCCCAGTCACCTGGCAGGAATTAACTGAACCTAGCCAAATGGCCCTTTTCTCTAAATAAAACCACACCTGCAGTTCTTAGACTGTCTTTGTGCCATGAAACACATCAACAGAGAGCAACACCAAGCATTCTGGTTAAAAGAGGTTGGGACAGGCAAGTCCAGAATAGTTCCCGGTTTTCCCACATATACTTTATACATCTTTGGTCTTCCTAGAAGTCGTGAAACGAAGGCTTAAAACTACCAGGCCCACACTGCCTGCTGTAGAGCACCTCTGTGATTCAGCACTTAGGAGGAGGGGGGTAAGGGAGATGAGGTGTTCCAGGCCAGCCTCAGCTTTGTACTCGGTTTGAGGCTAGATACCCTGTCTCTAAAAAGCAAAACCAGAGACCAGGTGGTGGCGGCGCACGCCTTTAATCCCAGCTCTCGGGAGGCAGAGGCAGGCGGATTGCTGAGAGTTCGAGGCCAGCCTGGTCTACAAAGCGAGTCCAGGACAGCCAAGGCTACACAGAGAAACCCTGTCTCGAAAAAACCAACCAACCAAACAACAAAAAGCAAAAACAGAAAAAAACAAAAACAAACAAACAAACAAAAACAGAGCTAGCAAAAACAGAGGACACTGAGGCAATGAGACTGGCCGATTCAGAAGAAAAGAAAGGCTGGCCAGGCATGGTGGCACACGCCTTTAATCCCAGCACTCGCAGGGACAGGCTGGTGGACCGATGTGAGTTCAAGGCCAGCCTGGTCTACAAAGTGAGTCCAGGATAGTCAAGGCTACACAGAGAGACCCTATCTCAAAAAACCAAAAAAAGAAAAAAGAAAAAGAAAAAGAAAGAAAAGAAAGGCTGACCAGCACGGAGAAACAGAGGTGTGCCTGAGGCTGGGCATGAGAGCTGGCAAGAAACAGGTGTGTCTGGAGTGGGTCTATCCTTCAGAGCCTCCCAGTTTTCTTTACAAGCCATGTGTATCCTTTCAATAATCAGATCTGGGGGGAAGGGTAGGAATCCCAGGACCCTACGCTCTTTGCTCAGCTCTTTGCTGATAGATTTTTGAGGTGTGCAGGGAGACATCACCTAAGATATCCCCTGTACGTAGCCACAGGGGTGTGAGTGAGCCTGGATTCCATGAATCTGAGACCTTGCAAAGCTAGGCTCTAAGCAGGCTTCCGTCCCTAACCCAGGCTTCTCTCTCACCTCCCAACAAGTCGGCCTGCTTTGTGCGGGGGTGGGGGGGTTGTGGAGGGGGGGGGACAGGGACAGGGACACATTCGGAACTCTACTCTAGCCTCTAGGATTATAACACAGCCATCATGCTGTGACTCACCAGAGGTCTCCCCCCACCCCCACCCCCATGCTCAAGCCCCCCCCTCCTTCTTTAATAACTCAAAAACCTTGTTCTTCCAAGAGCAGCCTTGCAAGGGAGCCTGCCTGATGAATATGTTCCCACACTGGCAGTAGCCTTGCTCCTGCTCTTTTACAAGGTTTTCATGCCACTGGAAAAGCATGCAGCACACTGCGTGATCTCTGATCCAATCGAGGACATTAAGGGAACGCCGCTTGTGGACTACTGTAGTTCCAGGGACAGAAAATAGCAATGAGTCTCAATGATAAGAAAATCCATTAGGATGAATTATGTACTCAGCCCTGTGGGATGCCCAAGTCCAACAGCCCTTGGATTCAATATGCCGCCGCTGAGAGCAAACACCTTTGTTTTATCTGAATGTTCAATCCCACTGACCATGGTATTTTAAAAAGATAAAATAAAACCACCTTCCCATCATTCATCTCAGACAGCTGGTTCACAGGCTTTCAATTCAAGGTGATTCTGTACTTTTCTATTTCTGTCTGGCTAACCAGCTGCCCAAATTGCATCAGACAGTTTCCTCTCGAAGTCCTGAGAGAACAAACATTACCGAAGGCAGGGTGTTAATAATACCTTCAAAAATCACTGCCAATTTCATAAGAAACGTTGGAAAGGTTTTTCAGAAAAACAGCATTGTGAGATTGCAGAAGCCTGTGGGACCCAGAGAATAAACGGGGTGGGTTGAAGTCACCGATTGTTATGTAAAAACTGAGTCACGAATCTCAACCAAGGTAAACAGTTTAAGCAAGCACCACGGAAAGACAAACAGGGAGCCACAGTGAGCCTGGTAACACAGGAATGGGTGGTTTAAGGCAAATCTGCTGACTGGTCCAGATGCTGTGCAGTGACCAAAATCTGTTCCAGGGGATCTGAGAATCTAGAGAAAGTCATTCCTTATCACCTATCCTCAGAGGGGTCTGAATCCAAAAGGATGAGACTAAAACCAGAAATAAATAAACTTAACTTAGCACGCAGCATTTCCTTTCCATGTTGGAATTTGTTTTATAAATAAAGCTTTGGGGTGTTTGTTTCTTTATTGGGAGACAAAGTCTCACCATATAGTCATGTCTGGCTTGGATCTTGCTATGTAGACCAGGCTGGTCATTCATGTGTGTGTGTGTGTGTGTATGTGTGTGTGTGTGTGTGTGTGTACGTGTGTGTGTGTGTACATACATATGTACATATATACACACATACATACATGTGTATATATATATAATATTTTTAATGTATAAGATGAAAATGAAAAGTCTCTAGGTTGGTATGAGTGGATAATTATTGAAGATGGGGAACAATATAGAATCAAAGTTCTCAAAAGAACCCTTCCAACACTTGTCAGAGACAGGAGGACAAGTCATAGAGGCTTTGCTTGACAAAGTTCCAAAGACCTCCAACTGTCCAGCATTGTCTTTAGACATCCAGAACAGCTGTTGAGGCTTTACTTGACAGAGTCCCAAAGATCTCTAGCTGATCACCACTACCCTTAAATATTATATATGGCCCAGGTCCAATTTAGCCTAAAAATTCCTTTGAAATCTGCTTTTTCTCCTAAACTTGTCTTTCTCTCTATTTCTCACTTTTACTATGAGCTCTAATGAAATTCACACTGGAAAACTTTTTTCCCAGAGTGGATGTTGAAAGACGGTGTCTGTCCAATGGCTTGAGACAATTAGAGAATCTTGGCTATGACCATTGTGAGCAGCCAGGCAGAAACTGCTTGAAAAGAAAGTTAGAACTTTGACATAACAGTACCTGGTTAGATATTGTTAGCTGTAGAAAAGTAAAACTTGCTCTTATAATAAGTCAAAATTTCTTTAGAATCTGATTTGAGAGCAATAGAAGGTGGTCTTGGAAGGTCATGATTTACAGATATTTTACAATAGAGGGCCTTTTAGCAATTAGCCTAAGCTTGGATAAAGATGGATAGCATACCTGTTGGTTTGGGATTGGAAATAAATTTAAGTTTTTCCTGTGTTAAGGACATTTAGTTTCAAGCTATGTTGCTATGACAATCATGTGAACACAATGGCCTTAGCCTGGGGAAATTTATGATTAAACTTTCCCAAATATTGTTTAAGAAATAATAATCAGGTCATGCTGACCATTGCTTGGATATTGATTGATTTTTGTTGTATGCTTTATTGTGGTTATACAGAAGTGTTTGTATTTCTTTGTTAGATTGTTTTCTTGCTCTGTTGACTTTTAAATGCTCTACTGATTGTAAAAGATGAAAAAAATTATGATGTAATCTGTAATTAAAAAAATTGAACTTCACTTTAAATAAAGTACTGGGGTTGGCCCAGGAGGAACAGAAGAAGGAATGGAAGAGTAGAAGGAAAATAAAGTTCTCCTGGGCTGGAAGACCTTTCCGTTTGGACCACAGTTTATGCCGAGGCCTCAATATTTCTTTTCTCCTCAGTTCCTCAATCTCTACTCAATAATTAGTTCCTTTAACTAATTGCTCGCCAACAGTTGGTTCCTTTAACTAACGGTTTGTTTCCTGCCACCTCAATTCTCCCTACCTTGGAACCACCAAGACTTTGTCTTCTCTCTTCTTGAAGCTTGTCTATGGGAAAGGCTCATGTCATATCAATATATAACAAATCCTCTGCCCCCCCCATTTGTTTGTTGTTTTGTTTTGTGTTGGTGTCTCATGTAGCCCAGACTGGCCTTCAAGTTGCTTTGTAGCCAAGGCTGTTTTTGAACTCTTGATCCCCAGCCACAACATCCAAAGGCCTGTGTCAGATGTCCAGCCATCTCTATGACATGCCACAGCAAAGCTCTAAGACTGTAAGTATATGCAGGAAAAAAAGAACATTTCACTCAGATCCTGCCATACCATATGCTATATGATGAAAGAGCATTTGCATAAATAAAAGCAGTAACATCTAGCATCTGCATGGGGCCTTGAACCATCAAAAACGACCCCAACAGGAACTGGAGAGATGGCTCAGCGGTTAAGAGCACTGTCTGCTCTTCCAGAGGTCCTGAGTTCAATTCCCAGCAACCACATGGTGGCTCACAACCATCTATAATGTGGTCTGGTGCCCTCTTCTGGCCTGCAGGTATACAAGCAGGCAGAAGACTATAAATAATAATTAAATAAATCTAAAAAAAAAAAAAAAATGACCCCAACAATATCCCTCTCACTAGATATGTATGGGGGCTCACACCTGTAATCCTGGCATTTAGGAGACAAAGGCAGAATTGCTGAAAACTCAAGGCTACCTGGGTTACATAGTGAGTTCCAGACCAGCCCTGTCTCACAGAACACAACAACAAAATAAATGTCTATCCCTGTACATTAGGAAGACAACATCACACTCATTTGATCTTGTGAATTGAAGTTCCCACCCACCCTTGCCGATACTGCTGTAGTCTGGTGGACTAGAATTTGTGATGGTGGAGAGATGGAATGCTGCAGATCCAGGGGCAAAATTGTCTTAGGCTAGCTTAGTCTCTTTAATTGGCCTTTATTACCCACCCCTGTATCTGATCTAACACCTTCTGGCTGCCAGGTAAAGCCTCTGGAATCTACTAATTAACTACATTATCAGGAGACCACTAGCTTCCACCAGCCTGAAAGCTCAGAACAGAACAGCAGCAGCAGCACCTGGAGCCGCACAGCGTCCCCCGGCTTGTTCCAACTCCCCCACCTCCCATCCCACCAGTGTCTTCAGGAGATGCCTTGATTGAGTGATTGATTGATTGATTGATTGGTGTTTGTCTTCTGTTCTGTCAGCCAAGAGTTCATCTGAGTGCTTCTATAGTGGAGCATGTTGTTTGGGGCAACCTGAACGTGTGTGTTCCTGGGCTGTGGTTGGTCATATTTGACTCAGGGTAAATTGTCTCTTACTTCTTTCGTAATAAGAACTGTGTTTTGTATTGACAGCAGGCACAGAAGGAAACGAGATGGGGGGGGGGGAGAAGAGGGGGGTGTCAGGGAGAGACTGGCAGGGAGAGACTGGTTTTAAGTTGTGTGTTTTTTTTTTTTTTTTTCCAGTGTGCAACTATCACTTTATTTCGAGAGCTGCTGTCCCTGAGTCTCAGGCGGCTGCAGTCTCTTTGGCGGCCCTTCTCTCTTCCAGCATCCTCTGCTTCTGCTTCGCCAGGCACTTCCTGGCAGAGTAATAGGCTCCCAGGTCAAGGTAGCGGTCCTGGTAGGCTTTTGCTACCTTGGCGAACTGCTCCAGTTCCTTTGCGCAGTTCTGCTTGGCGTTCTCGCCCTCCCTCTGCTGACAGGCCTTAAGCCTTTCCTGGATGATGTTGACAATTTCCTGGTCAACTTTGAAGTCCCTTCTCCACTGCATCTCAGCCTCAAAGATACATAGGACGTCACCCTCTTTGCATTCTGTGATGTCTGGCACACGATGGTACTGTCGGTGATAGTAGTAGATTCGGTTCTTGGCGTGTTGCTGCTCAATAAACTCTCTCACGAGGGTCACCGGCCGGTCCACGACGAGCTCATAGGCCTTCATCAAGTAGGTGATGGGGTTGGGGAGCGAGGTCTGCGGCGAGGGAGCTGGCGTGTGGCGCGGGGGCTTGGGGTACACATCCTTGTCCCAAGAGTCCGGCATGGCTTAAGCAAGCCCTCTCGGTCGACCTTCCCTCTCTCTGCACCACTGGACCGCTCGGCCTGCTAAGGACCTTAAGTTGTGTTTTAAATAAGGGACAGAATAAACACTTGAATCTAGATCTGCTTTCCCCCCCCCCTGTGTAGCCCTGGCTGTCCTAGATCTCATTCTATAGACCAGGATGGTCTCAAACTCAGAGATCCACCTGCCTCTGCTGAGCACTGGGGCTGAAGGTGTGTGCCACGACTGTCTAGCTAGTTTGATTTTTGTGCAAGAGAGCTTTCCAAGCCATCAAGTGCAGGGTTGACCTGCCGAAATTCTGCCTATTTTGTGGCCAAATACACTCAGAAGATGAAAACATTCATACGCCACACAGATATATACCAATATAAATACAGAGGAGACCCACAGGGGAGCCTACAAAAAACATGTACATTCTCAGGCTGGTACTGAGCCAGTGCTCTTTAATTAAGATAACAACACACGTAGGGACAGGAAATGGGTTGGAGGGTTCTAGCAATCTAGAGTGTCGGTATCAGTTAACGCAGGGCATAAATCCAGAGCTTCAGCATGTGCATAAAGGCTCTGAGCCTTTTAAGTCTCTCATGTTGTCCTGGAGATAAGGAATAAAGTAAGATCAAGACAGAAGGGCCTAAGGATCAGCCTTCCTCAGGACATTAGACCTGTAATCTTTCACTTAGCTTCCATGTGAGTTTTTTCTCAACAGGTCTCCTAAACAAAGAGGCAAAAGGAGATCACAGCAAATCTTCAGCTAGTCCTCTGATGAGTCAGAAAACCACCCTTCCTGCTTGCAAAGTACCTTTCCAAGAAGCTCCGGTTTTTTGTTTTTTGTTTTTTTTAAAAGCAGGTCATTATCTATCTGCCACACCACAGCCAGGAGTCTGAGGCCTCTAATTGCCTTACAGGTGAAGAAATGAGTCCGGAAGGTTTGGGGAACTTGCAAAAGATACAGGATGACTCACAGGACCATGCTGGTTGCCATGCCAACTGCCTCTTGCTTTTCCTTGGTAAAGACCAGAGCCATACTCTCTATTCTGGGTCTGCTGTCCCTGTCGTCCCCTTCCTTCTCAGGAGGGGGTGAATGGTCTCCAACCCCTCCTCCCACAGACACAGGTTCACACTTTACAATAGTGCTTCTCAAACTACTGAACACATGCTGTTTCTTCCTTCACCTCTGGCCCCAAGATCCTGCTGTGGCTTAATGAATTGTGCTATTCAGATGACAACAAATGAGGAAAAGAAAAGAAAGCCAAGTTTCCAGGTAGGACTGAGGGTCTCAATTGTGCCAAAAAATGGGAGATGAGCTTCCTGCTCGCTGCATCACTGACTCATCATAGGAGTGACCAAGGAGCCACAGAGAGCCAGCGCTCAAGGTTGTATCCACTGTTCACTGTGAGATTTTAAACAAAGCATGTGATTTCTCGAAACCTTGACTTTTTAAATCTGTATTTAAAAAAAAAAAAAAATCAACATAGGGTTGTTTACAACAAGGATTCAGTGCGGAATGCCCAATATTGGCTCTTATTGGCTATTACATAATGTGTTCCACTATCAGATTTTGCCAGAAGCATCATCAATCTCCCATTAAAATGTACATTTCTGTGACTTCTTAAAGTAAATGTAGTCCTGAATCAAGGAATGACTGTGGTGGGCTAACAACCTAAAGAGACCTTGCTGCTCTCTTGTTAAAATATTAGAATGAATGACAGGATGTCAGGTTAAAAATCCAGAGGTTCCTATAAGGAAGCCCACGGTGACTCCCCAACAAGCTGAGACCTGGTTTCCCCGTGAGGTGTGCTATAACCACTTTCTCCACTTTTACAGTGTCACCCAGACACATAACTAAAGTCCAGTTCCATTAACTGGAAAGAACTACCAGTCAAGTTTTCAATCATGTCAGGTTTTTGTTTTGTTTTGCTTTGGTTTTTTGAGACAGGGTTTCTCAGTGCAGACCAGGCTGGCTTCGAACTCACAGAGATCTACAGCCTCTGCCTCCTGAGTGCTGGGATTAAAGGCGTGCACCACTACCTGGAGGCTCACTTCGGTTTCTATAGATGGGAAAGGGGAGAGTTGTTGAATTTGAGTTATTTGCCATTTTATCCTGGCTTATATAGAAACCTTGACCTTCTGTCTGTTCACAGGATGGTCCAGCGAGCGTGCTGCCCAGCAACATGACAGGAACAGGAGCTGTTGTGCTAGTGCTCGGGCCCACTGGTGACCAAGCTGGCTTGAACTGCAGAGAGCCTCCTAAGTCGTTTCTGATAACTAGGCTGCATTCATTAACTACCTAGCCAACCACCAACCAGAGGCTTACTTAGTTCTGGGAAGCTCTTCCCCAGGACTAAACAGACTCCGACAGTTTTAGACCAGAGAATAAAAAGACCCACTATAATATGTCATTAGACAGGTAAAACATTGTCTAATGTAATTAATGTATGCCAGGTGATCTGCAGCTGAGATTATTACGCTCAGTGGAGACCATCCATCGTCAAAGATGGTGTCCCTGGGACCCATCAACAAGGCTTGCTTAGACAAGGAAGGCAGCCCCTAGCTTACTCTTCTAACCCAATAATAGGTCAGGGTGAACCCCAGTGTTTCCATTTCTAACAGGTACCTCCTGATGTTTGCTGATGCTGATTTAGTCAAGGTTTGCAAAGACCTAGATGGAAATCAAACAGAAAAGAGGAGAGGAGATAGGGAATGGGTAAAAAGGGCCACAGGGGAGGCTGAGCAGGCAGATCTCTGCTGGGTGCAATCTCTGCCGGGTAGGGTGTGGTGAAAGACACGCCCACCCCACCCTGCATTCATATTCCTAGGTTCTTGGTGTCTTCCACAGAGCAGCTGGGAACACTGGATCTAAGGAAAACACCTTGCAAACACACACACATACACACACACACAAAAAAAGCTGACACTTGAACTTGACTTCCAGGGTTGGGCTTAGTGTGAGTTTTAGGGTTGGGTTCCTGCCTTCAAAGGCATCTCCCTACCTACTTGCTAATGATTAACAAGTAGTAGTCAGAGCTCACGCCTGTGACCCCAGCTTGGGAAGTTGAAGAAAACAAGCCTGAGGTCAACCTGAGATATGTAATGACACTTGTCCTCAAACAAACAAACCAAAGACTTGATAATTAGTTAATTAAAAGGAAGAAGCGGGGAGCATGTGCTGCAAGAGGGAAAGGGTGAACACTGGGTAAAGCCTGCATGAAAAGCTACGGAGAGGTGTGGCCAGGACCGGAAGCCAGGCATAGTCATTTCTGGGAGGGGCTGGGACACCTAACTGTAGTGTGCACTTCCTGTCTAGATACCGGGACCTGGGAGGCCTCTTCCCGAGTCAGGACCGAGTTTCCCCGATCTAGAAAATAAGGAAGCTAATTGGATTTCTTTCACAAATTTTTCTACTCTTGAATCTCTGTTTTTGTGGACTCCCTGATGAGTCTCCAGAGGAAAATCTTCCCTCACAGGATCAAAAGAAAACAGACCGTCTGCAGCACATTTTGTACTGAGAAGATTGACCACAAACCACAAGGCGTGGAAGCACGGAGCAGCAAACATTTCCTTTGGGCTTCCAAACGCGGATGAACATATTTTAAAGGAAAGCTTGTGCTAATAGGCATGCTGTAAAACACTGTCTAGGGTTACAGCTAAGTTTTCATTCCGTAGTGCAGACACTGAAGCTGCCACTGTGCTGCAGGCTTATTTGTTGCACAACTATACCATCAAACACACAAGCCTTTTCTGGGTTTAAAAATAGTATTTCCTAAACCTTCAAAGGTTTATCAGGACTATCTGCAGCTATGGTGAAAGTGGCTTTTGGCTAAAGGGAGGTGGGAGATTCACCAGGATACGTGCATATAACACTCATACCAGGCATAGAGATAGATGCTCAGGGTGGGCTAGTTTCCACAGTCACTGTGGTGGTTTGAATAAAAATGGCCTCCATAGGCCCATAGGAAGTGTCACATTAGGATGTGTGGCCTTGTTGGAATGGGTGTAGCCTTGCTGGAGGAAGCAGTATGTCGCTGGGGGTTGGGCTTTGAGATTTCAGATGCCCAAACCCAATGTCACTCTTCCTGCTACCTGCTGATGCAGATGTAGAACTCTTAGCTCCCTCTCCTGCACTGTGTCTGCCTGCATGCGCCATGCTTTCCACTATGACAAAACTAAACCTCTGAACTGTAAGCCAGCCCCAATTAAATGATTTTCTTTATAGGAGCTTCCATGGTCATGGTGTCTCTTCACTGTAAAAGAAACACTAAGACAGTCACTGTAATGGAAACAGGTGTTTCAAATGAAATATTGTAATCTCTTTGTACAGGATATACATATCCAGCACTTGGGAGGCAGAGGCAGGCAGATCTCTGTGAGTTGGGTGAAGCCTAGTCTAGAAAGAGATTCCAGGGCAGCCGGGGCTATTACACAGAGAAACCCTGTATTGAAGAAGTTGTGTCAGGATGTACATGCAAGTAAATGTTTCTATATTAGTTTAAAACTGAATCTATCCAATATTATTTTCCCTTTCTATTGCCCATTTTAGCTAAATGTGCTGCCTTCATTTCTGCCTTTCTCTATCCTTTGGAGAGCAATGTTTGCCCCTTTACCCTCGTTAATGTACCACATTTAAGTTTACCTCTACCTGTTTCCCTGGTAGCTTTGCCAAACGGATGACTCAGGTTCCCTGACTCCTCCAGGACCTATTTTCTCAAATCTTATATTTGACCATAGATCAATGGTTATTTACTTTTCTTTGCATGAACTCTCTCTTTCTGTCCAACTTGCTACAAAACCTGTGAGTAAAGAACCATCTCTCTAGCCAGCAGCAGAAGGCGGAAACAGGAGGAAACAGAATTAGCTCAAGGTCAACCCAGATCCACAGCCCACGAAGCAAGTTTAAGATTTGCCGGAGTTATTATATAAGATCCTCTCTAAAAGAACATAGGAATAGAGAAGAGGAGGAGAAGGAAGAGGAGAAAGAAGGGGAAGAAGGGGAGTAGGAGGGAAAGAAACAGAGGGGGAGGGGGCAGAAGGGGGAGGGGGAGAAGGGGGAGGGGGAGGGGAAGCAATGGGAGATCAATATTGTATTGTTCTTTCCCCTTTTCTCAGTGTCTAGGGCAGGGTTAAAGGTAAGCAGGTCCAGGTTGCCATGTACCTTTGAACCTGGAGAGAAACAACCATACAATGCTACAGAGTGCAAGGGCGGAGGCTCCAGGTGTGGCCTTTCGGTGGTTGTACGCACATCCAGGTGAAAACAGGCAGCAGCCCCTCCAGGGTTGCAGCTGCCACTCTTTTTGATTGTGACAAACACCTGTATGTCAGCCTGGTTCCCTTGGAGGAGTGTCAAATAATCCTTCCTCCGATACTGTTCTCTTGTCCCTCAGAGGATGTGTCTGTAGCAGGGGTCTCAGCCTTACTTGGTTTCTACCTGCCGTCAAGATGCAGTCTGGTCTAGACAGCAGGCACCCTGCTGGCAGACAAGGGCTCCTGCAGGCAACACACAGCACAGAGAAGGAGTGAGACCAGGAGACTGAGAAAAGTTGGCAGAAGGCCACAGAGCTCTTGCTCGTTAGGCAAGGCACCCTTAGGGACAAACAACTCTATCAGCATACTCTCTCACAATCTCTAAGTGTTTGGTTGTTTTTTTGATTTTTGTTTCGTTTTGTTTTGTTTGAGGATCTTATTGTTGTGAAGAGACACCATGACCATTGTAAAAGGATCTTTTATTTGTCAGTTTAAAATTGTTGTCTGGGAGGATTACTGCCTCCTGCTAACCTAGGCCTAGTGCTGGAAGCTTCTAGCCTCTGTACAATCTAACCTAGGCCTAGAGTGGTTTTAGCCTCTGAGACTTATTACTTAATAAGCTCAGCCCATATTGTTCTTACTGAGCTCTGGGCTGGCTGGTTCAACTCAGCTGTTCTGGCTCTAACTCCTCTCCTAGCTGACTATTCAGTCTGGCTTTTCTCTCAGTCTCTGAATTGCTGTTTGGCCTCAATCTAACTCCAGCACTCCGCTCTAATCTCCTGGCTCCTTCTCAGTTTCTGGCTCATTCGACTGCCACCTGAGTTTTCTCTCTGCAACAAGTCTATTACTGTCCCACTAAAACTGCCTCCTCCTCCTTCTTCCTCTCTCTCTCTCTCTCTCTCTCTCTCTCTCTCTCTCTCTCTCTCTCTCTCTCTCT
>OU015748.1:90693854-90732466 GCA_907169655.1 Acomys percivali
TCTCTCTCTCTCTCTCTCTCTCTCTCTCTCTCTCTCTCTCTCTCTCTGCCTTGCTCCTTTCCTCTCTCTCTTCTCCTGAGAGTTGGGCGTATCCTATTCTGTCAAATCTTTCTCTGTCACTCAATTAGACATCACTTTCAATGGGTGCTTCCTTTTACAATCTAACTTTACCGTCATTGTTTGAGATTAACAGCATGTACCATACTACACCTGGACCTAAGCTTTTCTTTACCTGAAACTTGCTCTATACCAGGCTGGCCTTGAGCTCAGATCTGTATGCCTCTGTCTCCTGTTATAATTCCAACTGGAATCACACAGACCTAGAAGACCTTTCGGTGTAATCTCTTGCCAGAGCAGCCATATTCTGAATCAAAATTTCTCTACAGACCACAGCAACTCTTACAGATGAAAACATTTCATTGGGGCTGGCTTACAGTTTCAGAGGTTTAGTCTATTATCGTCATGGCAGGATGCATGGCAACATGCAGGCAGACATGGTGCCGGAGGAGGGGGACAAGATGTCTGCTTCTTGATCTGCAGGCCCCAGAAAGAGACTGTGTCCCACCCTGGTGAGAGCTTGAGCACAGGAAACCTCAAAGCCCACCCCTACAGTGACACACTTCGTTCAGCAAGGTCACCCTTTGTAATAGTGCCACTCCCCATGGGCCAAGCATTCAAATACATGCGTCTATGGGGCTGTTACTTTTCAAACAAGAATACGAATCTCAGGTGAAGTGATGGGAACACAAACACACAAGAAGGGATCAACAGTAAGGATCAAAACACATTGAAAAGTGACAAGAAGAGCTGTTGAGAAGCGTCTAGAACAGTGGTTCTCAACCTGTGGGTCAAGACCCCTTTGGGAGCCGGGCGTGGTGGCGCATGCCTTTAATCCCAGCACTCGGGAGGCAGAGGTGGGCAGATCGCTGTGAGTTCGAGGCCAGCCTGGTCTACAAAGTGAGTCCAGGACAGCCAAGGCTAACACAGAGAGACCCTGTCTCGAAAAAACAAACAAAAAAAAGACCCCTTTGGGGAGGGTTGTACTACCTTTCACAGGGGTCACATATCAGATATCCTGTATATCAGGTATGTACATTATGATTCATAACAGTAGCAAGATTACAATTATGAAGTAGAAACGAAAATAATTTTATGGTTGGGGAGTGACTGTATTAAAGGGTCATAGCATCAAGAAGGTTGAAAATCCTGGGTAGAAGACACGTGGGTAAGCTTGACTGAGACACAATAAACCCCTGTGTATAGAGAAGAAGGAGGCCTGCCAAGAGGTTGGTTTTGTCATTAACACTCCACAAGTGCACAGATCACTAAGAACCTCAATCTTTCTTGGTGTTCCTCGTGTAGCCCAGGCTGGTCTCAAACTCACTACGTAGCTGAGGAAGACCTTGAACTCCTGATCCTCCTACCTCCACTTCCTAAGTGTTGTAGTAAGTAAAAATAGCTAATAAAGTTTATTATCAAAGTCTATAATTATTACAGTGGTTTTATTTAACCCGCTATCAAATAATCAAAGACACAGACACCTGGTAGAATTTAATTAAGTCTTATTTTCACCTGGGGCTGGGCAGATATTTACCCCCTAAACTACCCTGTTACCTCCCAGCCCCATATAGCAGGCCATTTGCTCTGATCATTCCGATCTGGGATACTTCCCAAACATAATCCCAAAATACTTGCATGTGTTTCTCATCCGGGCCACTCCTCTCCACACCGAACCTCGGAGTTAACTCCTCCCCGCCACGTGTTTCTCTCCACGCCAACCCATGGCGGTTCTGCTTCCTTGTTCTTCCTCTACCTGTCTCTCCTCTCCTTCCTCCCATGATCCTCTTCGCTCCAAGCCCCAGAACCTTAGCCATGCCTCCCTAAGGGCTGCCCTGCCCAGGTGCATAGGCAACTTTATTTAGCCAACCAGGCATATTTTGGAGGCAAGGTTACACAGTATCACTTCGGTATACGTGAGGGAGTGCTCATAGAACAGTAGGAATTTGGGGGGTGGGCGGCGTGGGAGGGGCAAACAATGAATACTCATCACCAGACCATGCTGTAACACCTAAGTGCAACACCAAGACCATCCTCAACTCACTTTTGAAGTTGAGCAACCTTTTCCTTATCTCAGTGCTGGAGACTGAGATAGGGCCACATTTTCCCCTTTTATTTTGAAACAGGGTCTCACTGAGTCATCCAGACTTGCTTGGAAGTCATTTGCCTAAGCAGGCCATAGTTATGGCCAGGCATTGCCTAGTGATCCTCCAGCCTCGGCCTGTACCTTGGGGACTGGCTATAGTGGCTCTTGTAAGATTATTTCTGAAGTCAGGTGTGGTGGGCCATGCCTGTACTCCCATTACTTAGGAGGCAGATGCAGGAATATCCGGAGTTCAAGCTTATCCCCTGCTACATCCTGAGTTCAAAGCCAACCTAGGCCACATAAGACCCTGTCTCAAATCAAAACACAACACACAAAAAGAATATTTCTACATGCTTGCTTTTGTTATATTAATGGTTGTTTTTGTCTCTCTCCCTCTGTCTCCCTCTCTGTGTTTTCTATACATTTATATCTTCATGAGCTCTCTATTATTTTGTAAGTACCCTACATATTCCATTTTTTTTATAACTTCCTACTAAGTGATGGCAGATGAGCAGGATGTCATTCCTGTTGGTGATTATATATATCAACAATCTGAAAACGTACCAAGTCCTATTTAGAGCATCAGTAATGCCCAGCACGGCTCCAAACACCTGTGGCTACTTTTCAAAAACAGCACTCATTAAGCCAAAGACGCTGTCTTCTAAAGATAGCTAGGCAAAGATCTCATCATCTGTCAGCAGCATTTCTCCTGACAGCTGTCATTTGGACTGGAGTGGCATTTGGCGAGATCTAGAAAGTCACACTGTGCTAATTAGGCTAGCAGAAGCAAAGGAGACAAGATGGACAGGGGCTCTGGGAAACCATTAAGATTCTCACAGGCCTTTGAGAGGCTTTTCCCAGCTGAACACTACTGCAGGTAGGTATCTCCAGGATCTTTCTGTGTTTGTCTTACTGGATGCAAGATGCTGGGGGTGCAAGGCTAACTTGACAAGCCCTTGAGCTGCACACCACAAAGAAATGATACTTGTGTTCTGAGATCCAACAGGCTGTCCTGGTTCCTCAGTGATGCTCAGGAACCTAGTTTACCTTGGTGATCCTTGTTAGCATCACAGTTACAGATGCCCTGAAGGATTCTGACTACAACTCTCATTTGTTGTTTCCAGAAACCCAAGTTGCCCACATATATGAAACCAGTAGCTTTCCATGGACGATGAAACAACAATCGGGGACAAGGGACTAAGCTCAAAAGCAATTTCCTTACTCTGAGGGAGGAGCAGTGGCCAGTTAAGTGGAACTGGTCCAGAGCAAGAGTTGTTCAGACTGGAACAAGAACTGTAACAAAGTAAAGCAAACAAAACTGTAACAAAGTAAAGCAAACAAAACGGTAACAAAGTAAAGCAAACAAAGGGGGTTGGGGTAGTCCGGCCCTTGCTTCACATGGGCAAAATGCTGGGCTCAATCTCCAAACAAACAAACAATGGCAAGCCAAACAGCAAGCATTTGCTTTAGTTGGGGGCGGAGAGGGGATGGGACAGGACATGTACAACCCAATAGTTAATGTGTGACATAATGTGTTCCTGGACATAATTTAGTAGGAAAGTAAAACTGAACAGTGTCCATGTTCAGAAAGGCAATACTCTAAGGTCCTTCCCTCATTGTTGTAGTTATTTCTAAGCTTCTGCAGAATATAAGAATAATCTTTCTTCTGTTTTCTGCCATCACATTTTTCTTTCACTTGTCGCCAACACCTCTGTATCTAGTTTCCTGAACTTTCTTCTGCCGGTTTGTGTTATCTGCGACTGATGGAAAAGCTCTAATCCAGACCAAACTCGGCCCACTAAACTTTCCATGGTGAATCATAAGCCAGTGTGGAGGTTCTATGCATCTCGTTGGATACGTAATTAGTTGGTTTGCTGCGCTGTGTTTTTTGTTTTGTTTTGTTTTGGTTTGGTTTGGTTTAGTGAGGCGGGTTCTCATGTAGCTCAGACTTGCCATCTAGTCAACAATATGTATTATTGTGTTCAGTCCCTCATCTCCCTATATCCACCTCCCAAGCGATGGATTGCAGGTGTGTACCATCTTGCCTGGCTGCAATTCATTCTTTTATGCCTGCATATTGTATCCATCATCGTGATCTGAGAATAAACTCTGTTTGTGTAGTATATCCCTTTGTGTGAATACTACATTGTAGAAGTGCCGAACCTTTAAATCAATATTTGTTCTGCAGTTTTTGAATGCATGACCTAAGGGGCTTGGATGTAACCGCTATTATAAACAGAATAGGAATCATTTTAGCTTGAAGCAGATGTGTATACACCCATAATCCCAGCACTGGGGTCAGGGGAGGATGAGGCAGGAGCAACAGTGTTCTAGACCCTCAGACCAAAAGCGCAAGAAAGGAAGGTCTGTAGTGAAAATTAATCCACTGTTGATTGTACTCGAAGGCATGTGTGTTTTCTTCCTGTTCTTCTTAAGCTTTTCTTTTCTAAGGCCAGGTCATTCCAAGCTTCTTATAGTTAGTTATGTGCACCACAGTTAGGGCTACAGTAAACATCACTCTAGTCCTAAGAGTTTCTGCTCAAGCCCTCCAAACAGCCTCTCACCACAGGCTGACAGGCAGGGCTCAAAGCTTCCTTTGTCCCTCTAGTCTTCTAACCCCTGAGTCTTCTGAGTGATGAGCTCCACTCTGAAGGTGCCTACTGATCCCAAGGAGTCTCACTCAGATGCAAAAACCTGTGCAGAAACAATGAGGATTCGGAGTCCGTCTGTGAGGAACACTGGATAAACCCAAATGAATTTCACATTTAAAGTTTCCTTTTTTTACTTTATTTTTTTACGCTTAAAATTTATTTGCTGGGCGGTGGCAGCGCATGCCTTTAATCCTAGCACTGGAAGGCAGAAGTTAGTAGATCATTGTGAGATCAAGGCCAGCCTGGTCTACAAAGCAAGTCCAAGGCAGACAAGGCTACACAGGGAAACTCTGTCTCAGACAAAACAAACAAACAAACAAAAACAACAAATTGTTTTTATATTCTGTGTGTAGTGTTTGACTGATATGCATGTGTACTGCATACATGCCTGATGCCCACAGAGGCAAGAAAAGGACATCAGATTCCCTGGAACTGGAGTTACAGAAAGCTATGAGCTACCGCATGGGTGCTGGGAATTAAACCTGGGTCTTATAGAGGAGCAGCTGATAATCTTAATTATAGAGCCATCTCTGTAGCTCCAAATTTCACATTTTATCAAATGAATATTCTATTCAATTATCTTCTACTGTAAGGACCAGACAAACTCCACTTTGAAAAAGAAACTCCATTTTGTGTTAAACCTGGCCAAGGGCTGAACTCAGATTCCAGGAAAACCACAAACTACTGTAAACAGAAAATTTCCCTAGCAACACAATCAGCTCACCTTGGGAAAGTCCAAATATACTTACTCTCTGTTGGTCAAGCTGACCAGCAGGTGGTCTGGCACATAGCAACAGCCAATAGGAGAAGCCAGGCCAAAGTTCCTAAAACCCCCATGACTGCTTCAAGCAATTTTTTCTATAGGTCAACTTGACCCAACCATAAAACTCCCTGCTTGCAGCTTTTCTGCCCAAATGCCATCCAGTCATATACTGTAAAACCCATTTCTTTGTTTAAAATCTATTAAAAAAAAAAAAAACCCTCTCAATTGAGACTCAGGGCCACTTTCCTGCATCTGCTGTGTCAGTGCTTAGAAGGTGTGGCCCCGGGCTCAAGCCTGCAATAAAGACTTCCTTGCAATTAATTGCACTTGGACTCAGCTCTTGGGTGGTCCATTCAGGGGTCTCTCAGAATTTAGGCATAATACCACCAACATATGGGCTTTTGTCATTTCTATCTACCTAAAGACTCATCTTCAAAGCCAACACAAGGGAGAGGGAGAAGTAGCCATTCCCTAAGGGCAAGAATTAAGATTCCTTGCATCCCAGTATTTTATTCACTGTGGTTAAAAGTAGGCCTCATAGGGTCTTGGTAGTTATAGGCTGACTAAAGGTAAATATTTATCAGAAAATCTTTTTCACAGGACTGGATAGATGGACCAGTGGTTAGGAGCACTGGCTGTTCTTCCAGAGATCCTGAGTTCAGTTCCTAGCAACGACATAGTGGCTCACAACCATCTGTCATGGAATCTGAATGCCTCTTCTGGTGTATATGAAAACATAAAAATAAATAAATAAATATTAAAAAAAAAGAAAGAAAGAAAGAAAAAGAAAATATTTTTTCCCAGAAAAATAAGAAAATTATATACTTCCAGGTTCCCCTGAAATTTAGTGAGAAAATCTGAACCTCAAATGGACTCCTAATGCAATGCAATGGAGTTACATATTACAAGAAGAAAACATGGTCACTCACTGCTCTCCAGCTTATTCAGATCCACTGGCCAGTGCAAAGCTGTTACCAACCCTATGTCTTGCTGGTTGCCATGTGAAAAAGACAGTTCTGTCATTACATCACCCACCCCGAGATTTAAAGGTCAACAGGGGAAAAAATATGCTTTTGATGTTGGTATCAGTCCCAGTAAGAGCAACAGCGGGAGGAAGAATAGCCTCATTCTGTCTTCCAGCTTATGCAAGGGCTAGTTACCATCTCGAGTGCCCTTTACTCTGTGCCAAGTGCATCACAATACCCCTTTCATCAGCTGCTTGTCGCAAGCAACAAGTGATAGAAACATTACTGTCCCAGATAAATATCAACACAGGCTCGACAGACCTGGAGAACTGTATGAGGGACGTGACCACTTAACGAGAAGACAAGCACGGAGCCCTGGCGGGTGAGAGGGATAGCCTGGAAAACACCTCATCACTGTAGGGTTGGTACAGCAACACTGCAGACCAACCCAACCCAAGCATTCCAGGATGGCCAGTAATACTAAAGATAACAAGGCAGGGAACACTATAGTGAGACTAAAGCACACTGTCATCAGATTTACGGTCTAAACTGTGACCTGTAAGATTGCAGAGGTGCCTTGGCAGTTAAAGGTGCTTGCTGCCAAGGCAGACAGTATGAGTTCAATCCTCAGAATCCATGTAAGTGGAAGGAGAACCAATTCATGCCTGTTGTTCCTGACTTCCACAGCTGTGCTATAGCAGGCACACCCACACACGCATGAGTGCAATATACATATGAAATAAATAGAAATGAAAAATACACTGTAAGCTCTAGCCAGGTGTGGTGGCACTTAAGAGGCAGAGAAGACAGATCTCTGAGTTCAAGGCCAGCCTGGTCTACACAGTAAGTTCCAGGACAGGCAGGGCTACATTATAAGACCCTGTCTCAAAAAGCAACAAAGCAAAACAAACTAAGAAAGAAAGAAAGAAAGAAAGAAAGAAAGAAAGAAAGAAAGAAAGAAAACCCCCCAAAAAGTGTTAACTATTAAAAAAAAAAAACTAGGACCAACCTTTGAAAACAGCAAGAAAATATAAAAATGTCTATATCTAATTAATTATTGAGTTATATTATCCTGAAGAATTAAATATTTCTTTTTTATGAAGGGTTTCGAATCTGTAATACATTAGAGCAGTACATGTCTATAGCTATTAACTTAACCTGTCTATTTTGAAAGAGTCTGTATTCTCAGTATATTTGTACAGTTAGGAATGGGTTAAAAAGAAGCACTGGAAAACCCCTGGGCCACAAGACTCTTGGGACGCGAGCATGACACATCATAGAGGCAAGCCTTTACTCTTGCTCTTGTCTCTTCCTGAAGTGCAAGTGCCTAAAGACCTTGTGGCAATCCTCCTGCTTCAGACTCCTGAGTACTGAGATTACAAGCTACAATCGACACAGCAGACTCATGCATTTTAAAAAATTAACTTTCAATTTTTTTCCTTAGCAAGTCACATCAGGTTTGGTGGAGCATTTTTTTTTTTTTTTTTTAAGAAAGATTTTATACATGGTTATGAACCACCATGTGGTTGCTGGGATTTAAACTCAGGACCTTTGGATGAGCAGCCAGTGCTCTTAATGTCTGTGCCATCTCTCCAGCCCAAAATATACTTATTTTTATCTGCATTGGTGTTTTTTGTCTGTATGTTTGTCTGTGTGAGGGTGTCAGAATCCCTGGACAATTGTGAGCTACCCCTGGGTGCTTGGAGTTGAACCTGGATCCTCTGGAAAAGCAGCAATGCTTTTAACCACAGAACTATCTCTTCTGGTGCGCCCCCTCCCTTTTTTTTGTTTTTGTTTTTGTTTTGTTTTGTTTTTTGGTGTTTCTTGACAAGGTTTCTCTGTGTGTAACCTTGGCTGTCCTGAACTCACTTTGTAGACCAGCCTGGCCTTGAACTCACAGCGATCCGCCTGCCTCTTCCTCCCAAGTGATGGGACTAAATGCATGCACCACCACCACTCTGCTTGTATTTTTTCATTTTTGATACTAGAAACTAAACCTCCCATATGATAGGTTAGTCCTCTACCACTAAGACAATATCCCCAGCCAACTTTCTACTTTTTATCTTGAGATGGAGTCGAACTAAATTGCCCAGGTCAGAGCCGGGCGGTGGTGGCGCACGCCTTTGAGCCCAGCACTCGGGAGGCAGAGGCAGGCAGATCGCTGTGAGTTCGAGGCCAGCCTGGTCTACAAAGTGAGTTCACAATGGCCAAGGCTACACAGAGAAACCCTGTCTCAAAAAAAAAAAAACAAAAAAACAAACAAAACAAAAAACAAAAAAAAATAAAAAATAAATAAATAAATAAATTGCCCAGGCTGGCCTTGAACTTGCAATTAATTGTGCCTCAGCTACCCACGTAGATATGATTACAGACCAGTGTACAGGCCTAGCTTCAACTGTATTTCATCACGGTGGCTTAGTATCACTAAAAATGACTTCAGTCAGCCAATTAGAATGTTTTCATTGCAACGCTGAATGAGGGACGCGGACTTTAAAAAAAATCCTAAATAGGAACTCTGCTACTCTAATTTTGTGTCTACTGTGCTCTCTCTAACTCCATCTTTATCCCCCCCCCTCTTCTTTCTGCTATACCCATTTTTGCCACTTAGCTCATCTGTGTTGGGTCCTGCTGCAAGGCATGGCTGGCATGCTCTGCCCTCTACCAGAGACTCACTATAGAAACCAGACATTTTCATTCCTCGGCCCCTTTTGTCTTTTTCCATCCCTTGCCCTTTCCCCTCCTCCCTGCCCTCCCTTCTTCCCTTCCCCCACCCCCAGCCCATGCTTCCCCTTCTCCTCCCCCTCCCGAGCTGCTTCCAATAAAGCAGCATGTATATATTATAGCTTCCGCACCAATTAGCTCATACTGACTATTCCGTCAATCACTTTGTATCTCGTATTCATCACTGAAGTCACTGAGGTCCTGCATTGTACTCACGCCCAGCTAAGCTTCCCTCCCTCCAGGCCAGGTCAGCAAAGCCGGAGCCTGGATACCCTGACTGGGAAGCAGACAAGGGCAGGCAGTCTTGCACAGATACAAAAACTAAACAGCCGCGCATGGTGATGCACCCTGTAATCCCAGCACTCAGGGAGGCAGAGGCAGGCCAGTCTCTGAGTTTGAGGCCAGCCTGGTCTACAAAGCAAATCCAGGACAGTCAAGGCTACACAGAGAAACCCTGTTTCAAAACAACAACAAAAAACACAAAGAAGGAAACTCGGGTGAAATAAAGTCACTCGGTTCCTACTCCCAACATGAACTGCAAAGCACAGAAGTTCAACGCCAGAAACTGTAGTTGCCCCTAGTTTTAAATGAGGAAGCAGGAGGGTGTAGTCTCACTACTTGAAATCTAGAAGCAATTTCACTTTCTACAACAAGCATCTGTTTGTATTTTTACTCAATTCCAAGAACCGGGAGGATGTCACTGGAGTTACAAAAATGGAACGATGAACAGTCAGCTATATTAACTAGTGGGTTAAAGGTAAAATATTTTCACCCTTTTGACCTTACACATGTGTGAGGGACCCCGTACCAAGCAGAAATAGCTTTTGTTTTTATGTGCATTGGTGTTTTGCCTGCATGTATGTCTGTGTGAGGGTGTCAGATCTTGGAGTTATAGACAGTTGTGAGGTGCCATGTGGGTGTTGGGAACTGCACCAGGGTCCTCTGGAAGAACAGTCAGTGTTCTTAACCACTGAGCCATTTCTTCAGCCCTTAGCTTTTGTTTATACTTGTAGCTGGGACCATAAGAGCCTATACTCCTAGCAAACAAACAAACAAAAACGAAGAAGACACCTAGAATTTATTTACTCAGTGTCTGGCACTTATTTCTACGATACCTATAGTTTTGTTTTGTTTTAATTTGTAAGAAACAGAAACTGCCTAGGCATAGTGGTACATGCCTTTAATCCCAGTACTCGGGAGGCAAAGATAGGTAGATCTCTATGCGTTTGAGGCCAGCTTGGTCTACATACTTAGTTGCAAGCCAGCTAGGGCTACATAATGAAACCGTTGTCTCAAAAGCAAACAAACAAGCCAGAAATAGAAACTGGCCTGCAGGAGTGGTGGGTCCCTGCAGCTACAGCACTAGGTAGGCTGAGGCCGAAGGATGGCTGGGATTTCAGGAGCGCATTGCTCATTAGTAAGCTCTAGGCCAATCTGGGCAACCTAGTGAGATCCTACCTTAAAAGCAAGCAAAGTGCTAGCAGTATAAATTCCGTGATACCGTTCTTTTTACCCATAATACTAAGCTGCCATTTCCCTAAATGATAACCCGATCCCTTACATGTGACTATTACAGTGATGGGGACCCTCTTCATATAGTCCATACAGGTAGAAGCTCATGAAGAAAGAACAGGGAAATTGCCTATGGTGGCATAGGCCTGCAATTCTAGCACTTGGGAGGTTGGGGCAAAAAGACGGTAAGTTTGACAGTAGCCTGAGCTACCTAAGATTCTGTCAAAGAAAGAGGAGGAAGAGGAGACTGAAGGGAAAAAGGAAGAGAGGGAGGAGGAGGAGGAAAAAAGGAGGCAGCAGAGTCCTGGCTATTAGAAGTCCCGTCCCGTTTCCCCCCCCCTACCCCCCGCAGAGGTCCGAGGTTCCAGAAGCACCAGTGGGTGAGGGCATTAGAAATATCACACTCCGTCTCCTAAGCATTCTACTGAGGTCTGGCTTCCACCCGGAAATCTGAGAATGCAGAAGCTTCAGGTCAGGGTGAAAGAACTGAAAACACCCAGATGACCTCCAAATCCACACGCATTTCTAGGTCTTTGTTGGATGGACATTCTTCCAGCCGAACCAACTTCCGCTCAGCTGTGTTCCACCCCTTAAGGAAAAGCAATTATTGAGCAGCCAAATAACCACCCTAAAGGGTGCTAGCAGGAAGACAATGGGTGAAGCGTCCCTCCGGTTCATTAAGCATGTGAATTAGTCAACTGTTTTGTTCCAGGATAAACAGTGACTCAATAAATCCTAGTGTACTAGAACAGTGGTTTCTTTTCCCTTAATTAACTTCTTGGGGGGTGGGGGGTGGGGGAAGGAGGAGGCAACACGTTGCACATGTGAAGGTCAGAGGACACCTTACAGGAAGGAGTTGGTTCTCTCCTTCCACTATGTGGGTCCTGAAAACTCTGGCTGTAAGACCCGGAAGTAAGCCCCTTTATCCACCGATCCTACCAGATTCTTAGCCCTAACTGGATAAGAATACATTGGAAAGATACCATGATAAGTTACAACAAGTCCTCAGTAAGCAGACGCTGGGCTGCTTCTTGGCTTGATGCCGCTGTTGGTGCAAAGTCAGCAAACGGTGAAACATTCAACAAATGTGCTGGCTCCCAGCCCCGCTGCTTAGATTTCATGGATATTTCTTCATTTCCTTTTTGTAGTAAACACAGCAAAAGACAAATCATGCTTGTTATATGACGGTTAGTGTTCTCAGCACTGAAGTAGCGAGGCACGGGATGGGATGTTCAGATACGGGCCTCATATTTAAAACAAACAAACAAACAAACAACAAAAACAACCCAAAAGGTTAAGCTCACAGTTATCAGAGAATGAGACCACTTTTACTTGGATTCCTTTCTTAGTTACATTTAGGATGAGGCAGTACAAAAGTCTGTGCCAGGTTCCTGCTCCAATGTCACTGCACTGTGCAGTTAGGCATAAGCTTAAATCTTATTAACCACAGAGAGAGAGATAAAAAATGTGCCCTTGGTATCAAAGGTTATCTCCTATTTCCAAATTATAGAGATGGGAAGGAAGAACTTGACAAAATAAATTGAAATGGGTGACCTGCAGGACCTTTCTGCAGATTATGCAAGTCAAAGTACCCTGTCAACTTTTTCAGAGAGTCCAAAGGCACCTGCCTTAATTACTCCTTAAGCAGCTTTGCTTATATACAAAGAGATAGCTGGCAGCTTGGGGGATGGTGGGGTTCTGGATGGAAGTATTTCTTAGAAAGCCATCAGAACTCAAGGGGGTACACATCCATCCTTGCACCTTTAACTGAAGCCATTTGCAGCTCTTGTCCTTGGCTGACAGCTTTGCTTTTCTTGTGGTGGGCTGTGGGGAGGAATAGTGACAGAGTCCTACTATGCAGCCCCACCACTTAATACGTAGCCCAGGCTAGCCTTGAATTTATGGCCCTCAGAGTCCTGGGATTACAGGCGTGCACTGCTAACCTCTGGCTTATTTTACTTCTCTTATTGAGCAGATTTGAATGGCAGATCTTCCAAATCAGGGGCTGGTGGGGGCTGGGTTGGGATGGTGGAGAGCGAGGGTGTCTCAGGACAGGCTGTCACTGTGGGGAGCTGTGCAGGGAGCACGATGCTAAAAGCAGGCAGTTGAAAAGTTCACGCCAATACCTCCCATCCTGTATCTCTTCTACAGCCACTTTCTTCTCTGCATAGATGCCCCCACTAGGAGCAGGTGGGGGGGCAGAGGGAAGGGACATCCAGTTTGTCATCATTAAAGCCAAAATAACCTTTTGTGGGGGGCATAATTAACCCCCATAACATGTCCTGGCTCTACAGTACAGCAGCTACTCTGTGTGGGTGGGTATGACCCCATCTCTGACCCCACAAGAGACCCCGAATGAGCTAAGGCACACAGAACAACACCCTCCACACCATGATATGGAAGGTGGCCAGACAGTCACACCGACGTCCACGAGTTAAGATGGGCCAAAAGAGCGATGCTCAAAGCTTGTATAGGTGAGTGACAGCAGTCAGCCTCATCTTCGGCCTGTTATCAATGCCAATGGCTACTTGGTGACAGCCGGAAGACTGCAAATGACAAAGCTAATGCTCAAAGAAGAGAGTCAAAAGCATGAAAAAGTGACAGGAGGGTAATTCTGACCAAGTCTCACAGGAAACTGAGTGTCCTCTCATCCCAGAAAACCAGTCTGCACATAGTCCCTTTGAATTACAAATTACTTAAATACAAATCACACCCACCCCCGACTCCATGTATATGGCTGTAAACTATCTATCTTGCTCACAGGTGGGGAGGAGGTCACTTATCATGAGACAAATGTGAGTGACCACAGCCTGGGAATGTGGCTCCAGGTTATCCTGAACGACGTGTTTCATATGAAAGAGGTCGGATGAGCTTTAGCAGCCACTGAGCAGAAGTCACGAACCAATGCTTTGGCAAATGTGTTGGTGGGAACATCAGGTAGGCGGGTTCCAGAAGAGTGGGGAAATCTGTGCTACAGGTCTCAGATGCAATCTCATGACAGCCTCAGCTCTTCTGTTGTGTTAAAACATCCCAAAGGTTTTACTCCACAAAAGGATATCAGGGCAGGTAAAGAAAGGGGTTAGGGATGAATGACTAGTAAAGAGGTGAAAGGCACCCCATCATAATTTTAGTTCTGGGTCATTCTAACTCTGGAAAATCACAAGGCTTTACTCAATCAGTTGGCATGTAGAATACTCAAAACCCACATGACAGTTTTGGCAAAATTTGGTTTACCACTGTGACAAGCGTTGTTATATGCCAGAGAATGGAATCTGGGAGAGCCTGGCATCTGAGAAACCAAATTCTCATTTATATAATCTACATGGATGTGGGGAAACTGGTTCATGCCTTGGGTCTTCCCGTTTTAGAATAGAGATAACAGACTCAACTATTCCAAGGAATCAAAGACATAACACAACAATACACACACACACACACACACACACACACACACACACACACACACACTGCAAAGACTAGAAGCTGACACTCTACTGTCATTCTCACTCCGTACATGGCTGCAATGTTCAGATGTGTTCAGATATTCACATGTTCACAAACCATCTGGAAAAGCATACACCTGTGCTGGGGGAGGGAGCAGGTTTCGGCAGTCACATAAGCTCAGAGGATAAAGTGCTTCCAAGGCAAGCCTAAGAGGAGAAGTGAAGATCCCCCGAAACCTACACAAAGAGCTAGGCAGCATAGGACCCTCTTGTAAGAAAGAGGACAGGGAACCCCTGAAGAGAGCTGGCTAGCTGAAATGGCAAGACCCTGGGTTCAGTGAGACCCTGTCTCTGTATGTAAAGGGGAGACTGGCTGAGAAAGACACTGGCGTCAAGTTTGCCCCCCTCCACATCCACACACATGTGTGCATGCATCAGACATGTGTAAAAAAAAAAATATATATATATATACACACACACACACACACACACACACACACACACACACACTCACTCACTCACTCACAGAGAGAAAGAGGGGGGGAGAGAGGGAGGGAGGGAGGAAGGGAGAGAGGGAGAAGGGAAGGGGCAGAAAAGAAAAAGCACAAACAGGACACCATAAAATTTTTTCTAAAAAAGAAAAAGTACACATCTGCTCCTCTCCTCTACATTGATTACTATGACATTTTGTCCCAAATTCCTCTCAGAGTTCCAGGAAGATATTTACACTATGCCAAGTCCTGCCACAAACTTGTAAGGTCATGACTTCAATGTCAGAAGAGCCCGGAACATGGAGGTCCCCGCTGGCCTGCTTTCCCACAGTGTAGATCCTAGGTTTCTGAGCCGTGGGCTGAACGCCTCCTGCCCCCTCTGCCCCCTCTGCCCTGCGAGAGTTTCCTTAGCACTTCTCTCTGTGCTAGAAGGATGCCTTCATTATCTCCTTCCTTCCCACTAAGGCCCACAGGGCACGATGATACACGCCTATAGTCCCAGGTGGTGGAGCCAAGAAAATAAGAAGTTCTAGGCCAACAGGATACGGGAAACCTGGCCTCAGAAAACAAAACAAAACAATTCCAAAAAACCAGAAGAACAAAAATGCTGTTGGTGGGTGGGTTGATACCCCTTGGGGGGGGCTTCCCTTCTCTAAGAAGGAGATGTGGGGGGGGGATGGGGGGGGAGGGGGGTGGGGGGGGGGGGAGGAGGCTGGGATCAAGCTGTAAAGTAATTAAAAAAAAAAAAGAAAAAGAAAAGAAAAATGCCTGTTGGCCTCTTCTATACTTCCAGAACTTAGATTTTGAATAACTTAGTTTCAGTGTTTCTCAGCTTTCCTACTTATTGAATTATGATGAATTATTACATTTTAAGATTTATTTCAGGGCTGGAGAGACGGCTCAGCGGTTAAGATCACTGTCTGTTTTTCCAAGGGTCCTGAGTTCAGTTCCCAGCAACCACATGGTAGCTCACAACCATCTAAATAATGAGATCTTTTCTAGTATGCAGGCGTACATACAGGCAGAATGCTGCATAAGTAATAAATAAATAAATCTTTTTAAAAAAGATTTGTTTTAATAAATTAAGACAAAAAACTATGTGAATGCATGTGTGTCTGTGTGTAGGTACGTGCACATGAGGGTAGTTGACCTCAGAAGCAAAAGGATCAAGTCATTTGGAACTGGAGTTTTAGGTGGTTGTGAGCTGCCCAATATGGATGCTGGGAACCGAACTCAGGCCTGCTGCAAATGTAGTATATGCTCCTAACTATTGAGCAATCTTTACAGCATCAGCAGCACCAGTATCAGCATCAGCATAACAACAACAACATCCTATCACTATTTTTGAAAATAAGTCTCCTGTAGTGCAGGTGGTTTTGAAGTCCTCATGCTCCTGCCTCTATGACCCAGATGTTGGGACTATAGGTGTGCACCACTATGCACGCTGAATGATCAATATATGAGCTTGAAGAGTATTTACAGTGCAGCCACGGTATGTATGTTAAAATAAATTTACCCAAGCAATGTATGAGGCATGAGAGTCAGATAATGTGATATTTGCCATTCCCCAGTCTCAGAAACCCCAACCCTCTGAAGAACACGTCCCTCTGTGAATGTAACATGTCTTTATAAAGAATTTCTAGGGAAACATCAGAATCAGAAGCCTATAGGAACAAGGACTGTAGGGAGAGAGGACCACAACAAACTCCAGAACCAAGAGGGTCCAGGGTGGAGGGGACAGATTGGACCTTTTCTTACTGCTAGCTGCCATCTACTCTGCAGCTGCTGCGGCCTTCCTAGGCTGAAAGCCAGGCTGCTATCCCAAACCTGGAAACATAGAAGGTTGTCTTGTTTTCACCCTTCCTTGGACACACACACACACACACACACACACACACACACACACACACACACAAACACTGGCTCCATGCCCTGAGTAGCTTAGGGCTCTATGAAACACGCCTTTAATCCCAGCGGATCGCTGTGAGTTCGAGGCCAGCCTGGTCTACAAAGTGAGTCCAGGACAGCCAAGGCTAACACAGAGAGACCCTGTCTCGAAAAAACAAAAACAAAAACAAAAAACAAAACAAAACAAAACAAAAGGATGTGATAACCCCAATGGGAACAGCTCAAGTTGCTCCCTCAGGCACCATTAAGGGGAGCAGATGCTTGTCAGCATGTTGCCTGTCCCAGGAAGCCCTCTCCCCAACTCTGTGTCCACTGTGTCCCCCCAAGTATTGGATAGCCAACAGAAATAGTTACTGACACAGACTTCCAAGAGTGATTAAGGATCTCAGATCTGAGAGGAAACAGGGAAATGAGAAAAATATACCTGCTGTGCAGGGACTCTTTGCTACTTCTATTTTCTGAGTCACTAAACTCATTGGGAACTCACCATCTATGACTGAGTTGGAAGAAAGAACCCTCTGATCCAAATGAACACTAGAAATAATGGGGACCTGTCTTCCTTTATCTTTTGGAGTTCAACTTATTTTCATGTTTATTGCTTCTAAAGCTCATAGCAGCCCATTAGATATCAGAACTGGCTTATAAGAAAAGTAACCACGAATATATCATTTATGGACAATTAAACATTCAAGCCCCTTTTTAAATCTAGTACTAAGGATTGAACCCTGAGTCTTATACATACTAGGAAAGTATTCCTCCACAAAACTACATATTTACCCCATTTGACTCACTGTGTGTGTGTGTGTGTGTGTGTATGTGTGTACTGTGTGTACTGTGTGTATTGTGTCTGTAGGTGTGCTTGCACATGTATGTGCATATCTATGTACAGTCCAGAAGTCCATGTTGGGTGTGGTGTTTGAATATGTATGGCCCCCATAGCTTCGGGTCTTTGAATGCTCAGCTACAGGGTGTGGTGCTCTTAGGAGGTGTGGCCTTGTTGGCAGAAGTGTGTCTCTGTGGAGGCGGGCTTTGAGGTCTTACGCTATGCCTAGTGCAGCACAGTCACCTTCTGCTGCCTGAGGATCAAGATGTAGAACTCTTGTCTCCTCCAGCCCCATGTCTACCTGCACACTGCCATGTTTCTTACCATGATGGGGATGAACTAAACCCCTGGAACTATAAGTCAGCCCCAGGTAAATGTTTTCCTTTATAAGAATTGGCATGGTCATGGCGTCACAAAGTACAATGTGCTCTCCTTCTACATAAGAAAGGAATCTCTTCTGAGGGCCTCTTACTACACTAGGGTTAGACCCCTGGTTCTCATAGATAACTTAAGAGGAGATGAGACAGAAAAGGGTCTGCTGGCATACTGGAAAAGCCTCTCACCTGATGACAACTAAATACTCTTGGGACCTGTGCAGTTCAGACCAGATATAGAAAGAGAGCAAACCAACCCAAACCAAACCTGAGGAGATAAAGAGAAAGTAGCCCCTCATTCAAGAATCTCCCTAAATCTCTCATCAGCTGAGCCAAGATTTCTGGCACTTCTACTTGACAAAGATTGCCTACTTCAAGACTGTATTCCTTTTTTTTTTTTTTTTTTTTTTTTTTTGGTAGAGATATTTCAAACAAGGTTGCTGAAATGGCAAGGAACCATACTTAAGGCCTGAGCTAGTTTATAACCTTGACTATGGTCTGTCTCCTTCCCCAGATGTAAATCTACAATTTTCTGGGATCCTCAGAAATTATAAACAGACTATAAAGAAGATTTTTGTTTACAGTACAAATATCTGAATTTCCTCTGCCAGCCTTGTGACCTCAGGCTTACCTTATCGGGATCCTATGCCATGCACATCCGGAAACAGCTCCTGAGCTCACTCACTCTCCTCAGCAACACTTTCAGATGTAACTTCAGAACCCAGTGAAGTCCTATAACCAGTTATTGATTGCAAAGACACTCAAGCTAGCTCTTGAGACTGCCGCAGCTGTGCTCTTGGGTGTGTACTATGCCTCCCAAGGGCCTCTCCTTCTATCATCTTCTGTGCTTAAACCAATGTTAAAATCTCTTATGGATAAACTCCAAGTCCGCTTCACACCAACTTGTCCAGAAGTTTGTTTCTGACGAAGTGAAGAACCCCAACTTCATTTGGTAGAAGTCTCTGAAAGAACTCATTAGGCTGCTGCTGAAGGCAAGAAAGTGACTGTGTGTCTCCAGCTCCTGCCTCACTGCCACTGACGTAGTGACGTCCTGAATATAGGACATTGTTGCTATTAATGTATTATTTATAGATTAATTTATAAAACTTTTTTATTGACTCTGTGATTTTTCACATCATGCACCCCAATTCCACTCATCTCTTCATTCACCCTTTGCCCTTGCAACCTCCCCCGCAAAAGAAAATAAGATAGAATTAAAAAAAAAAAAAAAATTTAAAAAAAGTTTTTAAAAATCTCATCCCGGAAGCTGTAGTGTGTCACACAGCATACCTTTTTGTCCATACAGCTTTCCTTATAGGTGTTCATGCATTTATCTGGCTCAAGGCCTCTGGCTTCTGCTACACTATCAATACTGGATCCTCACCACGGCTCCTCTTATATATTCTGTTGTTGTCCTGTGTCATGGAGATCCTGCAGCTTTGGATTAGTAGGACTGGTCCTTTCACACACTCCAGCAGATCATAGGTGGGGTAGATGTTGGGGTGAACCAACTCAAAGCCCTGGATCTGGGCCTGGGAGGTAGCTGAGTTGGTCAGCCCGCTGGCTCTTTTGCACCTGCACCACCAGAGTGAGCTCTCCAGTACTGCCCTGGCTAGCTTACCCAGTGCTGCAGCTGGCATGAGGCAGGGTCAACTCTCCAGCTCTCATATCCTCCTGGCCCAGCTCACCCTCACCTTTGCCACCAGGGTCAGCTTATTGTGCTGCCCAAAGGAAGTGTGGAGCCCACTCTTCTGAGTGCTACACAGCTAATGAGGAGTAGGACCAGCTCTTCCACTCTCATGACCTCAGGACCAGCTCACCTGCACCCCTACCATCAGAATCAGCTCTTCTGTGCTGTCCAGGTGAAGGGCAGGGCCAGCTCTCCCAAGTGTGTTGGCTAGTGAGGGGTGGGGCCAGCTCAGCACAGTGCCTCAGATGGCAGTCCAGACTAGGGACACCTTCATGGCCTTTGGTGGCAACACGGCCTTGGGACATCAACACAAACTCTTGCTGCTATAGGACCACAGACCCAGACTAGACATGGCTGGCCTTTGACAGCAGCGTAGGCCCAGATGTCTCCATGGCCTCAGGTGGCAGTGCATGCCACTCAGATTAGAATACCCCCTGTGGCAGCACAACCCTCAAATAGCCACATGGCCTCTGGTAGCAGCCCAGACCACAGACTTTCGCTTGGGCTTTTCTGTTAACTTGGACTAAAGACGTCAACACAGACCCTAGCTGCAGCAGGACTGTGGGCCCAGACATGTCGGACCTCACCATGGCCTCCTCATATCTTCCTGTTCCTTACCAATGTCAAGTCTCTTCCACCAAACATTCTTCCATCATTAGTGGTGCCCAAAGCAGGTGCTTTGGCATCTTTCTTCCTGCCTCCCTGGGCTGACTTGGTTGGGGCAGGCTCTTGGGTGTCTTTCTTCCCTATTTCTTTTATTTTTTTTTTTTTTTTTGAAACAAAGTTTCACTAAGTAGACCAGGCTAGTCTGGAACTCACAGAGATCTACACACCTCTGCCTCCCAAGTGCTAAGATTGAAAGTGTGTGCCAAAGTTTTATCTTGACTACACCCTACTAGCTTACCTTCTGTTACTGTGTCCAGTAGAGCTAAGGGTTAAGACTTATTATGGCCACCTGTAAGGGTTCCTCTGGGACCTTCTGAAGGCTCTAAGGAAGCTGCAAGTTCCTTGGCTTCCAAATTCAACAGATTTGGAAGGCTCTCAGAATATGCCTGTGGTATTCTCAAGAAGCCATCTTGGGTGTCTTTGCAATACCCATATGTGTCTTTGGTGGATTCTGAAGTTGCATCTGAAAGCGCTACTATGGTACTTAAGTGAGATCACAGGCTGGTTCCTGGTGCACAGTGAAAAGAATCGTGGTTGATAGGATAACCCTAGGTCACAATTCTTTGTCTTCTTCCCAGTCTGTGTGCTCTAATTCCTATCTCCCTTATTTGAACTATCTGAGCATTCTCCTTGGCTTTATCCTTTTGCACACAGCACGTGAGGTGTCCCAGGTCTCTGGAGATCATGGGGAGAAGATTGTAGAGTTTAAGGTCAGTCTGGAGTACATGGTAAGAGCCTGTTTCAAACAAAGGAACAGATGAAGGAAAGCAAACTTAGAACCATTCATTGATTTAGTGGTGTGTGTGTGTGTGTGTGTGTGTGTGTGAAGGCAACAACAAGATAGTAAGAATTTGGGAAAGCCATCTATTACAGAAACATGACAAGTTTAAAAGCCACAATTTGGCTAGAACTGACTGTGCGGTGAATCACTTTGTGGAAGCAGTCCTTTGTGAAGGTGCACGCTTGCTCCAAATAGAAGAGAATAATAGAAAAGCTTCTAACATCTTCCTCACTTTCTCAGCTGTTCCTCAGTACAGTCTTAATTCCCCTCTCTTCCCATGCCAAGATCATGCGCAGTGGAACCCATGGAGGTTATCTTTGTGTTGAAAGGACTACAGGATTAGCATCCAGGCAGTCCAAATCAGGCTTCCAAAACCATGTGGCATGGAAGACACGGTTTAATATCAATGGGAGAAAAGGAAGAAATGAGTCTTACCAAAACATGACTGCCTCCAGGAATAAATTGGCTTTCCACAGACAGAAACAATTGCCTGAGTTTTGTTTGTAAAAGTTGTCAATCTAGAATGTGACAGTCTCAAATGCGTAGCTCTTTTAAAATGTTTTAACACAGTACATATAATCTTTATGTGGAAATATATGTGTGTGTGGTGCAGGTACACGCAGAGGCCAGAGGAGTATATCAGGTGTCCTGCTCTCACTTTGTTCCTTTGAGGCAGTGTCTCTCACTAACGACAAAGCTAAGGTGGCAGCCAGTAAGCCTCAATGCTCCTCCCGTCTCTATCACAATAGCACCAAGGTTCCACAGGTTTGCCTGCAGCCACATCCAGCTTTTGACGTGCACACTAGAGATCTGAATTCAGGTCCTGATGCTGGCACAGCAGATGCCCTGACCCACTCAGAGAGCTCCTCAGCCTCCCCATCTCTCGTTAGGAACAGCAATCTAGCGGCGAGTCGGCACCCTGCATGAGATCCTGATTCTCCACTCCACCACTTCCTGACTGACTACCCTGTAGCCGGTTCCTTTAAGTGTTCAGTGTTCTCATTTGTAAAGTGAGGATAGGACACTAATGTGTCAGGCCTGGAGACTCACACCTTCAATCCCAATAACTTGGGATGCTGGGACAGGAAGATTGCTGTAAGATCGTTCAAGGCCAACTTCAAGACCAGTTTGGGCTACATGTCTCAAACGACGACAACAAAAACAACTGAAGGCATTAATATTATTCAAAGCACTTGAAAGAGTCCTTGACAGGTTAATAAGTTCCATATAAGTGTCATCATCATCATTATATTTATCAGTCTAGTTATTAACTTGTGGTTCTTTAAGATAGGGTCGCATGTAGCCCAGGCCGGCCTTGAACTTGATATGTAGCCCAGACAGGTCTCGAACCCCTCCTCCTGCCTTCAGCTTCTAGTGCTGGAATTATAGGCTTGCCTAGTTTTTATTGCAACTCCTACCAGTACTGCCAAGAGCTGGTACTTCTGGTGGACATCTCTGGCCATACTCTATTGCAAATCTCTTTCTGTGTTAGTACTTCTGGGACAAGTCCATTAAAGAAACACAAGGGGCAATTTAGAGGTCGTAATTGGTGTCAGAGCTGCGATCATAGATTCACATTAAAAACAACAACAACAAGCTCTGATGATCTGAAAAAAAAAAATCACAGAATAAACACCACAGATCTGAATGATTTGCATGTGGTTGATCATCTTCAAATTAAAAAAACCTCTGAGCTTTTTGTCGGGCACTTTTTTTTCTCTGTTCTGATAGCAACAAGATCCTGGAATGTGTGTGAACTGTCAGCACCATCTAGCACAGTGGTTCTCAACCTTACTAATGCTGCAACACTTTAATACAGTTCCCCATGATGCAGTGAGCCCAACCATAAAATTGTTTCTGTTGCTACCTCAGAATGTCATTTTGCTACTGTTAGGAACTGTAATGTAAATATCTGATATGCAGGATACCTGATGTATGATCCATGTCAGAATCATATGACCCCCCCCCAAAAGGGCCAATGTGGCCCACAGGTTGAGAACCTCTGATCCAGCGTGTCAATACTGTCACATTTCTGAATTAGTGATGAATATTATTGCACTCTTTGGTTTTAATCAGGGGCTGGGGGATGGCTCAGGGGTTAGGGGTGCTTGATGCTCTTGCAGAAGATTCGAGTTTGGCTCCCAGCACCCACAGTAAGCAAATCAGAACCACCTCTAAGGTACAGTTCCAGCAGAATTCAACACCTCTGGCCTTCTCATCCACCTGTGCACATGTGCATGCACATGTACACACACACATACACACTTAAGTATAAAACATGTTTTTTAAATGTTAGTCTTTTACAAAGTATAGCTATACAGCTTTATAACTGTCTACTTTTCTAATTGCTCAGAAAAGCATAATATTTCCTTTTCTTTTCTCTACCTCTGCCTAAGCATGTTTTCTCTGATACTGTCAGCTTCTTTCCTCTCTCTCTGAAGGCCCGCCCCTTTCCTAATATGCATTTGTTTGCTACATTACCATCTCCTGTCTCTACTTCCCAGAAGCCGGGATTATAGACACACCCCCTCCCCTGGCTCCAAATGCATTTTATTTTAAAGATGCAAAGACATGGAAAGTAATTGGGCACATGGTCCACCAGCAGAACTCAATCAAGTCTCATGCTTCGGCCACGAACAGGGTGGCTAGGTTATAAACACTAGGGAAGAACCTACTGTTAACATTCTGCTAAAAGACCCTAGCATTAAAAGACCCTTTAAATCCTCATCTTAGTACCCCTATAGGAATGCAGCTCTCAACTCTCATCGATGCTCTATACAGTAGATGGTGATCGATACACAGAGTCAAGCATGATCAATATACAGAGACTAAGAGACGGTGGAATGCTCAGCCCTAAACAGGATGCCTAGGTCACACCACCTTCTCCCATGGTTCTGGTATTGAGGCGGAAGAGGGGGCAGGAAGACTGTAAGAGGCAAAGGAAGAGGATGACTGCTGCAAAAGAGCCTTTGCAAGATGTGACAAGCCTACTATACTCATGAGCTCACAGCAGCTATGCTGTCCAAGGCTGAAAGGAGCTCTAGCTACCTAACACTCCATCAAGGAGCATGGGGAGAGGATCTAGAAATCCCCACCCCTAGCAGAGGAGCAATTGGCAATGTATGGCTGCTTGGGAAAGGAGAGCCATTCTTCTCCTGTGATGCTACCCTTGGGAGATGACCTGTGCTCCCATACGTTGCCCTATGCTCATGCAAATGCTGGCAATATTGGCTCGCCTACGTTTAAAAAATGAATACTTGAAACTGGGAAAAAGGGCTGGAGAGATGGTTTAATGGTTAAGAGCACCAACTGCTCTTTCAGAGGTCCTGAGTTCAATTCCCAGCAACCACATGGTGGCTTACAACCATCTATAATGTGATCTGTTGTGCACTGTAGACATAATTAAAAAAAAACACACACACAAACAAAAGAAATTGGGAAGAAAAAAGCTGGGCTGTGGTGGCGCACGCCTTTAATCCCAGCACTTGGGAGGCAGAGGCAGGTGAATTACTGTGAGTTCAAGGCCAGCCTGGTCTACAAAGCAAGTCCAGGACAGCCAAAGCTACACAGAGAAACCCTGTCTCAGGAAAACAAACAAACAAGAACAAACAAACAAACAAACCAGAAATTGGGAAGAAAAAATGAGAAACCTATGTGGGGAGTTTCAGGGGAGAAGCAGAGGTGGATATGATCAAAATACACTATGTGCTTGTATGAAATTCTCAAACAGTAAATTTTTTTTTTTTTTTAAGGTTCTGGGCAAGGAAGCAAACTCTTCTAAGATGAGGGAAGCTCATAAAGAGAATTAGGAAAAAAGTCCTACTGGAAAAGAAATTGGTCTATGTATGCGATGACTTCTGCTGTCCTTTATGTAATCAACTGAAAAAGGTCAACCCCGTGCATGCAGCGTGCCCCCAGACCCACAGCTGGAACCAACAATGACCACAAGCTAAATTCACTGCCTTATTGTTCATAACTCTGTCCATGTTAGACCACACTTTGTCCAACGCCACAATTTGATTTTGGAGGACATTGTCCCCATTCTGCAGGAATTCACCAGCTTGCCCCAAGAGAACCCACTACAAAGAGGAAAGAAGGAGGGCTTGATGGGGTAGCTTCCCGCCTATAACTCCAGTACTTGGGAGGCTGAGGCTTAAAGACTGCCGTAAATTCTAGGCCAGAGCGAGATACATGTGGTGTATGACCCAGTCTCCACCCAGTGGAAAAGGAGTGGAACATAAAAATCAAGCTGGGGGCGCTGGAGAGATGGTTCAGTGGGTAAGAGCACAGGCTGCTCTTCCAGAGGTCCTGAGTTCAATTCCCAGCACCCACATGGTGGTTCACAACCATCTATAATGTGATCTAATGGCCTCTTCTGGCCTGCAGGCTTATATGTAGGCAGTACACTGTATATGTAATAAATAAATCTTTAAAAATAAATAAATGAATAAAGCTGGAAGTGAAACTTCTTTCACACCTTACTCTTGAATTTTCCTGCCCTCTACAGTGATGGCCCAGAGGCAATGGAAATTAGTGTAAGACAGAGCAAAGGTAACCAGTGCTGGGTGTGATATAGTCGGGGGCAGAAAGCCTGAGCTATCACTACCTGTCAGGAATCAGACACACCCGAGGACAGCTGCCATTCTGGCAGTAACAGTGTGGACCGCCAGATGCCTGCCCCTCCATTTAGGGCACCAGGCACACGGCCACTTTGATCCCTACATTCTAAGTGTTACTCAACTTTATTTTGAGACTGGGTCCCACAAGTCCACCCAGCCTGGCCTCAATCTCACTGTGTATCCAAGATGACTCTGAACTCCTAAGCTTTCTGCCTGTGACTCTGGCGATGCTGCAGTTAGGGACATGAGCCACTATGGTGGGCTTGAGAGGGCTTAGTAGGTAAAGGTGTTTGCTGTCAACTGCTGGCAACCTAAACTTGATCCTGGAACTTATGTAAACATGGGAGCAGAGATCTAGCTCCTGAGATGTGTCCTTTGATATCCACGTTGGCATGAGCAGGAAGTCAACTGTCCCACAATCACAGAAGTAGCTCGAGGTAGAAGCAGAAGAAAGAAAACCCCGGGCAGCCTGGCCTTAACATCCTGTGCCCTTCATATCTCACCAGGCAGGAAGTCAAAAGTGGTAGTGCAGAGAGATCAGCAATACCAACTAATTCCAGCAAGCCCTTGCAGACTAGACATGCTCACTGGCACAGGAAACACCCTATGAAATATTTTCATCACCCATGGCCCCTTTACAGATGGGGAAATAGCTCAGACAAGTAAATTAATTTGTCTAAACATGGCTACACTGGCTAATGATCATGTGGTATCATGCGTGTATCAACACGGGTGTCAGCGAAAACTCCACATAATTCTCGTAACAACACTGCAAGGTAAGTTCCGTTGTTACTCAACTTTCTTACCTAAAGAACTTGTCCAAGGCCCTACACTAGCTAAGTAATTGGCAAGGCCAGGATTCTCTCTGGCTCAAAGCCTTCCTCAAAGCAGTCTTTGGTAACACTTGGCTACATGGTGGAGGAACAGAAATTCAAGCCTTGGTTACAGTCCCAGAGTAAGAACCTATTGACCCTTTCCCACCAGAAGCACAATGGGAAAGCCTGTAAATGCTTTGAGGGCCCCGAAGAAGATACATTAAAGGAGCAGCATCTTTAAGGAGGAAGTGATTTGGAGACATAATAATGTTTGTAAAAGAAAAAGCACCGAGCATGGATGGTGGCGCACGCCTGTAATCCCAGAACTTGGAAGGAGAGGCAGGCTGATCGCTGTGAGTTCAAGGCCAGCCTGGTCGACAAAGTGAGTCCAGGATAGCCAAGGCTAACACAGTGAGACCCTGTCTCAAAAAACAAAACAAAACAAAAACAAAAAAAAGGCAAGGAATCCACGCCAAGCCTTTCCAAACAGCAATACAGTAATGAGCAAAGCATTAAACTATTAAGAAACCCAGATCAGATCCCCAAAGTTTTACATCATCTTAATTACAAAATACTCTTGATGAAGAAAAGCAGATTTTAAATTCCCTTTCATTTTGGCCACACACTTGAAATTCAACAAGGAACCGAAATGTGCGTGATTTTCCTTCTGTCACACTGGCCTCCATCCTGACTTCCAGGAGCTACTTCCTCAAACAGAGCCCTGCAGAGTGGTTTACCAGACCTCCAGGGACCCTTGCAATATTCTCCCTGAAGTCTTGAAATAGCCATTTAGAAACCGAAATAAACCGGAAAAACCAAGCCGAGACCTAGAGGAAACTAGCACACCTCATTCTGGTGGGACCACGGGCATATGGTTCAAGTTCTGGTAGAAACTCGCCAGATCCGGATTCATTTTAACTGGCAATCTGATTTATGACCACAACATCGACAGCTGCGGAAGCACAAGCCTTATGCATATGCCCAAGAAAAAAGGAACAGGAAACGGTGGGGATGGCACGGGAACCCTGCGGGTCGGTGCTTGTTCTTGGATTTGTGAGATGGGCAAGTGGTAATTCTAGGAAAAGTGCCCGGCAATGAGCCAAGTCCAGGGTCCCAAACGTCTGCACTGAACAAGGTACTTTTACGCCCTCTTGCGGACCCAAGTGACAACTGACGGTGTGCCAATTAAGGGATAGGTAAAGCTTCAGCGCTACCCTTCAAGGGAGTCGCAGAGATCCCGCTCAGTTTTACATAAAAATAAACTGAGGCTCAAAGAAAAGAAGCATGCCTTGCTAGCAAAAAGGAAAGCTGAACTGAAGGTAATCACGGAGCTAGCGTCTTTTATCTGGAAACGCAGGGGCTGAACCTGAACCCTCTTCTTTTTATGGATAGAGCAGGCTAGGCAGTCATCAGGGAAACCTGGCAAGAGGACCCAGCGCAAGGAGTGGTGGCGAGCCTGCGGGACGCAGGGCTGCAGCATTCCGGCTTAGGGCTCAGCCTGCACCGCTCGTTCCTGGCATCGGTCCCCGGAGCCTTGCTGAAGCTGCCAGTCCCCCGGCTGCAGCAGCGAGGCTCCCGTGCGGCGCGAACCAACCATCCCACGCGCCTGAAACTGTCCCTGTGCCCCGCGCGGTGCGCCTGCCACGAGCCAGATGCAGCGTGCGCTTCTGACCGCAGCCGGCACAGTGCAAACAGAAGCCCACCAGCTGAGCGCCTCTGCTTACCGAAGCTGCTCCCCGGTAACTAGGACTTCGGCCATGCGTTCCAGCTCTCTCTGCTGCGCCCTGCCACTCCCGCCGGTGTTGCTGTCGCTGCCACCACTGCCGCCGCCGCTGCCCTCCTCCATGCTCCTGACCGCGCGCCTGCCACTCTGCCTTTGCCGTCCTGCCGGGTGCCTGGCGTTCGAATCAGTCTGCCCTCACCGAAGCTGCCCCGGCCATCTTTGTTCCGGGCGCTCCCGTGGCGCTGACGCTATTGGCTGGTGAGGGAACCCCTGTGGGTAAACTGAAGTGAACAGCGAGTCCGGCCTTGAAACTTCGGCCTGGGGGCGTGGCCTGGGCGCTCTCATGGCCGGGGGCGGGGCCAAGGAGAAAAATATAAACACCTGGGCGGGGCCCTGAACCTTGGTTTGTTTTCTGCTGGACGCTAAGAGTCTTTTTCTCTCTCCCCCTTTTTGGTCTTGCGAGACAGGGTTTCTTTGTGTACCCTTGGTTGTCCTGGAACTCACACTGTAGACCAGGCTGGCCTCGAACTCAAAGAGATCCTCCTGTCTCTACCTCCCAAGGGCAGGAATTAAAGGCATGTGCCACCGTGCCCAACGCGTGTCTCTCTCGTTTTATATTTCCTTTTTTTTTTACTCCCAAATTCATACTGAGGAATTTTGCTTTTTTTCTTCTTATTATTCTTTTTTGAGACAGGGTCTCTCTGTGTAGCCTTGGCCGTCCTGCACTCGCTTTGGAGACCAGGCCGGCCTCCAACTCACAGCCATCCTCCTGCCTCTGCCTCCTGAGTGCTGAGATTGCAGGCATGCGCCACCACGCCCGGCCGAATTTTGCATTTTTTTAAAACTGTTCTTTCATAATAGAGTTGTAGAGAATAAAAATGAGACCAGTATACTCAAATAATGAGAAAATCGAGGATATCGCTGAAGAGCTTTGCAAGCTTCCTGACCCCTTTCCCTGTAGGCAGCCTACAACCTTACTTTGAGGTCAGTAAAATATCCTGGCCTGGGGTTCAAAAAGACGACGAACCTGGCTCCCTTCGTTTGATTTCCTACCTAAATGCTCTTAATCCGGTTTTACAATAACTGTATCTAGCGCCTGTCAACACTGGATACAGTTAAGATGTTTCAGATAAGTTGTTACCGTCTTAATTTTTCCAGCCCATAACGTTAGCGTTGCCCTTCCTTTTACATCCCTAAAGGAGGAGTGAAGTAACTCACCTCAGGCAAGCAGGCAGGGTCATCCTCAATTTTAGGTTGTGTTTTAAAACAACTGCACTTTGCCAGCCATGGTGATAGACCTGTGCTCCAAGAACTCCAGATAAGGAGGCAGGATAGTGAGTTTGAACCAGACTGTGTATGTGGAGGTGGAGGGGGCAGGAGCCGGGGGAGATACATGGTCTCCCAAAACAAACTAAAACAGCTTACCTGACAAAAGAGAGCAATACAATAACCCTTTAGCAGAGTGGGTTAAACACATTAGAGTGGCAGAGCGGGTCTAAAATGTTCATAAAAAGTTGATTGTCACCATCCCTTGACACATAGCTGCAATGCAATGGACAAGTTGAATAGATTTTTTTTTTTTTTGAAGTATCTTTGAACTTTGCTTCTGTATGGTACTGGGACTTGTGTCTATGATAACTGCCACAAGCTGCTGCAGGAAGTGTCAAAACGTACCACAGCACACACTGCTCTGAATGTTACTTGACTTTCCTGAAGACTAGGCTCCGACCTGGGTCCAGGGCACAAAGATAGACCACTCAGCACTTCAGCACTTTGCAAATCCCACTCACTGGCAAACAAAACCTCTGTAGCCCCTCATCTTAAGAGACAGATTAAAATAGATGGTTTGAGATAGAATCTTGCTGTGCAGCCCAGGCTGGCTTCAGACCCCTCCCATCTTTAGCCTCCCAAGTGCTGGGATTACGAGCACTGAACACTGTTCTATTTTTCCCCTTAACATTAGTCTTTCCTAACGTTCCAAGAGACCATCCTCTAAGGTTCACTGGAGCATCACAATTGGGTGAATGCTTATTTATGTCTGTGCTTCACATAACACCATGAACCTTTTTTTCATATCGTTTAATTTATCCTCACAGAAGCCTCTTAGGCATCAGTGCCTTCTAACACAAATGTGAAAGGTGAGATAATCTGTCTAAATTTGCCGGGCGTGGTGGCGCATGCCTTTAATCCCAGCACTCAGGAGGCAGAGGCTGGCGGATCATTGTGAGTTCAAGGCCAGCCTGGTCTACAAAGTGAGTCCAGGACAGCCAAGGCTACACAGAGAAATCCTGTCTCAAAAAAAACCAAATACCAAAAACCAACCAACCAAAAAATCTGTCTAAGCTCCACAACTAGAGAGTTATGCAGTCCTTCAATGCTTATCCTACAAATTGTCAAGACAAGCTCTGCCATAGTCCAGGAAGGCAATAACACCCCTAACAAAATATTTTAGGCAATCCTTTTGCCAAAAGAGATTATTTAAGATTATTAACTTTTTTTTAAAAAGGTTTTTCAAGACAGATGTCTCTGTGTAACAGTCCTGGCTGTCCTGGACTCACTTTTGTAGACCAGGCTGGCCTCAAACTCACAGGGATCCACCTGCCTCTGCCTCCAGAGTGCTAGGATAAAAAGTGTGTACCACCATGCCCAGCTTATTAACTTTTATCAACAGACAATATTTTAAAAGGTGGCCCAAGAGACACAGGTTTTAGTTTCATGTGATTCTAAGAGCCTCGTTCTGATAGTATAAACATCAAATAACAGGTAGATGGCCTAGATTTATTGAGAGTTACAGCTGTCTGGTTTTTTGTTGTTTGTTTTTCCAAGACAGGGTTCCTCTGTGTAGCCCTGGCTGTACTGGAACTCACTCTGTAGACTAGGCTGACCTTGAACTCACAGGCCTGTCTGCCCGCCTCTGTCCCCAGAGTGCTGGGATTGCAGTCATGCACCACTGTACCCAGCTGTTGCTTCTTATACTTAGTACATAGAAATTAGAGATTTTTTTTTTTTTTCCGCACAGGTGTTTCACTCAGTCGTGCAGTCTTTTTTTTTTTTTTTTTTTGGTTTTTTGAGACAGGGTCTCTCTGTGTAGCCTTGGCTGTCCTAGACTCACTTTGTAGACCAGGCTGGCCTCGAACTCACAGCGATCTGCCTGCCTCTGCCTCCCGAGTGCTGGGATTAAAGGCGTGCGCCACCACCGCCCGGCTCAGTCGTGCAGTCTTGATCCTTATCTATCACTGTCAACTTTACACTTTCATGCCAGTCACTAAATTGCTTTGGTTCTCAATTCTCTTTTGGTAAAACAGGAAGAGTCATTCTTTCTAGGGATGATCTGTGACACTCATGAAGTAACAGTTCAATTAAATAAAGTTTTGAAGATCCATTTTAATAACAAAAAATGTGTACACTTATGATTTTAAAAAAATCCCCACACTTTAAGGCTAAATATTTTCAGGTTAGGGCTGGAGAGATGGCTCAAAGGTTAAGAGCACTGACTGCTCTTCCAGAGGTCCTGAGTTCAATTCCCAGGAACTACATGGTGGCTCACAACCATCTATTACGAGATCTGGTGCCCTCTTCTGGTGTGCAGGAAGAACAGTATTTTATATATATATATATATATATATATATATATATATATATATATATCTTTTTTTAAATTTCAGGTTAGGAAAATGCCTAACCTGAAAAGGCAAGTAACTTCTAATTTTATCTTTAATTTCAGCTTTTTGAGACAGAATCTCATATAGGCAAAGCTGTCCTTGAATTCCTGATTCTCTTGCCTCCACTTTGCAAGTGCTGATGGGCCTGGATATTTTTCTTGAAAGCTTCTCCTATGTGTCTGGATAATTTTCTTGAAATACCCTTTCATGTTTGTGTGTGTGTGTGTGCATTGGCGGTAGTGGTGGGGGGGTGTGTCTGTGTGTGTGTGTGTGTGTGTGTGTGTGTGTGTGTGTGTGTGTGTGTTTGGGGTGTGTGCATTGGTGGTGGTAGTGTTTGTGCATTTTGGTGGTGGTAGTGTATGTGTGTGTTTGTGAGTATGCATTGGTGGTGGTGGTGGTGTGTGTGTGTGTGTGTGTGTGTGTGTGTGTGTGAGACAGAGAGAGAGAGAGAGAGAGAGAGAGAGAGAGAGAAAGAGAGAGAGAGAGATGATATTTGTAGATGAGAGGTGGTTTGCTGTTACATGTCAAGCTTTAAACTTTTTTTTTTTCTTTTTTTGGTTTTCCGAGACAGGGTTTCTCTGTGTAGCCTTGGCTGTCCTGGACTCACTTTGTTGACCAGGCCGGCCTCGAACTCATAGCGATCCTCCTGCCTCTGCCTCCTGAGTGCTGGAATTAAAGGCATGCACCACCACGCCGGGCTTTAAACTTCCATATGATACATGGAACACATCATACTCAACTGCGGAAGACGCTCTCTTAACTGGGACATTTGGGGGAACTGAGTGCTGAGGGCATTTAAGTGCTGATGGCTGTGATGAATCCTGGAGCAACTGGTTCTGAAGAGACTGTACCTGTGGCACTGCTGTGACAACTAACCCGACACCAAGATTACCTTCTCAGAGTGTTCTGTTCTCGGAGGGGAAGGTAATACACCATCAGCCTCATCAGTGACTTAGTAAATCATTGCAGGTGGAACCAACAACTACGAAGCATCTGGTCCAGCTCTCCTCACTCACCCCTGTTATGCCTCCTGGATGTTTTATAGCAATATCAAAGTTTGGATGAGGAAGGTCCAGCTGGATGTGTGTATATGTTTCCAGGCCATCAAAGTGTAATATTTTAGTGAGGGGGGAAAAAGGCATGCTCAACTCCACCCAAACCATATGGACGCCAGTAGACAAAGCACACTCTGTAAAATTGCTGTGAATGTTTCTTACTAATTTCTCTCAGTAGCAAACATGTGTCTCCTTTTTCATTTAGGCTAATGGCCACTCAGTGGTCAATTGTATTTTGAACAGTGCTGGTGTAATGAGTTCTTCCTCCAGGTGAGTCACAAAGTCAAGAGAGGAGCTTGCATTACTGAAAAAGTGAAAGTATAGTGACAGCCATAAAGCCTAATGATAGGGTAGGTGTTAATTGGGCTTGGGGCTACACACTCAAATCCTAGAAAAGAGGTCAGTAGTTCAATGTCAGCCTTAGCTACTTAACAAGTTCAAGGTTAACCTGGAATACATGCTATCCTGTCTAAAAAACAAACTGACAAAAAACTATTGCTGTTGATTTTTTTTCCCCTTTGGTTTTTCGAGACAGGGTTTCTCTGTGTAGCCTTGGCTGTCCTAGACTCCCTTTGTAGACCAGGCTGGCCTCGAACTCACAGAGATCCACCTGCCTTTGCCTCTTGAGTGCTGGGGTTAAATGCGTGTGCCACCACACCCGGCCCTTGCTGTTTATTCTAATGGCTTGTTTGTCCTATTCCTGCTTGATCTTAATGAGATTCCTTCTGTTTGTCATCTTCCTGGGCTCCACTTCACAATAAATTATACTTTCCTCTGAATGCATATTTTCTTTAAACAAACAAAAAACAAACAACAAAAAAAAAAAACCCTTTCATGCTAGGCAGTGTGGCACACTCCTTACATCGCCTACTCGGGTCTTGGCCTACAGAGCAAGTTTCAAGACAGCCAGGGCTGCAGAGAGAAACCTTGTCTTTAAAAAGCAAAAATAAAGTAATAAAAATGTTTCACTGCCCGGACGTGGTGGCTCAGGTCTTTAATCCCAGCACTCGGGAGCCAGAGGCAGGCAAATCTTTGTGAGTTTGAGGCCAGCCTAGTCTACAAAGCGAGTCTGGGACAGCCAAGACTACACAGAGAAACCCTGTCCTGAAACGCCTTCCCCCCAAAAAAAAGTGTCATCATATTTTAGTGGGATTGTGCATATGCACACATGTGGAGGTGAGGTGACAACTTCTGGAGTCCGTTCTCAGGCTTGGAATCCAGTGTCTTTACCTGCTAAGTCATCTCCCCACCTCCTGAATATACATCTTATGAACGAGTGAAGAGTACTCTCAAATACTAAGGGGAAGGAAGCTGTTTCACCAGTTCAGCCCTCCTTACGGCCCAGATAGTCTAACATATTGGTATGTGCTGCCATCTGCTGGTTACTTATGCAATGACTAAATGATTGTGAATTGCTTATAGAGAAATGGCTGCCTCCCAGAGTTTCTGTTGGGACATTTACAGTGTATTACATTTATTGGGATGATACTGCCCAAGGTACTAGATGCTGCATATCACACTCCCCTAGGACAATAAGTCATAAAGAATTAGGTTATCCCACTGTCTTTCTTAGGAGGTAGTTTTTAACAAAAACCACAATGGTCAGGAATGTGTCTATTGTGTGTATTGACAAAGAATTATACCTTGTGCTGTTCCAGTCTTAATCAGCAAAGGTTTGCATTTGAGCTAAATGACTCTCTTTGCCATTTGTATGAGATACACAGGACAAACAGCACTTCAGTTTGCATATGGTAGCTGTAGCGTGCAGCAAGATTACATCTATGCTAAAGTGTGTGTGTGTGTGTGTGTGTGTGTGTGTGTGTGTATGTGTGTGAGTCTAGAGAAATGGTCCAGTGGTTAAGAGCACATATTGCTCTTGCAGAGGACCAAAGTCAGATTCCCAGTACTCACTTCGGGTAGCTTCCAACCACCCAGCTCCAAGGGATCTGATGCTGTCTCTGGGCTTCTGCAAGCACCTGCACTCACATGCACACATTCACACCAATATACACATCTGTGAGTTCGAGGCCAACCTGGTCTAAAGCAAGTCCAGGACAACCAAGGCTACAAGAGAAACCCTGCTCAAAAATCAAAACAAAACAGAATGAAGACCATTTATTGCCAGGCATGGTGGCGCACGCCTTTAATCCCAACACTCCAGAGGCATCGGCAGGTGGATCGCTGTGAGTTCGAGGCCAGCCTGGTCTACAGGGCAAGTCCAGGACAGCCAACTCTACACAGAGAAACAATGTCTTGGAAAAAAAAAAACAGCAACAGAAAAGAATGAAAGAAAAGAAAAACCTAAAGAAACAAAGAAGAAAATATCCATAAATATATCGGGCTGGGCTGGCAAAGGTCCTTACTGCCAAGCTTGGGTTCTTGCTTGGGTTACTGCTGGGTTCTATGATGACTTCAGAACCTACACTGCAGAAGGAGAGAACTGATTCCTGCTATTTGTCATGATTCCAAGCCACATGTGGGCCCACACACAAATAGAAATACTAATTAATTAAAGAGCTTTTATATATTTATATGTATTTTGAGTTGAGACAGGGTCTCATTGTATATTCCTAGCTGGACTGGAACTTAATATACAAAGCAGGCTGTTTTCAAACTTGCAATGATCTCTCTGCTTCTTTCCCAATGCTGGGATTGTAGGTATATACCCCCCACGCTAGCTCAGAGCATATTTTTAGTCAAAATTTAAACTGTCAAAAAGAAAGAAACAAAACATGGTTTTTAATTCTCTTAATCTAAAATTATTTATTAAAAGTCGTGGTAACAATGTGACTACAACTACATCATCAAGCCAGGCTTGGTGGTGCACACCTTTAATCCCAGCGCTCGGGAGGCAGAGGCAGGTGTATCGCTGTGAGTTCGAGGCCAGCCTGGTCTACAAAGCCAGTCCAGGACAGCCAAGGCTACACAGAGAAACCCTGTCTCGAAAAACCAACAAAACCAAACCAACTACATCATCAAGCCTTATTTCATTTTATTGTCTATTTTTAACATTAATATCTTATTAATTATTCAGGACTCGCACATCATATACCTTGACCTTGCTCATCTCCCAGTCCTCCCATGTCTGCCCCCTCCCCCAAGACTCCCCCAACCACAAAAAAAAAAAAGAGTCCATTTTTTGTTGTCCATATGCTCACTGAAGCATGGTCAAGCTCTTAGTGGCCAGCCTCCCAAGGGAAGCTGGGCCCATCTCCACCTGCACATCCACCAGAAGCCATCAACTGTGGAGAGCTACACCTCACCACCCCTAACACCTCTCCACGTTGCAACATCACTATCACTGCCTGCTGCAGGGAGGGATGGGCATAGCTGTTATGCCTATTTTGCTTCTTTGTTTATTTACTTGTTTATTTGAAATAGGTTTTTACTTTGTAGCCCAGGCTAGCCTTGAAATTGTGACCTTCCTGCCTCAGCCTTCTGACTATGGAATTCTAGGCATGAACCACCATGCCTGGCAGAGATGTGTTGTTTAATTAATTTATTTGTTAGATTTTTTTTTTTTTTTAAACATTCTGTGGCGGTCAGAGGACAACTTGAATGAGACAACTCTTTTTTTTTTTTTTTTTTTCCTGGACTCACTTTTGTAGACCAGGCTGGCCTCGAACTCACAGACATCTGCCTGCCTCTGCCTTCCAAGTGCTGGGATTAAAGGTGTGTGCCACCACGCCCAGTTTGGGAGACAACTTTTGTACCCAGATGTGGGTTCAAGGGATGGATTTTACAACATCAGGTTGAGCGGCGACAGCCTTTAGGTGCTGAACCATCTCTCTAGCCCTTTATTGATTTTTTTTTTTAAGACAGTCTCACTATATAGCCTAAACACATCTCAAAATCATGGTAATGCTCCAGCCTTAAGCCTTGCAAGTGTTGAGATTATAGGCCTGAACCTTTATGCATGGCTTGAAATTTCATTCATTTATCCAGTTATTCACATGGACAGAGATCAAAGCCAGGGCCTTGCATATGCCTGTCTCACCCTTCTGAATGCTGGAATACAGACCTGCACCACTTAACCTGGTTAAGATCTGCCACTTAGCCAGTTAGTTTTTTTTTTTTTTTTTTTTTGGTTTTTCAAGACAGGGTTTCTCTGTGTAGCCTTGGCTGTCCTGGACCAGCTTTGTAGACCAGGCTGGCCTCGAACTCACAGCGATCCACCTGCCTCTGCCTCCCGAGTGCTGGGATTATAGGCGTGCGCCACCACGCCCAGTTCTACTTAGCCAATTAGTTAACTTAACAGTATATCATGTGATAGCCCACTCCTCTGCCTCCTCATTGCTGTGGTTACAGACATGGACCACCATGCTGCATGTATTTGAAGCAAGACATTAAGTTGGGGAGAGTTGGAAAAAAATTTTTTAAAGTGAAATAGTAGATTCAACCACCGTTGTGTCTACTCTCATGAAAAAGCATGCATATTGCATATGTTAAACAGTTATTTCTCATCCCTGTGAGTCAGCCACTATTTTTCCTCACATTTTTCCAGTGAAAGCCGAGGCTTGCAGGGAATGATGCACAGTAAAGGGCTCTGATTGCAGAGACCACTCTGGTAGTTGCTTACACTGTCTCCAGAGGGCAAGTCTCTTGTCCAGGTGCTTCCATTGGCCAGTTCTCATGCTTGATGTGCGTGCGTTCCTGGCTTCTTTATTTAATTCCTTTGCTGCAGATGCTATTGTTTCCAGCCTGGAGCTGCTGAGGGCTGGCCACTTCAGGTGGAGGATCTGACTGCCACTCCTCCTAATGGAGCTATGTAAGTACCAAAAATGACTTCCTGGTGCCGGCTGAGACTTGCAGCCTTTGCTTTCTTAACACAGGATAAAGAGGGGCACTCTCTAAGGCAGGGATATCACAAGCTCCAGGGCTGCCTGGACTCAGTGGGTTTAAGCCAGCACCACAATAAAGTCCTCTCTGAGGGGATGAAACACCTTTGGCTCAATCCCCAGTGCCAACCCTCCCCCTGGACTCCCCCACCCCCACACACCACACCACCAGAAGCTGCACTGGTCTTCCAAGATCTCCCTGCACTCATTCTTTGCCTATTGTCACCATCCTAAGTTATGATCCTCTGTTTTATTTTGGGACAGGGATGTTACTGTGTCCAGACTGGCCTCTAGGTCACTCTGTAGATCAGGCTGTTCAAATGTGTGTCAGTCCTCTGGCCTCAACCCCTGAGTGCTGGGATTTCAGATGGTTTTGTGGTGTTTTTTTTAAAAATAAGATTTATTTATTATGGATAGAGTGTTCTGTCTGCATATACACCTGCATGACAGAAGAGGACATCAGATCTCATTGTAGATGGTTGTGAGCCACCATGTGGTTGCTGGGGATTGAACTCAGGACCTTTGAAAGATCAGACAGTGCTCTTAACCTCTAAGCTATCTCTCCAGCCTGGTTTTTTTTTTTTTTTTTTCTTTTTTTGAGGGGTTTTATTCTGTTTTGTTTTTTCGAGACAGGGTTTCTCTGTGTAGCCTTGACTTTCGTGGACTCACTTTGTAGACCAGGCTGTCCTCGAACTCACAGCAACCCGCCTGCCTCTGCCTCCTGAGTGCTGGGATTAAAGGTGTGCGCCACCACACCATGCTGGGATTTCAGGTGTGAGCCACTCTGCCCAGCTAGTTAGGGTCTCCATCACAGTGTGAATCAGCTTTCCCCCTCTCTTCCTGCTCAGTCCATCTATGTTATAAGTGAGCCTACTGTCCTCATCCTTCTCTGCAGTTTCTTCACCCGAGTTCAAGGCCCAGGAAATGCACTTCAAGTTGAAGGCATATTACATTTTGCTTTCCAAGTGG
>OU015748.1:90737397-90783347 GCA_907169655.1 Acomys percivali
CTTCTTCTTCTTCTTCTTCTTCTTCTTCTTCTTCTTCTTCTTCTTCTTCTTCATCATCATCATCATAAGATTTATTTACTTAATTTTATGTATATGAGTGCTCTACCTGCATGTATACCTGCATGGCCGAAGACAGGATTTCTCTGTGTAGTCTTGGCTGTCCTGGACTTGCTCAGTAGACCAGACTGGCCTTGTGTTTACAGAAATCTGCCTGCCTCTTCTTCCCGAGTGCTGGGATTAAAGGTGTGCACCACCATGCCAGCTAAAACATTCTTTTTAAAAACAAAATTATTTTATTTATGTATTTTGTAAAAATTTTATATGTGACCACCATGCCAGCTAACTCATTCTTTTTAAAAACAAAATTATCTTATTTACTTATTTTGTAAAAATTTTATATGTGGGCGTGTCTTGCCTGCATGTATGTCTGTGAACCATGTGCATGCAATACCATTTGGAGACCAGGAGAGGATGTCAGATCTCACTGAAACTGGACTTCAGATGGTTGTGAGCTGCTGCGTTTTCTGGCAATCAAACCTGAATCCTCTGGAAGAACACCCAGTTCTTTAACTACTGAGTCATCTCCCCTTCTTAAAGTTTCACTTATTTTTAATAAATTATGCTGCAGATATTTTTTGAAAAACGAATCCCTCAAACCATTACATTTGGTAGTATTTATGAGGTAGAGAAATGAAGAAATTTGAGGTTGGAAGGCAATGCGTTTCTTTCTTTCTTTTTTGGTTTTTCGACACAGAGTTTCTCTGTGTAGTCTTGACTGTCCTGAACCAAGCTGTCCTCGAACACATTCATAGAGATCTGCTTGCCTCTGTCTCCCGAGGGCTGGGACTGAAGGCTTGCACCACCACACAGTTGGAAATGCATTTCTTTCCTTTGAAGTTAGGTTAGTTGATACAGAGGCAAGGATAACGTTCATTATTTTGGAGAATGCTGATGGTGTTAACAAATAAAAGTTTCCAACCTGTCTTGGGTGTCACACACACCACAAGTGAAGCACAGCCCTTAATTCTCTCAGGTTAGCTATTTCCTAAAAAATACAATCGGAGAAGAAGGAACAAAATATGCTGGGAAGTTTTAATGGTTTATGTGGTGCTAGAAGAGAGGAGCTCTCAGTAAATTTCATGTATATTTGTGGTGTGTGTGCGTGTGTGTGTGTGTGTGTAATGGAGTATCATGTAGCCCAGGCTAGTCTTGAACCTCATATAGCTGAGGATGACCCTGAACTTCTGTCTCTCCTCCTTCCGACTCCCAAGTGCTGTGATTATAGGCATAGACCACCAAGCCACCACCAAGCTAGTAGTGGCTCAGGGTCAAATCCAGGGCTTTCTTGCATGAGCTACCTTCCCGCATAGTGTTTTAGAGTTTTGTTTTTGTTTTTTAAGATTTAATTATTTATTAAGTATACAGTGTTTTGCCTGAGTGTACACCTGCCTGCCAGAAGAGGACACCAGATCTCATTATAGGTGATTGTGAGCCACCATTTGGTTACTGGGAATTAAACTCAGGACCTTTGGAAAAGCAGGCAGTGCTCTTAACCTCTGAGCCATCTCTCCAGCCCTAGAGTTGATTTTTTTTTGAGACAGACTTTCTGTGTAGTCCACGCTGATCTTGAACTCTTGATCATATCTCATCCTCCTCCAAGTGCTAGGACTAGGCAAGCACTTTACTACCTGAGATATATCCCTAGCTGTAGTTGGCTACTTTTATTCCCTTTTTTTTGGGGGGGGGGACAAAATCCACTATAGATCCCTGGCTGTCCTGGAACTCCATGTATAGACCAAGCTGGCCTGGAATTCATAGAGAGCCACTGCCTTTTATCTCCTGAGTGCTGGGATTAAAAACATGTGCTGCCAGGCCAACCCTGGTTTTTTTTTTTTGCTTGGTTTTGGAGGTTTTATTTATTTTTATTTTATGTATATAGATGTTTGCCCTTCATGTATTCTATGCACCACCATGTGTACCACCAGGCTTGGCATTTCTCTTATTTATTTTGTTTTTGGTTGTTTCAATCTAGTTGGTGGAATTGTCACCATCCCACTAATTTTTTTCTGGTAGTTTTACAGTTTCTAGAGTATTCTTGAGACGTGATGTTCAGGTATTGATCATCATTTTGTTGGCAGGGCTTTTTCTTTTTCTTTGTTTGTTTGTTTGTTTGTTTGTTTTTTTCAAGACAGGGTTTCTCTGTGCAGCTATGGCTGTCCCGGACTCACTTTGTAGACCAGGCTGGCCTTGAACTCACAGCGATCCACCTGCCTCTGCCTCCCGAGTGCTGGGATTAAAGGTGTGCACCACCACCGGGACCACCTGCACCACCGGACTTTTTCAAAGTAGTTGAAATGGCTGGAAATGCCTCATGGCTTCCTTTTGTGTATTCTTGAACAAAGATGGCTCTGTAGGGACCTTTTGCAAAGGTCACTAAAGGCTTGTGTTGCATTGCAATTTCTAGATCTTTGGTTTCTCTAATAATTATTGGGAATTAAGAAGATGCAGACCTAAATTAAAAAAACTAAAGAAACTTCTAATGGAAAATACCTACGAAGGCCCTGACAGCCATAAAGAAGAGGATCCAAGCCGCTCAAAAGTAAGAAAAGTATTTCCTGGTTTTATTTGAAATTTTAAATGTAATTAATTTTTGTAAAAGGGTTAAGAATCTTGCTGTGTAGACTTGACTGGCCTGGAAGTCACAGCCATCCTCCTGCCTCTGCTTCTTCATGTGCTAGGCTTATAGGTGTGTACCACCATACAGTGTTGTTATTGGTAACAGTTTTAGGTTTGTTTGTTTGTTTTAGTAACACTAAGTTTGTGCTATAAAAGATTCAAACATAAAGCAACCTGGCTAGATATAAAATGACATACGGTCCAGGGCTCTGTCATTTAAATGTTCTCCATTTCATGTGACCTCTGAAGAGGAGGTCTGGCCTGGTGGTACGTACTGGCCCTTGTGATCCCAGTCTCGCCATATTGCCTTGAGTGGATTAGAGTTTGCCGGGTCAAAAGAAGCAGAGCAGGACTGGTCAGGTTAGTGCGTGGATGGGAGACCACATGGGACTAGGGCTTTACGCAAGTATATCAAGTGATACCTCATCGTGGTTTCATCGTCTGCTTCCTCCTAAGTAGTGATGCTCACATCTTTCTTGTTCTGACTGTCTTTTTTTGAGACGAGATCTGATTGAACACAGGCTGGCTATGCTATGTAGCTGAAGATGGCCTTGGAATTCCGATCCTGTGTGGGACACACGCCCCACCCCCAGCCCCCAGAGTTTCTCTGTGTAGCCTTGGCTGTCCTGGACTTGCTTTGTAGATCAGGTTGGCTTAGAATTCACAGAGATCCGCCTGCCTCTGCCTCCCTGAGTGCTGAGGTTACAGGTGTGCACCACGGTGTGCAGTTTATTGGGTACTGGAGACGGAAGGCAGAGCTTCATGCATGCTATGTTAGCACTCTACCTGAGTTGTACCCCTAACCCTTGATTATCTATGTTTTGTCTGTTTTGTTTTTGTGTTTTGGAGATTTTACTTATTTTTATTTTATGAGAAGGGGTGCTTTGCCTGCATGTGTGTCAGGGCACTGTGTTTGCAGTACCCATGGAAGCCAGAAGAGGGCACCATGGATCCTGAGAAATTGGAGTTACAGACAGCTTTGTGACCCATCATGTATGTGGGGGCTGGGAATTGAATCCTGGGTGCTCTGGAAGAGCAGCCAATGCTCTTAATCCCTGAACCATCTCTCCAACCCATCCCTGTGTTTTTCTTTTTGTTTTTGAGACTGGGTCTTTCTTTGTAAACCCCAAGATGGTCTTTCTATCTTAAATACTGTTCCTGTAGGATTTTAGGTGTGTGCACTCAGCTTTATTCACAATTTATGTATCTTTGGAGAAGTGTTCATTCAATTCTTTTTCCTCATTTTTAGTTGTGTTCCTTACTTATATTTCATATAAAAAGGAAGGGTATAAGCTAGGCACAGTGGTGCACACTCAGGGAGGCAGAGGCAGGTGACCTCTGTGAGTTTGAGGACAGCCTGGACTAGAAAGAGAGTCCAGGGAAACCAAAAAGAAGAAAGAGAAAAGAAATAAAATAAAAGGATATAGTCTCTCTCTCTCTCTCTCTCTCTCTCTCTCTCTCTCTCTCTCCTCTCTCTCTCTCTCTCTCTCTCTCTCTCTCTCTCTGTCTGTCTTTTGTTTGTTTGTTTTTTCAAGACAGGATTTTTCCATGTACCCTTGGCTGTCCTAGACTCCCTTTGTAGACCAGGCTGTCCTCAAACTCACAGAGATCTGCCTGCCTCTGTCTCCTGAGTGCTAGGATCAAAGTCCTGTACCACCACTGCCTAGCCTAGCCTAGAACTCCTGGTTCCCCTTCAGAGGACTTCAATCACAGGTGTGCAACACCATAACCAGCAACAGTATTCTCAACTACAAAACGTTTATTTATTTATTTTTTGAGACAGCGTTTCTCTGTGTAATAGCCCTGGCTGTCCTGGACTCACTTTGTAGACCAAGCTGGCCTTGAATTCACAGAGATCCACCTGCCTCTGCCTCTTGAGTACTGTGAACTGCAAAACTTAATGTTTTTTATAAAGTCTTGTTTGTGACTCTACTCTTGCTGTTCTCATCATCATCATTTTCTTCCTCCTATTTTTCTTGTTCTTTCTTCGTTTTTTAGTCAGGATCCCACTGTATAGCCCAGGCTAACTCAAAAATTTCTTCCTTTAGCTTCGCAAGTGCCAGGATTATAGGTGTCTCCCACCACATCTGACTATATCTTTCCTTTTGTTGTGTTTTTAGTGTCCTATCCAAGACCATTTCCAAGGGCAATGACATCAAGATTTGCTCCCGTTTTAATACATATTTTGATTTTGTATTATGATAATTATGCATTTGCAAAAGAAACTATTAGTGCTTTAGCCAGCTCGATTTATTTATTCTCCAAAACTCAAAAAGAAAACTAAGAAAGTTATAGGTTTCAAATTATTAAAAATATGTACCTAGGGGCTGGTGAGGTGGCTCAGTGGTTAAGAGCACTGTCTGCTCTTCCACAGGACCCAGGGTCAATTTCCAGCATCCACATGGCAGCTCACGACTGTCTGTAACTCTAGTTCCAGGGATTCTGACACCTTCATACCAATGCAAATAGAATCAAATTAAATACATTATTTTAATAGTATGTATCTATTTTGTTTGTTTCAGTATACAACTGAAGATTTACTTGATCAAATTCAGGCAAGCGAGGAAGAAATAATGGCCCAGTTACAAGCCCTAAATGCCTGTGAGATTGGAGGTAGTGTAACTATTGCCATGCATAGTGATGGAACTGTATCATATGCAAGGGAGAAGCTTGGGGGACCATTCGCCGTGTTGCATGCTTGTTTAATTTCCTTTCAGCCTCAAAGGTAATAATGTTAGAAGCAGAAGAGTACTTGCTGAGTAAGCATGAGGCTTCATGTTTGAATCTCACCACATACCACAACACACACACACACACACACACACACACACACACACACACACACACCCTTACCTCACAATGATATTTGCCTTTCGGATATAAGATGGGCTATAAGATGATCCTTACATGAGGTCAGTCTGTCCGTGTGTCAGCAGTGACATCTTAACTCCTCACTACATTCTCTTTAAAGGTTCTTAAATATCAAGTAGTCTGATCAATTTTTAAAATAGGTTAGAAAATTAAGGCCTAACAAGGCTGTGGGATGTGTGTGTGGAGTTAGTGACAGTCATGACATCAGAATTGTCATCTCTCCAGTAAGCTGGCCTCCTCTTCGTTCTTCTTCTTCCTTTTTTTTTTTGGTGTGTGTGTGTGTGTGTGGGAGGGGAAGTAGAAAGTGCAAACAAGGAAAGCCTAAAACTTTATTTTGAAGAAAAAAAAATTTGCTGTGCGAGCACGTTGTTTTCAGATAGCTGCAATTGGAGGAGAGTTATGGTCAACAGTATCACACCACCACCGATGACGTCAGGCAATCCCTCGCAGAGAGTCTCTTCCCAGGGGACTCTAGATTGTGTCTAGTTGACAATTTACAGTAGTCACCACAATGTCTTATGGGTAATTGGGTGTTACTGCTTTATTTATTGACTGTCTAACCACGTCACTTCAGTGTCCTTTGGTAAGTTTGACATTTGGAATTTGTAGGTTACTGGAGGATTCTTGAATTTGATTATGAGATCAAACTTTTGAATCATATCACTCAGCTTGTGGATTCTGAGTCTTGGGCTTTTAATAAAGTTCCCTTGACTGTATGCCTACAGGAACTTGGACCTTTGGAGCCGGAGTGAGTATTTTCGTCATTTGTATCTGTAGACTTCTTTCAGACAATGGGCGTTCCCCCCCACTCCCCGACTAGAAGTAAACTAAGGCCATAGTACTTACACTGAAGTCTGATATAGAATTTTTTTTTTTCGAGACAGGGTTTCTCTGTGTTGCCTTGGCTATGCTGGACTCACTTTGTAGACCAGCTGGCCTCAAACACACAGCGATCCACCTGCCTCTGCCTCCCAAATGCTGGGGTTAAAGGTGTGCACACCACACCTGGCTCAGAGATTTTTTTTTTAAGTCATTATTTTAGTTTTATGAGTATGAGTTTTTGCCTGCATGTATGTGTGTGTACTGTGTACATATCTGTTGCCTGCACAGGTTACAAGAGGGCATCAGATCCTCTGGAGTTAACTGATGGTTCTGAGCCACAAAGTGGGTGATGGGAGCTGAATCTGGCTCCTCTGTGAAAACATCAAGCGCTCTTAACCTCTGAGTTGTTCTGTAGCCCCGGGTGGGGGGATTGGGGAAGGGGGGGCGGAGGATTAAAACTAGAAAGGACTGAGGACTTTTGATCACAGGGGTGAATACCTCTGCATTATCTTTTCTACTTTTTATTTGGTCACAAAAAAATTAATGGTTCTATTTAAGCTATTGATAACAACAATATGAATATGAATTATGGCTACAAAAATTCATGTAAAAAGTATAGAACAAGCCTTGCCGTAAAGCAGTTCCCAGAATATTCAAATTAGTTCTTTTTTTATTATTTATTTATTTATTTATTTTGAGACAGGGTTTCTCTGTATAGCCTTGGATGTCGTGAACTCCCTTTGTAGACCAGATTGGCCTAGAACACACAGCGATCTGCCTGCCTTCTGCCTTCGCGAGTGTTGGGGTTATAGGAGTGTGCCATCATGCCCAGCTTTAAGTTAGTTCTTAAGTATTATTTGCCATCAAATTGATTTGATATTTCAAATTCTTAATTTATATCTAAGTTCATAGTTGGCAACTGGGTTTAAAGTATCTATAAAATGTTTTCTTGTATATTTTAAATTTTCAGGGAAATGATTGAACACTGTCTTAAATGCTATGGAAAGAAATATGTGGACAACGGTAAGAACAGGAAAGTATTCTGATGTGTATGTTAAACTGTGTGATAAACCACTATGCTGGTGTTAATAAGAGCCATGGGACTCTGCAAGGGGAGCAGAGACACGTGATTCCTTCCAAGGCCCTCTGTTGTTGTCAAGGAAGTGCTGATAATTTACTGAAAAATAAGATGATAAAGTGGTTTAACCAAGCCTGATGACCTGAGTGTTATCCCTGGGACAAGGTGAAAGTTGTCATCTGACCTCCACATTCATGCAGTGGCACATGCAAGCCCACACATATATATGCATGTACACACAAATAAATAAATATGCCATTGGAGGAGGAGGAGGAGGAGGAGGAGGAGGTTGTTGGAGAGACGGCTTAGAGGTTAAGAGCGCTGGCTGCTCTTCCAGAGGTCCTGAGTTCAACTCCCAGCGACCACATGGTGGCTCACAACCATCTATAATGAGATCTGGTGCCCTCTTCTGGCCTGTAGGTGTACATGCAGACAGAACAAGCATATACATAAAAATAAATAAATAAAATTTTTAAGAAAAGAAGATGCTGTCTGAACCTGCCTGACACCATTTCCCTAGGTGAAGTCTACTTTGAATTGGATGCTGACAGAATCTGCAGAGCGACAGCAGAGATGCTGTTGCAGAACGCTGTGAAGTTTAATCTCGCCGAGTTTCAGGAAGTGTGGCAGCAGAGTGTTCCCGAGGGAATGACAACCCAGCCTGACCAGCTCAAGGTAAGGTCGTTGGGGGTGGTGCCTGGGGCTCTAGGGGAGTGGGGGGTGGTGGGTGGGTAGATGTCTGACTAGTGGGGTGATTCTTCTTCTGGAGCTGACTGGGGAGCTGCTTTATTTTCCTAGTCACCCCTTAGGGGTACAGTCTCCATTTGCTCCATCACAGAGTCCTCTAACTCCCCCAGTACTTAATAGAGAAATACTTTTACTGGGCATAATGTCACTTTAGTTGTTCTGAAGCAAAGTTGGGAGTTTATTGTACAGACACATTCACTTTATTTTTTATTTACTTATTTATAAGGCAGAGCTTTATGTATCCCAGGCTAGCCTTGAACTCTCTATGTAGCAAGAGATAGCCTTAAACTTCTGATCTTCCTAGCTCTACTTCCCACTCATAGGCATGTGAAGCCACTCCTGGTTTTAAGCAGTGCTGGGGATTGGATGCTGGGCTTCATGAATGCTACCTAAGCACTCTACCAAAAGTTGGAGTTATGAAGAAAAGGTGTTCGCATAGATTTAATCACAGGTGGTAAGGGAAGGGGCGGGGAAGGGAGAAACGGGAGCGTGTGGCTGAAGCAAAGGACAGTTGCTGGGCTGCCGATAGCATAGTCGGTAGAGTACTTGCTTACTATCCACGAAGCCCTGAGTTCAATGCCCAGCACCTCATAAAAACATCAAGCATGGTGGTGCATGTCTGTAACCCAGCATTTAGTGTAGAGGCCAGAGGATTAGAATTTCAAGATCATCCTTGGCTATATGGTGAGGTTATGTCAGCCTGGGCTAGAGAAGACCCTATCTAGAAAACAAGCAAACAAGCCACAAAGAATACTGACCAAAGAGATTGATGAACGGAGGAAGATATGTGAAATGGCACAAGAGGTAAAAGTGCTTGCCACCAAACCAAACAATCAGAGCTTAATATTTAGGACTCACGTGATTGGAAAAAGAGAAACAACTCTCTTAATTTGTTGTCTGATTTCTACCTGTGTGCTGTCACATGCACATGTTCCCTCTGCCTTACACACACACACACACACACACACACACACACAGAGAGAGAGAGACAGACAGACAGACAGAGACAGACAAGAAGAAAATGTAAAACAAAACCAAAAAAGTAGATATTGGGTGAAGGATAGGGAAATCTCAAGGCTTTAGCATCTATGGGGATTCCTGAACCACTTAGATATAAGTTTGAGTACCAGAATCTAGGTTACCTAGGTTTCCTGCCTCCCAAAGGCAGTGGGAGTGGAGCAGGTATCCTCTGTAATATGAGTCTGGGGCTCAGAAGAGGCATCTAACTAAAAGATGCAAATGTTACAGTCATGAGCAAGGGCACCGCAGGCTGTAGGGTCAGGTTACCCAGGACAGGAGAAGAAAAAGGTAACAGGATTGGGTGGAGATCTGGGTAAGACAAAAGAAGACAGTTATGTCAGAGGTGGAGGCTGATGAAAAGAGGAAATAGTGATGGACATTAGCAAGAAAATGGGGCCAAAAAAGCCAAGGAAAGGGCTTTCTGCATTTGGCTATGACCGGCCATTGGTGACATTTGGCACTCAAGCTATCTTGGTTAACTGGGGGCAGTGGCAGCAGACAGCTAAGAAATCACAGCTTAAAGGAACTCTTGTTTGTTTGCTTGTTTTTCAAGACAGGGTTTCTCTGTGTAGCCTTGGCTGTCCTAGGCTCGCTTTGTAAACCAGGCTGGCCTCGAGCTCACAGTGACCCACTTGCTTCTGCCTCCCAAGTGCTGGGATTAAAGGTGTGCGTCACCATGCTCGCCTAAAGGACCTCTTTTTATGAAGAGAGCTGCCTGTGGGTCTCTGGTTTGACTTTCTGTAAAGTTTCATAGAGGTGGTATTTTAAATTCCCTGGGCTAAGCCTAATGGTAAAAGAAATATTTAAATTTGAGATCATTACTTTAGCTGCTTTTTTCCTCCCCTAAACTTGTCTCTTGTAGGGTTTAGCACTGGTGGATAGAAATTCAAGACCAGAAATCATATTTTTACTCAAAGTAGATGATTTGCCTGAGGGAACACAGGAGCGCTTTAATAGTCTGTTCTCTCTAAGAGAAAAGTGGACGGAAGAAGACATCGCTCCGTATATCCAGTGAGTAATGTATGCAGAGCGAGTGATGACAGTGGTTCTTTAAAATGTGGTGTGGGGTTTCAGATGTGTGACCAGTACACGGCCCTGCTGTGTATTCCCTGAGGACACTGTGCTGTCCCTGGAAACTTTCTCAGGTGGTTTCCTCCATCACTGTCTGATATCTCATCCTGAAGGTGGAGTAAATGTTATCTTTTTCCCTTAACATTCCTCTTAATCATTTCTCTGCTCTCCTTTCTAGAAAATTGTCGTTTTTGGAGAGTAGAAAAAATATACCTTTGTCTCAAAGGGAAACACCTCTTGTTGATTGTCAATTCCTATCTTTCCAGCTGCCTAAGTCATTTCTTTTTCATTTCTTTCTTTTTTTATGCCCCCCCCCCCCCAAGACATGGTTTCTCTGTGTAGCCTTGGCTGTTCTGGACTCATTTTGTAGATCAGGCTGGCCTCAACACACAGAGATCTGCCTGTCTCTGCCTCCCCGAGTGCTGAGATTAAAGGTGTGCGCCATTACACCCAGCTTGTTCTTTTCTTCTTTATTGGTTATATTTAATTATTTATTTAATATTTTGTATGTGGGGATATATTTGTGCGCGCGTGTGTGTGTGTGTGTGTGTGTGTGCGCGCGCGCGCGTGTGTGTGCGTGTAAATGCCAATGCATGTATGCTACAAGCATGTGTGGAGGTCAGAGGACAGCTGGTCTTCACCTTCTACTTTATTTGAGACAGGTTTTTCTGTTGGTTTTGTTTGTTTTCTTTTCCGTTTCGTTGTTTGTTTGCTGCCTATGCTAGGCTAGCTGGCTGAAGTGATTTTGGAGATTCTCCTGTTTCTGTCTGGAAGTGCTGGGATACAGATCCATGCTATGGCATCCAGCTTCCTGTAGCTTCTGGAGATTGGAGCTCAGGTCCTCCCATTTGCACAGCAAGTACCTCACCTACTGAGCCATCTCCTCCCTAGCCTTGCTTTGGCATTTCGAAGCTCAGTCCCAAGTAGCTCAGGCTGGCCTTCAGTTTGCTTTGTAGCTGAGTATGACCTTGAACCCCTGATCCATTACAGCTATGAGCTGCCATACCCATCTGCTGCCTCAGCTTAGTATAATTTTATTATTTTATTTTAGCCTCGAGACAGGGTCTCATCTGATAGCCAAGGTTGGCCTCAGACTCATTATGTAGGTTAGACAGGTCTGAAATTCATGATCCTTCCGCCTCGACCTCTCAAATGCTGGGACTGTGGGAGTGCACCAGCACACCTAGCTCTTGAGTTATTCTTTAATGCCATGGTAGAGTCCAGATTCCTGAAGAACAAGTTAGCCTTGATGTCTCAAGTTGGCTAACCCCCCAAAATCCACTGAAAGCACAGTCGCTGTTGGCTCAGACCTCGCAGGCTATCTCTCTTCTCTACACAGGTTTTGTTGTTGTTTTGTTTTGTTTTTGTGTGTGTGTGTTTTTTTGTTTTTTGAGACAGAGTTTCTCAGTGTAGCCCTGGCTGTTCTGGACTCACTTTTTAGACCAGGATGGCCTCGAACTCACAGAGATCTGCCTGCCTCTGCCTCCTGGGCACTAGGATTAAAGGTATGCGCCACCACTCCCGGTTTATTCTGTGATCTCTGTACCTCCTGCTGTATACATCTTCTTCCTTGATTCTCTCTCCCTCTTAATTAAACCCTACTTTTTGCTGACTCTATGACCTACATCAGTAGCTGAAGTTCTTGGAGAAAAGTCTCCAAGGAGATCATCACACTTATACAGACGTTAGCCCAGGTCCTGGCCTGTCACTGTCTCTCATGAAACCTTGCTACCCTCACACTTTCACACCTTTATCTTTCTATACTACTAGTACCCTATTTTATCTTCACCCCCGGTTTACAATCTCAATTCTTGAAAACAAAATAAATGGAAGCAATTAAATAGGAACCGTCTCTTTTTCCATTACGAAGCCTTCCATCCCCTCACGTCTTATATACCCCTGTATGGTGTATAAGCTGTACCCCCTTTTTGTCGTAGGGTACATTTGTATTTATCTGTGTGAGGGTGAGGGTGCATGTGCACACAGAGGCCAGAAGAATCAGATGTCTTCCTCCCCCACTCTCTGCTTGTTCCTGTGAGACAGAGCCTCTTCAGGAACCTAGCATTTATCTTGACTAGGCTTGAAGCTAGCAAGTGGTATGGAGTTTGCGACCCCTGGGAAAAGACCATAGACTCAATCCAATTATAATTGAAAGATTTATTGATTGGCTGCTAGCAGGATGAACAATCTCTGAGCCAAATTTGGGTGCCCATGAAGGTGGGGTATGGGGAAGGACTTTTAAAGGGGAAAACCACTTGGAGACCTTCAGTATCTATGCAAGCCAGCAAAACCATTGTGTTCTGCAAAGTTAAGTGATTAAGGCATCTCAAAACAATCTGTGGGTATCTGCCTTAGCACATTACAAAAGAAAAAAATGCAGTTAGTCATACGACAAGTAGATAATCATGGTTGTAGATTTTTGGTGGGTGTCACTGAGTCAGGGTTTTGGGGAATTTATCGTCCAGGAACTGGAGTCAGAGACAAGCAGCTGCTACACACAAAGATGGGTGCATAGCGTGAATTGGAGCTTCTTTAGTCATAACACAAGCTCTGTCCATCTTCCTATATCTGTCCCTCTTGGAGCTGGGATGTTTGGGGAACCGTCGGGTTGATATCATGAGTGTTGTGATCTACATTCCATGCCTCATGTGTTGTTATAAAGAAAGAAAACCCCAAATGTTCAATTTTAGCATGAAGACTGAGGAGCCACATGCAGGGGTGAAAGCCTGCTAGCTCAGCGAATCAGAGAAAACACCCAGCTGACCTTCCTACTCAGCTAACAGCCCAGAAGGAAAAAATCCTGTTCCTACTCTACTTGTGTCCCAGAAGGGAAAAGCTGTCTGAAATACCCTTCACCTCAATGTCCCTCCTTTCTACTTCCTGTATGTCTCTCTTGTCTGTCCTCTGGACTTCCTCTCATTTCTGTGTTTTTTCCACGTTTACTTCCTGTCGATCTGGTTGCCTGTTCTGCCCCTTGAACTAGGGTTAACTTTTATTTAATCATTTTTACAGAAAGCTCTTGGATTAAAGGTGAGTGCTAGGCCTGAGCCATATTACAAGCACTTGTTTACTGTAACCAGGAAGCTCTAGGGACAAAGGCTGAGCCACACCACAATTAGAAACAGGTTTTTGCCGTTCCCAATCTTAGGGTTGACAATGGGATCAAGTATCCTGCAACACTCATGATTGTGGAGCAAGTGCTAGGAGCCACTGAGTCATCTGCCCAGTTCCATTGTCCCTCCTATTGAGCCCAGTGCCCCCCCCCGTCTGCGCTAGAGCCATCTCTTCTGGCCTTTTCCAAGAATTAGCTTCTTGAGTTATCTCTTTTCTCCCATATTGGGTCATCCTCATCACCCATATTCTATAGTGTCACCCAGACTGTAAAGCAGCCCCGTGTTTTCTCTCTATTGTAAGAAGCTTCTTGATTGAATTAGGCAAGTGCTCCACCACTGAGCTATATTTTTAGCACTACTTATTTATTTATTTTTTTAATCTGGGGAAGAGGGAGAAGTGTGTGCTGTGGCTCATGTATAGAATTTAGGCGACAATTTTTATGAGTTGGTTCTTTCTTTCTATGATATTTAATCCCAGAGATTGAACTCAGGCCATCAGGCTTGGTGGCATATGCTTTTATCTGCTGAGCCATCTCACTTGCCTCCATCCTTTTAAAACTTATTTCCTTTCTTTCTTTCTTTCTTTCTTTCTTTCTTTCTTTCTTTCTTTCTTTCTTTTTCTTTCTTTCCCTCCTTCCTTCCTTCCTTCCTTCCTTCCTTCCTTCCTTCCTTCCTTCCTTCCTTTCCTCCTTCTCCCTCCCTCCATACCTCTCACATTTGAGACAGATTTTTAATAGGTTGCTTTGATAGGCCTGGAATTCATGCATATTTTACATAGAACCTCAATTCCTTCTGCCTCAGACTCCCAACAAGCTAAGATTACAGAATTACAAACCTGTGCCACTTGGCCCAGCTATATCCTCTCTTTTGTTCATGTTTCTCTGGGTGCCTTTATCCCGCCTGAATAAACGAAGTGACTTCCTTACTCTTCACAGTTGATGTTTTCCATGACTTATCGATTGTTAAGATTGAAAAGTAACAATATGGGCTGGAGAGACGGCTCAGAGGTTAAGAGCACTGGCTGCTCTTTCAAAGGTCCTGAGTTCAATTCCTAGCAACCACATGGTGGCTCACAACCGTCTATAATGAGATCTCTGGTGCCCTCTTCTGGTGTACAGGTGTACATGCAGGTGTACATAATAAATAAATAAATCTTAAAAAAAAAAAAGTAACAATATAATGAGTCTTCCTTGTTCTCACTGCCCAGCTTTCATAGTCAACTTGTCTCCATTATTTAAAACTCAAGTCATATTATGCTTTTTCTGTTGTTTAAAATGCTAATTCTAGGGGCTAGAGAGAGAGCTCAGGGGTTAAGAGCACTGTCTGCTCTTCCAGATGTCCTGAGTTCAATTCCCAGCAACCGTATGGTTGCTCAAAACCATCTATACTGAGATCTGACACGCTCTCTGGCATGTAGGTGTACATGCAGATAGAGCACTCATATACATAAAATGCAACTAGTTTTGTATAATATTCACAATTAAATCACAAACCCCTTTGGTGTACTTTATGGCCCTCTGTATCATCTCTTCCCTACCTAAATTATGCTTCAGTTTTATGTGTATGAGTTCTGTGTCTTCATGCACACCAGAAGAGGGATGCAGATTCCATTACAGATGTGAGCCACCATGTGGCTGTTGGGAATTGAACTCAGGGCTTCTGGAAGAGCCGCTAGTGCTCTTAACCACTAAACTGTCTCTCTAGCCCCAATGTAGTCATCTTTTTTGTGGTACATAGAAAGTTCAAGAAAGGCAGACAGCCTAGACAAGCTTATACTTGGCAAGCTTAAGATACAGGCTCATTGACTGTAGATTCCTCCGTGTCACATTGCTTTTACTTCTAATTTAAGGATTACATGACATAGTGGAAATAACAGGGGACTTTGAAGTCGTACACATGTGGTGGCAAAATCTGACATTTACTACCTGAGTTTGTTTCTTCATATAAATACAGGGTTAACTATCTCATTACATCTATTGTGAAGGTTAAAGACAATGACAGATGTGTCTTCCTAGTTCAGTTAAGACTCAGACGCAGTTGCCACTGTTTGCACGTATTAAGAAGATGGCTTTAGGGGGGTAGTGACTGATAAAGTAAGCAGCATTGTATCATATCATGTTCCCTAAAATATTCATGGCATTTATTTATTTTTATTCCACAGAGATTTGTGCGGAGAGAAGCAAACTATAGGTGCATTGCTTACTAAATATTCTCGATCTTCAATGCAAAATGGCATAAAAGTTTATAATTCAAGAAGACTCATTTCTTAAAAGAATGGCACGCTTTTTGAAGGCACTGAATTACTTTATAAAGTTGCTGGATACAATAAAAAAAGAGATTCTTTTGCATATTGTTATCCCTGTCTTTTTTTTTTAAGTAAAAACTTACTTATGGTTATTATGTATGTACATGATGTGTGTGCATGGGTATGTATGCTACTGTATGCATGTAGAGATCAGAGGGCTTCATTTTCAGCTTCTTCCTTTCAGATTCAGGGATCAAACTCAGATTGCCAGGCTTGCTGCCAACAATCTTGCTGGCTCTTTTTTTTTTTTTTTTTTTTTTTTTTTTTTGAGAAGGGTTTCTCTGTTTAGCCTTGGCTGTCCTAGACTCACTTTGTAGACCAGGCTGGCCTGGAATTCACTGCGGTCTGCCTGCCTCTGCCTCCCCAGTGCTGGGATTAAAGGTGTGTGCCACCACACCTGGCTATTCTTGGCTTTTAAAACCAACTCTTGGAATACCCTTTTCTTCTCTTCAGCATTTTGTAACTACTAGCATTATTTCTCAAATGCAATAGGATATTTTCATATCCTTCAGGTTACATTACAATGCTCACTATATTAAAAAATAAAAGCCAGCACTTGGAAGGCAGTGGCAGGTAATTCTCTGAGTTTGAGGTCAGCCTGTTCTACAGAGTGACTTCCAGGACATCCAGGACTACACAGAGAAACCCTGTTTTAGAAAAAAAATTTTTTTGTACTTATATCTTGAAGTCTATAAAAATTCTATATATACAAATTTCTGAGTTTTTTTTGTTTGTTTTCTTTTTGTTTGTTTTGTTTTCTCGAGACAGGGTTTCTGTGTGTGGCCTTGGCCACAGCACCTTTGGAAGAGCAGCCAATCCTCTTAACCTCTGAGTCATCTCTCCAGCCCTAAAAACCATTTCTAAATCAAGGGGTATATTAGGATTCTCATATATATATATATACACACACACACACATATATAGTATTTATATAGATGCAAATATATTTATTATTAGAATGGCTTACAGGCTGTGGTCCAGTTAATCCAACAATGGCTGTCTACCATTGGAAATTCTTAAGAATCCAGTAGTTGTTCAGTCCACAAGGCTGCATGTCTCAGCTGGTCATCAGTATCCTCCGGAATCCCAAAGAAGTAGGCTCTAGTGCCAGTGAAGGAATGAAGTTGCCAGCTATAGTGAAAGCAAGCAGGCAAAGAGCAGGCCGTGCCTTCTCCCGCATTCTTTATATTGGCTGCCACCAGAAGGTGTGGCTCAGGTCAGAGGTGGGTCTTCCCACCTCGGACATTTAATTAAGCAAAGTCTCATAAGTGCTCCAAGCTGCTTAGATTTTAGTTAATTCCACACGAATCAAGTGGACAACCAAGAACAGCCATCACCAGTGGGAACTTTTTATCTTAGTTTACATTGCTGAAGTTGCCTTAACACTGGCCTCTCTTGATAGCACTATTGATGAAGTGGGCCTTTCCCACGTCCTACATCAAGAATACTGGTGTGTAGTGCAATCCCTTCACAGGTAAAACTCAGTAAAGAACTATATATATCATTTCTATTTTGATAATTCCTTCCTCCTGTTCACTGGTTGCCCTGACTCTCCTTGAGGCAGCATGCTCTGTGAAGTCCTAGCACTCTCCGTCTGGTGTGCCCTGGCTATGGATTTCTCCATTCTACACATAGGAACAAACACTGACGACGACTCACTAGACCCAACCAGTGAAGACCTACTAGATTCAGCCACTGACCTGCTAAACTCAACCAGTGACCAACAGGAATCAGTTGCGGTCATGTTAACAGTTGGTCTAGAGCAGTGGATTTCAACCTTCCTATTGTTGCGGCCCCTTAATATGGTTCTTCATGTGGTGACCCTCAACTATAAGATTATTTTTGTTGCTACTTCCTAAGTGTAATTTTGCTAGTGTTATGAAGTGTATCATTCCCGCCCCCCCTCCCCTCCAAGACAGGGTTTCTCTGTACCTTGGCTGTCCTGGTCTCTCTCTATAGACCAGGCTGTCTTCGAACTCGCAAAGATCAGCCTGCCTCTGCTTCCTGAGTGCTGGAATTAAAGGTGTGCGCCACCACCGCCTGGCTCCCTAAAGTTTGATGTTGTTAGGATTCTGCCCCACTCTGCCTAGCAACCTGTGATGTCATGTCTGCCTGCCACTAGGCGTGGCCCTGCCCAGTACTATATAAGAGGACAAACCTACCTACCTCTTCCTCTCTTGCCTCTCCCTTTTGCTCTCCCTCCTCCACTCTCTTACCTGTCTCCTCTCTCTGTTCTTGTCTCTTCTTTCTCTTCTCTTCCTCTGTCTCTCTCTAAGTGGGGGCGGGGCTTTACTTCTCTCCCCATGCTCATACAATAAACTCATCCATATAATATCTGTTGTGTGGCACGTTTCATATTTTATATATCACGTCTCATTTGGTATTTAAAAGATATGCAGTAAAACGAAGACGTGAAGTAAATATCTGATATGCAGATGGTCTTAGGCGACCCTTGTGAAAGGGCCGTTTAATCCCCAAAGGGGTCACAATCCCCAGTTTGAGAACCACTGTCTAGAGGTTGACACCGACAGCAATTCAAACACTAATCTTGACCAGACTACAGACCTCATGTCATCACATATACGTGTACCTGGAAAATACAGACTTTTGTGTCCTGTACTAATCTTGAAACAATCACCTACAGCTTTCTGGAAGAAGCCAGTGAGACCACGGATGGTTACAATACTTTCCAGACAGTTTTGAGCTGACTGGCACTTTCATGAAAAGAGGTGAATTCACCTCAGTGGCTTTTTGTTTGTTTTTGGGTTTTTTGTTTTGTTTTGTTTTGAGACAGGGTTTCTCTGTGTAGCCCTGGCTCTCTTGGACTCACAGTGATCCACTTGTCTCTGCCTCCCAAGTGCTGGGATTAGAGGCGTGCACCACCATGCCAGGCTTCATTGTATCTTTAAAACAGCAAAGTTTCCACCAGCTGTGAATATCACTGCCCTCTCCTCCAGTGCATGAGCACTGTCACATAAGGCACTCGTGAGCTCTGACTTTACCTTGTATGTGTTTAATAAATAAATGTTCACTGGGAAAATTTTTTAGTTTTGGGACATTTGATAAAGTTATGGCAATATTTTCCTAATTGGTTTTGTTTAGACCAAAGTACAAATTAATTTAAAATCAGCTAATATCAGCAGAACCATTAGAAAGGGTAAGCAAGAGCCGGGCGTGGTGGGGCACGCCTCTAATCCCGGCACCTGGGAGACAGAAGCAGAGGCAGGCGGATCTCTGTAAATTCGAAGGCAGCCTAGTCTACAGAGCAAGTCCAGGACAGCCAGGGCTACACATAGAAACCTTGTCTAAAAAAAAAAAAAAAAAAAAAAAAAAAAAGTGGTGGTGGGCTGGAGAGATGGCTCAGCAATTAAGTGCACTCTGTCTGCTTTTCCAGAGGTCCTGAGTTCAATTTCCAGCAACCATATGGTGGCTCATAACCATCTATAAGATCTAGTGCCCTTTTCTGGTGTGCAGGCATACATGCAGGCAGTGTATATGAAATAAATCTTTAAAAAAGAAAAACAGGAAAGAAGGGGTAAGCAAAGTTAAATATGTGCAGGTAGAAAGATGTTAATGGGCGAATGGCAGTTGGCAGAGAGTTAACCAACACGAGTTTGCCTCTTTGAATCTCAAGAACAGGAAATGCAAATACAATGGCTTCAGAATGTCTTTTAATAAAATTTTCTGCATTTATGGATGTGATTTTATGTCTATTGATTCATTAAGATAAATACCTTGTGACTTCGGGGCTTGAGAGTTCCCTGCGATCTAATCACACATTTGGAGTTTAAATCACAGGGTCCAAATGGGTAAGTGTGTTATTGACAAAACAACTGGTTTTGGTTTTGGTTTAAGGACCATTACTTGCTTCCCAGGCCCTCGCCCCTTACCTGGGTTACACTATGCTCCTGTCCTGAACATTTAACAAAAGCACGATTCATCTAACACTTATCCCTTCCTCCCTTCCCTATCTTCTCATCCAGTAAATCTCTCCTCTGCTCTCCTAATTTTTAGAAATGTTTTGGAAAAACATTTAGAAATCAGGAGCCAAAGGGAAAAGCCCGCCTTAGCATGCAGGCCCCGCCCACTGGCGTGCGGCCTCATCTAGCTTCTGGGTTCCGCCTCCGCCGTGGCGTCACTTCCTCTGACGTCACCGGTCAGAGGGGACGGGCAAGATGTCGGGTGGCGGTGGTGGTGGCATTGGGAGGCTGTACAGCGTCTCATCTTTGTGACAGGGACCGGGCTGAGGCCGTCAAGAGTGGTCAGGGAGGGGGCGCGAGGCCGAGGCCAGGTGGCCGGGTGTTCAGGGTGCACGGGCCGCTAACTGGGAATGCGCCGCTGTCCCCCGAGCAGCCGGGAAGGCGAGCCCCGCCGGAGCGCTTCATGCCGCCCACCGGCATAGAGTCCTCCAGGATGAACAGGAAGAAAGGAGACAAAGGCTTCGAAAGCCCACGGCCGTACAAATTATAAGTACCTTTTCAACTCTTCCCGCCTATCTCGCCCCTCTTTGATTTTGTTTTCATTGATTCTGTGACTGACTTGAGCCTAGCAAACTAGTGGGAAATTAGAGTCCAGTTGACAATGATGTTTGTAGGGTGAAAACTTTTTGAATTGACAGTATTACTTAGCCGATTTAGCGCACCCGTCTCCCATACAGGCTCATAAAACCTTCCTTAAAGTACTGCTATCTTTTTGTCAAGACAAACCTTTTCATGGCTGGTGCTAGATTTAAAATAAGCAGATTACTCATTTTGTAGAATTTGAAGATGCAAACTTCTTGTGTTGGTTTTGAGCCGCTTAAAACATAGTCCTTATTTGTACTTGGATAGAGTTATGCTTTCATTTAATAATAGTACTTTTCTTTCTTTCTTTTTTTTTCTTTTTCTTTTTTTTAAATATACAACCCATCAGGTCGTCTGTATCAACAACATAAACTTCCAGAGAAAATCTGTTGTGGTAAGATCATTCCCGGTCATCATAAACAGTTTAAGTGTGCTTTTCACAGTTCTTGGGGACTCTATAATCTTCCAGAAATTAAAGTTCAAGTCTGTTTGTCATATTCTTTTGCTCTACACGTAGCCTCAGTTCTCCCTACCTCCTCTCCTGACTAAAATGCGTAATATAGTAAGTACGTTGTGGAATTGGAATAGGAAGTCTTTATAATCAAGCACTTTCACATTGTGCATGAGGCAAGAGTAAGCCTATAGTCACAGCAGTCTTAGAATTTTAGATTTATTTTATTTTATTTTATTTTTTTGATTTTTTGAGACGGGGTTTCTCTGTGTAGCCTTGGCTGTCCTGGACTCACTTTGTAGACCAGGCTGGCCTTGAACTCACAGCAATCTGCCTGCCTCTGCCTCCCGAGTGCTGGGATTAAAGGCGTGCGCCACCACACCCGGCTGAATTTTAGATATATAAAGAGCCTAAAAAGAGTCAGTTGATCAACTGCTCACTTACGGAATTTCTTCTGTAGAATTTGTCACAGATTGCTGTTTATTTTGAATTTTGGGGGATAGAACATGCTAAGGTGGATCTTGTAGAGAATGTGGAAGAATCGGGGAGTATATTTAAGTGATATAGGTCTCAATGAAGCATTGCGAAAGTCGATTGGAGTCAGCACGATTGACTGAATTATGGTGAATGTTAGATGAGTCGTCCTTCCTGTCTGTTAAGACGTCCCTTGAGGTGTGTGTGTGTTAACTCATCAGCCCCTCACTGTAACCCCTTGGGGTAGTTAAGGTTTCAGTCCCAACTCCATAAACGAGGGAGCCGAGAGCAGAGAGGTTCAGCGGAAGGTAGGTAAATGAAGTAGCAATAGAAGAGCAAATCTCCTGCCTGCGTGTCGTTTAGCAGAAGAACCTCTGGTGGGCGTTGCTCAAGTTTTTGTGCCGTTGCTTTTCTGTAGTCTGCAAGGGATGATCGCGTTGCTTGGATTTAGTGCCCTTGAATAGAGACTGGAAGAGAGGGGCTGTAAAAGGAGAGGCGCTGTGGACACCCAAACTCATGATGTCGGTAGCAGCAGTGTGGGGGGGCCTTCCGGATTCTGATACTGACTGTCGTCCTGGCATGGAGGCGCTCTTGTCGATTTAGCTCAAGGAACTTGAAGTCGTTGTCAGTAGGGTGTTTGGCCTATGCCACCCGACTGCAGGCGTTATAGGCATGTGCTCCATGCCCGATAGGATCATATAGTTACTAAGTGGTGCATCTAGGACTCAAATGCAAGGGCCTGTTGACAGAGAATGTGCATTTACCTACAAGCGACCGGTGTCCTGGTTTTGGAGTATTTACTACATTCAATCTGATAAATAGCCAAGAAAGAACAGCAAGACTGCCTGTTTCCCTTTACTCTAGTTTATCATGAATGAGAGAATAGGCAGCTTCTCTCAGACATTGAGGAGATAGTTCATTTAAAATACAGTAAATAAAGAGTTTTCAAAAAGACTAGAAGACATGGGGTAGCTAGTTATGAAATGCTGGGGAAAAGAATGGGCGGAGTAATTGTGAGATGTTGGGTGATCTGAGGATGTCAGTCCTGTCGGCGGCTAAGCATGCTAGACAGAAGCTTGTGAAGGTCAGTGGGTCCGATTGGTGCATGCAGGTTAGGGCCCTATGCTGTTAGGGCCCAAAATACACTCCCTTCATCTTTATATTATCAGCATCAATTTAGAAAACCAGTTATACTCTCTACAGTAGCTCTTTCCATAACCTTTTCTAATTCACTTTTGTTTTTGGACTCTTGACACCATATTACTCAGGCTGTCATGAAAAGTTACAGATCTGTCAGACTCTTCTTTTTCTTGAGACAGTCTCACTATGCAGGTCTTGGCTTTTCTGAAACTCACTCACTCTGTAAACCAGGCTGGTCTTTCAAACTCACAAAGATCCACCTGCCTCTACCTCTGGCTGCCAAGATTAAAAGCATGCACCACCACTCTGAGCACCAGCTTCATTTGGTTCTACTTGCTGGTTTTCACTTAATCTGAGTTCATTTATTTAGGGTGGTCATTGGGTGATTGACAGGGTAATTCAGGACAGTTTTGGGCAAGGCATGGTGTCACACAACTTTAATCCCAGCACTAGAGTCAGACATTGGAATTTGAGGCCAACTGGATCTCCATGGAGAGTTCCAGCCCAGCTAAGACTACATTGAAGGAGGAAGGGAGGGTCTATGTATTTTGGGCTTTCTGCTACACCATCTCGTGGTTTACACCTTTTGGGTTTTGTAGGCCATGCTGGCTACAATCTTGTGGCCATCCTCCTGTCTTCACTTCTCAAGTCCAAATGTCGCAAGCATGTGTCATAAACAGCTTATTTTGTACTTTAAAATACAAAGTTTTTTTTTTCCCTCACAATATTCTGGCCTTTGCTTTCACATCTAAATTGTTGATTTAAGTTGATGGTTTGATTTAAGAGTATGTGCCTCTTCTTTTGGAATTGGGAACAGAGAGGCTGTAAAATTGAATGTTTTTGAGCAATTGGTCTAAAGGTTATACAGAAAATATTCATGAATTTTATTTAAAATTCTTGTGCCCAGAGGAATATAGACTAGTAGAAACAGATAGACTTAGATCTAACTGGCATTTCTTTTTTCTTTTTTCTTTTTGGTTTTTTGAGACAGGGTTTCTCTGTGTAGCCTTGGCTGTCCTGGACTCGCTTTGTAGACCAGGCTGGCCTTGAACTCACAGCGATCCGCCTGCCTCTGCCTCCTGAGTGCTGGGATTAAAGGCATGTGCCACCACCACCCAGCCTAGCTAGCATTTCTTACCTTATTAATTTATGTGTAAAAGTTAATACTTAAAATACTTTGTAATAGTACATATCTCTAGGGCTTTTGTGTAAAATATTTCAAGTAGCACTTTTTTTTTTCTCAGAGTTGGTATCAGGATTAGAGAGTACCTAAGAAGGTAGTGTAGCAATTGCCTAATGTGTAGGAATTGCATCATATCCAGTCCTCTATGTGGACTGTTTGATTGCTTGTAGATATTCCTGTTAGAACCTCTAAAATCCTCATACTCACTATATGGCATTTGAAACATTTTGTGCCCTCCCATAGTTCATGCATAAGCATAACGGTTTTCAATCAAGCCTATAGAAATCACTGGACATACATTTTGTATTTCACCTGTGTTAATGCCTGGCTGTGGCTCTGAGAAGGTCCAGGGTAGGGTATCTGGGGTAGGATGCAGGTTCCATTCCAGTTCGCTTCATCTCTTGGGTCAGCAGAACTGATGGCTCAGGCAACTGATCAGGATTGAAAGAAGAAAGAGGAAAGGGAGCCCAGGTTTCTTCTCTAGAGACTAGCTGTACTGTGGCCAAGGAAGAAAACTTAAACTGATCACAAATTTTCTATAGCTGAGGCTGTAAAAGTGGCTTCTAACTAGAAACTGCAAGGGGGGCCTTGTAAAAGGAGGCTCATTGATCTGTAGGCCTCTTTGCAGAGATCTCCAGTAAGCTAATATAAACTTAGGTCTGCTAGCCCTAGAAGGCTGATGGTAAAGCCTTGTGTCGGCTAGCTTATTTGCCAATCTACAGGGAAATAAGAAATAAGAGAGAGATAGGAAATAAACCACTCACACACACACACATACATTCAAGAGAAAAGGTGGATGAAGTTAGGCATCTTCAACTGAAGTTAAGCTTCCCAATTTCAACGCCATTTATTGTTGGTTACTGTTCTTATACTTCTGAGAAAGGAGAATTACCTTATAGTCAAAAAAGAGCAATTAATCACAGAAACAGATGAATTAAAAAATACAACAGGTTACATGTTTTAAAGCTAAACATTTCTTTTGTATGTATCCATTACATAAGGTCACAGTGAGTTCAGAGTGACAAAGGTTGACAAGGCCTAAAAGGTAACAGGGTCTAAAGCTTACAAGAATATGACTTTTCAATTAGGACTGATCTAAGTATACATTATCCAGTTATTTCTCAGTTCATAATGTATTCAGGACAATAATTTTATCTGTCTTTCATTCTAAGAAACATTAATTTAAAATGACAGCATATGATGCCACAAAGTAACAAGGTATGAGGAATTATAACAGAACAGTTTGTATATTTAGATATTAAGGCTTGTGCTTAATTTAGACATTTCTAGGTAGCCTCATTATATCTTAGGTTCATGGGAAGTTTAAACCAACTTGTCTATATTTATGGTGAATACCAGGGCTCGTTGTACCATCTGGACTGAAGGCTTATCTGAGGCCACAAATCTGCTTCTAGGATATCCCCTAGTGAGGCATCTGGAGGTCCACCAGGGTGTTTATTGCAGCTGTAAGCTCTCAAATTGTTTTAGACGATCTAAAACAATTTAACTTTTTAAACTATTTGAATCAAATCAGGAATTCCATAATCAAGGATTAATTCATCTGAACAACAGTACACCTTCAACAAGATCTTGTAGGAAGTTTCCTCAGAGCTGGACAATACCCAGAAAGTGACAGTTCACACCAATGCCAGATATTTTTTCTTTTTGGTTTTTCGAGGTAGAGTTTCTCTGTGTAACCTTGGCTGTCCTAGACTTGCTTTGTAGACCAAGCTGGCCTTAGACTCAAAGTAATCCACCTGCCTCTGCCTTCCTGAGTGTTGGCATTAAAGGCATGTGCTACTATGCCCGGCTCTAATGCCAGACTTTAGAGAGATGCAGCAGTGCACAGTTGACAGAATTGTCAGAGATTGGAAGCAAATCTAGTGTGCATCACGGTACAGACCTTGCAAAATACTGGATCCCTTCCAGAGATCTCTCATGCCTACTGAACTTCCCCAAATCAATGGCTTTTAATAATGTCAGAGGCTGGAAGCAGTTCTGGGGGTGCATCACAGTATAGACCTTGCAAAACACCAGATCACCTAGAACACCCACGTACCTAATGAGCTCCTTTAACAGTATGGCCCTTGGCACACCTCTCTGTTCCATTTGAGTCATGTAGAAAGTTGGTAGGAGTATGTAGCTGTCAGTTGTATAGTAGTCTCTGTAGATGGACTGCACGACCCTCAGGTAGCATGGTAGAAGTGTATATGACATGGGACTCATTGGCAGGATGTCAGTCAGCATTTGGAAGTACTGCTGCTCCTGCCTGCCTCCTGCCTTTGTTTTCTCTGGCAGCATTTGCTGCTATGTATTTCTTCACTTAATGAGTGCGAGGAGACTCACACTCATTAGCTTCAGTAGTGAAGGTTTGGTTGCTTTGTTTTGTTTAGATTTTATTTATTTTATGTGTATGAGTACTTTATCTGTATGTATACCTGCATGCCAGAGGGTATAGATGAGGGTAGAGATGGTTGTGAGCAACCATGTAGTTGCTGGGAATTGAACTCAGGACCCCTGGAAGAGCAGACAGTGCTCTTAACTACCAGCCCATCTTCCCATCCCCCAGTAGTGTAGTTTTTTAAGCTGAAGTTCTTTGTACCAACAAATTCTTCTATATCAACCTCCTGGTTGTAACTTTCTCTTCTATCATTTTTTGGTCCTCTAGCCTTTTTCTTGGTTGTAGTCTATCTAGGAAGTCTTGTATTTGACACTCTGAAATGTTTTTGCTTTTCTAGTCAACAATGACTTTCTTAATCACAAATAGCACAGATGAAGGAAGCACCAGGATGGTAAAGATAAATTGTATGCATTCAGTTCAGTCACTGGTACAATTAATATGTGAAATTAAGATTCTTGGCAAACACATGTATGTAGCTATTTGGGATTTTATCTTTGGAGGCAACATATATAAATAGTAATTAAAGAAATATGCTCTAAAATAGTAAAGCTTTTATAACAGCTATTCTTTATCTTTACAGGGATTTGTGGAGCTGACAATATTTCCTACAGTTGCAAACTTGAATAGAATCAAATTGAACAGTAAACAGTGTAGAATATACCGCGTCAGGATCAATGACTTGGAGGCTGCTTTTATTTATAATGATCCAACCTTAGAAGTTTGTCACAGTGAATCAAAACAGTAAGTTATACATGTATAGAAGCTGATGTGGTGTGATGGTGCATGCCTGAAATCCTAGCGCTCAGGAGGCAGCGGCAGGAGGGTCTCTGAGGTCAAGGCAAGCCTGCTCTACAAAGTGAGTCCAGGATAGCCAAGGCTAAACAGAGAAACTCTGTCTCAAATCAAAAAAAAAAAAAAAAAAAAAGAAAAAAGAAAAAAAGAAAAGCAGCAGCAGCAGTAGCTGCCTGATGTTTTTAAGTCATTCTGTTACTGTTTTTAGAGATTGGGTTAACGTTTTTCAAAATCGTTTTCCATTATTGTTATAATAGGCCTATTTGTTGTATTTCTGTTGCTTTTACTGTTCTGCAAATTTCGCTCAAGATTTTCCAACCTTTGTCTAACATAAGAAGTAAATTTCCCTTCTTCATACTACAGTTTTAAAGAAGTATTATCTGGGATTTTTCAGAATATTTATTTTTGGTAAATTATTTTAACGATGTTTCTGTTTTAATATTTTTATAAGTGTTTACTTCATAAATACCAAGAAATTGTTTTAATGAATTGGATGATCACCATGATCTTCAGACTAGAGACACTTTAACTATTTTCACCATTTTAAAGTATCTCATGCAATACTATATCCACTGTCAACTATATTTGAGGGCGTGTAAAAAAGCCTTGATAGCATTCAGTCATATTATTTCCGTGATTGTTGGTGGTTTGTAGCGGGATGCCAAACTCAGTTATAAACTCTTCAGTCAAGATGGTACTTTACTTGGGAGGCAGAGGCAGGCGGATCACTGAGTTTGAGGCCAGCCTGGTCTACAAAGTGAGTCTAGGACAGCCAGGGCTACACAGAGAAACCCTGTCTTGAAAAACAAACAAACTAACAAACAAACAAAAGATGGTATTTTAACTAGCCTAGGATATGTCATATTGCTTTAAAGCGGCAGTTCTCCAGGCTTGTTCTCAGACAAGCTGTATCAGTATCATCTAGGAACTTCTTAGGTTTGCACATCTCACATATTTGCTAAACATACTGAGTCAGACAGGATAGGGTCCCACAAGTTGTGCTTATTAGCAAGCCAAGGGGATTTTAATATGATTTGAAGCTTTATACTATGAGAAAAGTAGTGATTTTGACATTCTGGAGTTAATGAAGAATGTTAACACAATGATCACTTTAATAGTTTGTTTTTGTTTTTTCGAGATAGGGTTTTTCTGTGTATGTAGCCTTGACTGTGCTGGACTTACTCACCTTGTGGACCAGGCTGGCCTTGAACTCATAGAGATCTGCCTGCCTTTGCCTCTCGAGTGCGGGATGGCAGGCATGCACCACCATGCCTGACTTTAATAGTTCTTTTTAGCTTCTTTTTTTCATTTTTTTTTTTTTTTTGGAGACAGGGCTTCTGTGTGTGGCCTTGGCTGTCTTGGACTCACTTTGTAGACCAGGCTCACCTCGAACTCACAACGATCCACCTGCCTCTGTCTCACAAGTGTTGGGATTAAGGCGTGCGCCACCACTGCCCTGCCTTCCTTTCTTTCTTTCTTTCTTTCTTTCTTTCTTTCTTTCTTTCTTTCATTCTTTCATTCTTTCTTCTTTTTAGCTTTTCTTTCTTTTTTTGTTTCTTTCATTCATTCTTTCCTTTTTACAATCTTTTCCTTTTCTTCTTTTCTCTCTTTCTTTTCTTCCTGTTTTGAGCTCAGGGTGTCCTTGGACTCACAGAGATCCTCCTGCCTCCAGAGTGCTGGGATCAAAGATGGCTCCACCATGCCTGTCATGCTGATAGTTCTTAACATGGTGAACAGCATAAGGTGTAGTTAATTTGGCTAAAAAAGTATTCTTACAAATTGTATAAGAATACATAATACTTAGAAATAATTGATACCCATTGATATTAGAAAGATCTTGGTGAAATGTGTGGCTTACTTTTATTACAAGTTGGCTTTTTATCTCCCTAGGAGAAATCTCAATTATTTTTCCAATGCGTATGCAGCTGCGGTTAGTGCTGTTGACCCTGACGCGGGGAACGGAGAGCTCTGCATCAAGGTTCCGTCAGAGCTCTGGAAGCACGTCGATGGTAAAGCCCCAGGAATGTATCACACTATTGTGAAATACATCCTGTTAGACTTGGAGGCCAGAAAGTCAATGATGTGTAAACTAAACCAACCAGTGGAAATGTACAAAAGAAGTTGGAAAATTCTTTCTTTTAGGGTCCTGGGTTAATAGGTGCATGTTGACTACAGGCTGTTACAAAATTAACTGGGTTCACTGTTTGCGTAGTACTAGGAAACCACTTTGTGGATGGTAGGCATGTTCTCTGTCGTCAGGCTGTGCCACCAGCTCCTTTCATTTTTTATTACTTGTTTTGAACCTGCCTGTCCTGGAATTTGCACTGTAGACCAGGCTGGCCTCAAAATCAGAAATCCATCTATCTCTGCGTCCTGAGTGCTGGGACCAAAGGCATGTGCCACTACACCCAGCTGTGTTTTTTTTTTTTTTTTTTTTTTTTTGAAAGGCACTTTAAAAATCATTCAGCTAGAGCATGTGTCATGCGGTGTCAGATTCGTTTGGCATGCAGCATTTTTGCAACATTAGCAGTCCTGGTTCCTTCGCTCTCAAGTCCCACAGGTCAGTTCACTGAGCTGATTTGTGGTAGAGCAGGGCTGCCACATGCCCCGAATACTTTGACTTTAGCCCTTGTAAATTTTCATTATCCTTTCTTTAAAATGTAGTCATTACAATTGCTGTTTGAATACTTCCTTCTCTTCATTTAGCCTTATAAAAGCCAAAGAAAGAAAAAAGAAAACACTTTGTTTTGGTTTTATTTTCAGTGTATTTGGGAGCAGGTGAGAAAATAGTTGTATCGCTCAGTTCAGGGCGTGTGTAGAAGCTTATCATTGCATGTGCAGGCACTTGTAATATCAGGGAAAATTAAAATAACTATTTTTAACCTAATGCTAACAGGGTGTTTTGTTTTGTTTTGTTTTGTTCTGAGACAAGGTTTCTCTGTGTAACAGCCCTGGCTTTCCTGGAACCTGCTCTGTAGACCAGGCAGCCCTCAAACCCACAGAGGTCCGCCTGCCTCTGCCTTCCAAGGGCTGGGACTAAAAGCATGCACCACCACACCTGCCGAGACGTTTTTACTATATAGAAACAAACTATAACTTAAAAACATAGTAGATGATGCAGTTTTGTCAGTAATCCCTCCCACCCTGCTTGCCTTCCTTTACTCTCCAAAGTCAAATACAATTGACAGGTTGGGAGGAAATACAAAAGGAGAAAAACTTGAAAAGTAGAATTACAGTTGGATTTAACAGGTCTTAAAGTATCATAGTAGGGATTTTGACTTTTTTTCTGACAACATTATATGCTGTCAGAAATGTTGAGAAGAGACTATGCTGTGAGTGATGCTGTGTTTTGTGAGAGACTGCAGTTGATAGATGGGAGGCAAGCCATCAACCAGTGTAAGTGGAAACATGTAAAAGCCTATGCTGTGGAAGTGGTACAGTGGCTTTGTTTCTTTTTTTGTTTTTTCGAGACAGGGCCTCTCTATGTAGTCTTGGCTGTCCTGGACTTGCTTTGCAGACCAGGCTGGCCTCGAACTCACAGAGATCCACCTGTCTCTGCCTCTCAAGAGCTGGGATTAAAGGCATGCACGACTATGCCTGGCCCGTGTCTTTGTTTCTATGTAGTGGGATTTGATCCCAGGCTGCTAGCATCTAGACAAGGGCCCTACCACTGGAGCTACATCCCAAGCAGTTTTTTGATTCCTTAGTATAATGCTCAGGCAGGGGTTCTCATTGTAGCATCTCTATTATATAGGTTACTGTTGCTTATTTATGTGTCAGTAAATGTATATATTTATTTATTGCAGAGTTAAAGGTCCTGAAGATACATATTAATTTTTCTTTGGATCAGCCAAAAGGAGGTCTTCATTTTGTGGTACCCAGTGTAGAGGGAAGTATGGCAGAGAGAGGTGCTCATGTCTTCTCTTGTGGGTATCAGAATTCTACAAGGTAGATTATAAATCATATATTTCAATTAAGTTAATTTTTATAATTGCATTTTTATGTATTGAATATGCAGTGCGTTCATTTAGGATGGCAGGCATACGCTTATCCGTCCTCGTCCTGTCCCTGCCCCAAGCTGCTTCTGAATCATTGCTTATTCCTTCTTAGTCATCTTTTAGGGTATAGCTTTGAAATAATCTATCACCTTGATTGTTTACCTTCACAGTGAAGTTCAGCATGCATACAGAAAACTGTACAACATGTAAACACAAAAAGGTAGTAACTTTTCATGAGTGAACAAACCTACTGAGCTCACTCAGATCAATACAATACAATAGCATCAGCACCCTCCTCGACTCTGGTCAGCATCCTCCCCACCCCCGATGTTCTGACTGGTTGCCCTGTTCCTGAAGTAACTCGATTGTGCTTGGTTTTGAACTTTAAATAAATGGACTCATTCGTGCGTTGTGCTCTTTATAGCTAGCATTTTGTTGTCATTCAACACCCACAGGTATACATAAAGACCTGCATCTTTATGTGAAAGTATAGTCCACTCATTCTCATGCTCTGTAGTTCACTAGATGTTACTGAAGTATTTTATGATGGGAGTAGTTTTCTCAGATTATTAATTTGTCTAAGCCAAAGATTGTGTTGTAGAATTGTTTATATTTTGGTGCTGTGTACTGACTCTGTCATATAGCAAGACTTGACCTGAGATTTTAAATGTAAAGTATATTCTGTACTGTTAATCTGCTTGTAGATTTTGGTTCCCGTGTGTTGATTCATACTCTGAGTTGTGTACCTGGAAATTAGAATTTACAGTAGATGCTGCAATGGTGGCTGTGTCCAATGGAGATTTGGTGGAGACGGTGTATACTCATGATATGAGAAAGAAGACCTTCCATTACATGCTTACTATTCCTACAGCAGCATCCAATATCTCCTTGGCCATTGGACCTTTTGAAATACTTGTAGATCCATATATGCACGAGGTAAGTCATTTTACTTGTTTTGTTCACTCTCCTCTGTACTTTTGCTCTTTAGGAAAAAAAGGCACAGATAAATAGTATTACTTTTAACTGTCAAGAATGTCACTAAAAGAAAGTGTTTCACATCACATTCATTTGGAAGAAAACACATTTTAACAGGCTTGTTTACTGGGATTCAAACCATACCTCAGTATGCAGAAGTGAGAATAAATCTTACTATTTATTACTTCTTTAAAAATAAGGTCTCTCTGTGCTGTAGAACTGCCCTTGAAGTCTGTGCCTGCCCTTTAATTTCCAAATTGTAGTTTTTCAGCTTCCAGAGATGAGGCTTAGGTGAAATTAATAATAACATTAATTTTAGAAACTAGCTTACGCTCTAGCCAGGGAGTACTTGGATTTTTTTTTTTTAAATTCTAAGCACTGTTTAGAGAAAAATCAAAGTGTTCATATATTTAAAATAGCTTAATTATATTATGCACATTTCTCTAATCATAACATATTTCCTGTTAGCCTTGACTCCATTTGTGGTATCTACTTTTTTAATCCTGACCTTTCAAACCATTATAGGTTTATTTTGTTTTGTCTTGGTTTTTGTTTTTGTGAGATTTTTCCTCCCTTTGACAGTCTTGCTGTAGTCCAGGCTTTCTTCAAACTCATGGTTTTCTTCCTGCCTCAATTTCCTGAGCCCTGAGGCATGTGCTACTGACGGCATCAGGCTTTTATCTATCAAACTTTTGTCTAACATGAAATGATTGACTACTGTATCTTCTGGATGAAACATTACTAGGTTGTTATTTGTTTTTGAGACAATCTCACTGTTGATGTTATTTTTTTAAAAGTGTTTCTCTCTTAATCTGGCTATCATACAAATAATTGAGGCTCTTTTATATTTGTTTAAAAATAAGCTTCACAACACAATCTTGAGCAGTGTAAATCTCTTAACATTTTATGTTATCCTTAGCCACAATCTCCAAGTTACCTGCTTTTTAGTTCTTTCCTTGCTCCAGCTAAATCTTTTTCATCTCTCCTGCACCTATGCCTGTGGCTGAATCCCTTGGCGCAATCCCCAACTTACTCTTCTAACACCTCCTCTGTTGGCTGGCAGGAAGTCCAGTTCTCTCCACTGCTCATCAGTTGGCTGTAAGCAGCATTATTGACAAGGGGACAATTGAGCAGAGTGTACACAACATTTAGATAGGCCATTCGCAGAACAAAGCTTATAACCAGATTGGGGGGAAGGGGTGGTACAGAAATCAGCATTTGAATAATACAATAATCCTGTGCCAGTATCTCACTGTGTAGCTCTGGCTGGCTTTAAACTTGAGAGACTCTCCTTATCACCCTAGAGGCTGTGTCAGCTGGGAAAATGGAGCCGGTGAGTGAGGGCTTAAGTCTCATGCCATAGCTAACTTTATTCAGATTATCAGTACCCTGAGGGTTAATTAGAGTCACAGGAGTAAGTGTGCAATTACAGGGACAAGCCTCATGTGAGAGACAAGCTGTTCATGGCTACACGTGGCATGGCAAAAGCATGTTTTCCCATAGCAGTATATAACCAAAAGCCAGTTGTGAATAATCTGAAGTAAACTCATTCCTATCCACTACATCTGGGACGGGCAGAAAGACATATTCCAAGCACGATTCTATGTTCTTGAAGAAACTGGTCAGGGTCACAAGACTTTTGTCTTAGTTTCTTGGGAGTTTTCTCACAAGCACTCAGAATTCTCCTCACACATGAAATGCTGGGGTTACCAATGTGTGCCACCATCCCTTGCTTCTTCATTCATTTGGCATAGAATTGTTTCATAAGACAGTCTATGATACTTGCTTTGAATTTAGCTTAATTTGAAAACTCTGACTGTTGTTACAAAGAAAGAAGATCCCAAATAGTTCAATGTTACCAGCGAAGACTCAGGAGCCAGATGCTGGGGTGAAAACCTGTTAGCTCAGAGAGGCAGAGAAAGCACCCAGCTGACCGTCCTACTCAGCTCATGTTCTGAAGGAAAAAGTCAAAACCCAAAAACTCAAAGCTGAAAGCCCAAACAGCCAAAAGGCCAAAAGGTTGCTAGCTCACCTGACAGCCCAGGAGAAAAAAGCCAAAAGCTAAAAGCCAAAGTGCTCCTTTTTTTCCTCCATGCTGTCTTACCATATTTTTCTAGTGTATAAGACCACCCCCAACTTTAACTTTTTCAGTTAAAATATAGTTTGGAATATACTCTCTGTATAAGATTACCACTCTTCTAATCCATACCCTGTGCAGCAGACTCAGGCTGCAAACTCTGTATTTTAATTGGAAAAGTTAAAGTCTTATATGCTCTTATATTCTCTCTCAGAGTCCCTCTTTTTTACTTAATCCCTGTCAGCTGGTTTCTCGCTTCTCCTCTAGACCTACGGTTAACTTTATTAAATCTTGTGGACATAAAGTTCTTGAATTAAAGGTGAGTACTAGGGCTGAGCCACACCAATAATCATCTGTTTATAATAAACAGCCTTCTTGGATTAAAGGTGTGATGTGTGCTAGGGTTGAACCACACGAAACAAGAAATAGGTTTTTACAGTTCACAATGGGATCAAATATCCTGCAACACATGACTATTTCTATTGTGAATTTTTTGACTCCGTTACTTCTAGTATGTCTCACCTGTATTTGGTTCATCAGTATTCAGCCTGTAGTGGAAATACTGGAAGAGGATGGCTAGAGTGATTGTCCTTGCTATGCAGTTCTGATCAGCATTAACTAGTTTATGCTGATGTCACTGCACAGCCCAGTCTGGCTTCAGCCTCCTAAGAGTTAGAATTAATGTCATGAGCCACCATGCTGGTCAATATAAACTATTAATTTCTAGATTCAGTTAAGTCGTGCTTGCCTAGCATGTGAAAAGCTTTGGGTTCAGTCTTCAACATTATACATACATAGAAATTAATAAAATATTACCACAAAATATGCAGTATCTGCTAGGTTTAGACACATAGGAGATTCCACTAAGCCTTAAACTTTAATTCCTTTTTGTTTATGCATAAGAGAAAAAATTTAATTTAGAGCCAGTTTTATTTTCATTGTGTGTAAATTTTTAATATAATCCATTTTACATTTAATTTTTCAGTACAATGAACATTTTGTAAATCCACTCTGAAAAGCCCACTAATTTTACAACAGCTATTTTCTTTTCTTTTTTGAGACAGGGTTTCTCTGGGTAGCTTGGCTGGCCTGGACTCACTTTGTAGACCAGGTTGGCCTTGAACTCACAGAGATCTGCCTGCCTCTACCTCCCCGAGTGCTGGGATTACAGGCATGCATCACCAAGCCCCAGCTTATAACAGCTATTATCAACATTATGAAATTTATTAAAAGCTAAATATGTCCTTCCTTTGAGTTGATTATTCTTTTATTTTCAGGTTACTCATTTTTGTTTACCTCAACTTCTTCCATTACTTAAACATACCACATCTTACCTTCACGAAGTTTTTGAGTTTTATGAAGAAATTTTGACTTGTCGCTATCCGTACTCCTGTTTTAAGACTGTCTTCATTGATGAAGCTTACGTTGAAGTGGCTGCTTATGCTTCTATGAGCATTTTTAGGTTAGTGTCTCTTCGAATGAGGAATACCTAAATTAAAGCAATGATAAAAAGAAAAGCTATTGGCTGGTCACTTTTAAGACTGGTTTTGTACTTTAGATGTGATTGAGTTTATAGATGATCTGATATTTTTTAAATGGTGTATGTAGCCTCTTACAAAAGGAAGTAAAGCATCATAGTGCCTTCTTCCACAATTAACACTCACATTTCCATTTCTGGTTTAGTTATTAATGTTTGTGAATGCGTAGCTTATATATTGTACAGGTAACTAGTATGTACAGGTAACTATAAGAACATACCAGTATCATCAATTTGTCAGATTACCATTTTTCCCTCTTTGTTTTAGCCCCCCACCCCCGCCCCCATCCTTTCGGGGAAAGTTCTGAATTTGAAAGTTATATGAGTCAGGGCAGTTGTTTTACTTTCCTGTCCCTCAGAGGTCTCATGTGTAATGTGGGGTACTAATACTATGTGTTCTTTAGTGTGCATTAGGAAGACGTGAATGGAGCAGTGTATTTAGAGGTAAATAACAGAGTGCCAAAATTTAAGAGCTACCAGGAAAAGAGTTTTACTTTTGTGATTAGTTTTCTGGTTTTTGGAGACTATGAGCTTCAGGCTTTCTGTGCCCCAGACTGAATGCTGGTTTACTGGAAAAGATTTTTCAAATTAACCCCATTGTATTAGGATTCATTTATTATTAACACACTACTTTCTTTCTCACTATTCAAAATAGTGATTTATATTTTTTATGAAAATTAACACAAAACACTGTGCTCCTTGCTTTAAGCAGATTGTGAATTTCAGACAAATTTTGAAAAGATTAGACTTTGGGGAGACTATTCATTTGTTTCTTCTGTGTTGAACTGGAACCTCAAGCTGTATTGCTTTAGGAATTTAGTCTCTGTACTCTGGCTGTGCATCCCTTGGTCCTGAGTTGCTCTCACTCTTTGGTTTTCAGCACAAATCTTCTGCACAGCTCCATGATCATAGACGAGACGCCGCTGACCCGACGGTGCTTAGCACAGTCCTTAGCGCAGCAGTTCTTCGGCTGCTTCATATCCAGAATGTCCTGGTGAGTAGCTTCAGCATCACAGACTGAGCCTAAGGATCAGGAAAACTGCCCCAGCCCCTTGTTCTTTGACAGAATCTCTGTGGCTCATGCTGTCCTTAAATTTCCTATGTAGCTGAGTCTGTGACGCTCCTGCCTCCACCTCCCAGGGCAATTGCTGGTATGTGCTACTGTCTTTTCTTTCCCTGCATTATATGCTGACAATTGCCCATAGTCCATAAATGTTGAGGTTATTTTGAGAGAATGAAAAAAATTAATTAAATTAAATTAATTTAATCAGTATAATTAGCATGACATGGTAGCACATACCTTTAACTTCAGCATTCAACAGTGGATCTCTGTGAGTTTAAGGCCATTCAGATGTATGTAGCAAGTTGAGATGAAGTCCCCACTACATGGCGAGACCCTGTTTCAAAAAAATAAAATGAGAAGCTGGGCGTGGTGGCACATGCCTGTAATCCCAGCACTTGAGAGGCAGAGGTAGGTGAATCTTTGTGAGTTCTAGGCCAGCCTGGTTTTACAAACCAAGTCCAGGACAGCCAGTGGCTACACAGAAAAATCTTATCCTCAAAAACCAAACCAAACCAAACAAACAAACAAGCCCCCCCAAAAAACTAGTAGAGTTACTTATATAATTTACCATAAAAAAATAAGAATTCTGAAAAATTAGCTGTATAGAATACAGATTTGAATATATAGAAAACTAATTAGAATTCTAATGTCAATGTTCAAATATGGAAAAATGTTTGAGATGATTTTTGTTGTTGTTGTTGTTGAGACAGGGTTTCTCTGTGTAGCCTTGGCTGCCCTGCACTTGCTTTGTAGGGCAGGCTGGCCTGAAACTCACAGAGATCTGCTTGCCTCTGACTCCCTGAGTGCTGGGATTACAGGTGTGCGCCACCACACCCTGCTGTTTATGATTTTTAAAGTAGAGTAATTATCTTCAACAGCAGTAATAATGGTGTAGGAATTTGCCTTTTAGTTTAAATTTTTGCCAGTTTTCTAGAAAGCAGAGAAGGGAAACCGCATTTGGAGCTGGGTGCAGCTCAGAGGTACAGTGCTTTCTTATAGATGCCTGGCCCCAACACTGAAAAAAGAGACAATCTTTATTTTCTTTAACTTGAGATAAATTTTATATTGCTGTCTGTTTTTTATGAAGGGGGTCTTACACTATAGTTCTGCCGGGCTTAGAACAACAATGTAGGCCAGGTTGGCCTCAAACTCACAGACATTTGCCTGTCTCTAAGTACTAGGATTACAGATGGAAGTCGACACACTTGGCTACTTGAGGTTAATTTATAGCTGTGTACGAAATTTCCTTGAGATTGTAATTCCTTTTATATTTTAATGATGTAGGGCTTCACTTCTTGTTTCTTACAAATTTAATGTTATTGTGTGTATATGACAGATGTATGTCAGTAAATGAGTGGTTGGTGCCAATTGCCTTTTCTCTGGAGAAAATATAAACAGTAAACAGTTCAACTTAAGCGTACTGTAAAACCTGAGTTATGAAAATTACATGGGATTGGAGTTTCCAGTAGTGCAGGGCCTTGCATATGCTAGCCGAGCACTCCCACTGAGACTTATTGCCAGGCCAAGAGAGTGCATTTTGTTTTGATCGTTTGAGATAGCCTCTTACCCAGCCTGAGATGTGCTAGAACACAACCAGCTAAGGGTAACCATGAGTTCTTGACTATGCTGCCTCTGCGTCCAAGTGTAAAGAATGTGCCAGCACACCCAGCAAATGTGCACTTTGGAGTTCAGCAGTACTGACTGGGGGCAAGGACTTCTTTAGTGGCAGATGGTCTGGTCAGTGGTGTGGAGAGAAGCCCCCTGTCAGAGTAAGTGCACTGCTGAACTCAGCTTTAGAAGAAACAGTAGAACACTGTGGGCTTTTGATTTTCTTCTGTACTAAAGATCATGCCCAGGACTGCAGGCATGCTGGGAAATCACTGTCCCTGAGCTACACTATGGGCAGCTCAGCCTAAAGCATTTGAGGAGCCTGGTAATATGTCGACAGCCTGCGTGTCCCTTACAGCAGCAGGTGGCACACATTGCACTGAGTCCTCTAGTCTCTTTGATCCTGCTTGGACAGGCTTTTATGATTAAAAGTTTTATTGCTTTTCCTTAGGTCTGATGAGTGGGTGCTGAAGGGAATCTCAGGCTATATTTATGGACTCTGGATGAAAAAGACTTTTGGTGTTAATGAGTACCGCCATTGGATTAAGGAGGTAAGCAAGAGCTAGGCTTCTTCTTATAACTCAGTAATCTATTGCTAGTGTTTCCCCGAAGTCCAAGTCTTCTGTCCTTTATCTCATTCCATTTGTTCATTTATTTTATGTGTTGGGGCAGTGCACATGCTGGGGTGTATGTGTGGTCAGAAGACAGTTTGCTGGAGCTGTGTCTCTCCTTTTACTGTGAGTCCTGGAAATCAAGCACAGGTGCTCAGGCTTTTGGGGAAACTCTTTACCCATTGAACCCTCTTGCTAGCTCTCTTGTCCTCTATTTTACTGATTGTAAAGTACTTTTAAAATATCATTTGGAAAATAGCTAACTCTTTAAATAAAATGAAAATTATATCACCAGGAAAAAAAATTGTAGCTGTGCTTCGTGAATTTGTTCCATATCTTCTAACTGGTAAGGATGCTGTAGTGGCAGTGTCTGCTCCACTGGGCGTAGTGGCACCTTACTCATGCAGTGTGAGTGGTGCTTTGCACAGAGTAGCTACTTATATGCCAGGTAGCCTTCAGTAGCTACCTTATGTTCTCTGTCATTGAGACATATTTTCCTATTATTTAAAGATGAAGAAAAAAATGTATTTTGTATATCTATTTCTCATCATTACATAGATACTTTAATGGTATCAATTAGATTTGATTAGATCCTTAAATTCATTCTTTTCAGGAATATAAATCCCTACCTTAATATCATTATTAAATTAATGGTATGTCCAAACAGGTTATATACGTAGCACTGGTAGAGCCCATTCTTCCTTTTAGAAGAGGGAGATAACAGTGTGTAATAAAACAGTGTTGATTCTCTGAGTTCTCTTACTCTCCCCTCTTTCCCTATGAAGAGACGAAGGCACATAGACGTTATTATTTAGCAAAGTACGTGGCTAATCAACTGTCTTGCTAGGATCCAGTTAGCTATTAGCCATCTTCTGATGCTGTTTATTTTCTATGTTATTTAAACTGTTCATGAATGCCCAACATAGTTATTTTTATTAACTTTAATAGGCATTATATGTTACAGAAGAACAGAAGAGTTTTAAATTGATATGTTAGTTCAATGTCAATTCTTTTTAATTGCCTTAGTCTTCAGAGGCAAAATACTGAGAAGGGATAAATCAATTTAAAGGACAAATCAGAGAGGCTAAGAAGAGCAAGGAGGAGACACTGCTGAGCTGCTGGCAAGCCCTGAAGTCACAAATGGAGTTTTGGGTTGTAGCATTAAGCCAGCTTATATAGCTTGTTCTGTTTATAAAAATACGAACCTCTAGATATTGTTTGCTTATCTGACATTTCCATCTGATTCCAGGAAAGCAAATTTGTAGTCTAGTAGTACTGAAGATTGCTGCATGAGAAATGCTCATTGACTCTTACTTTTGTATCTTTTTTAGGAGCTAGATAAAATAGTGGCCTATGAACTGAAAACTGGGGGAGTTTTGCTGCATCCCATATTTGGTGGTGGAAAAGAAAAGGATAAGTATGTTATTATTCTGAGGTGATATTATAATCCTCATTTTATGAGCTACTCTTAAAGGATCAAGTATTTCTTGAGGCCAAGTAAGGCCAGAATCATAATGATAGTGTGACAGCACAAACTGGCAGTGTTGTCCGAGCCCCTCATTGCTTTTCTGTTTGGTCACATGAGAGTACTGCAAATTAACTTAAACGTAGAAATGTAAGGTTTTTCTGTTTGACATGCTAAGATTCTAGTTCATCTTCATCTAATTCATCATTCTAGTCATGTTAGAACTTGAAATTTGTGGACATGCCTATGTGCTCATTGTGGCGGCTAGTCTCATTTGTCAGCCTGCTTCACCTGAGAGATGCCCAGAGGTTAGGAAGGAACATTTGTAAGTCTCTGAAGATGGGTGCAGGAGGACTGAGCAGACAAAAGAGCCTTGAATATGGGTCACTATCCTGTGGCTCTAAGATGCAGAGGGCTAGATGAAATGACAGGAGGAACCCTGCAAGCATTTCCTCCCTGCTCCCTGGCTTCCAAGAGACGGTAGCTGGGCTCTGCCATGATCTTCCCATCAAGATGGACTGAAACTGAGCTGCAGGAAGTCTTCCACTTCTCAGGCATTACTGTCTCGAAACTAAACCGAGGTTCCTAAGCCTTTGGAATTGAGTTTTGATAGTAATTTGGAAGCATTTGGAGATGTGGGCTTTGGTGTCTTTAGAGTGCTATAAGTTAGTGGACAAATCCGCTGGGAACTCAGAAGACCAAATGCCAAGAGAAATGGAAAGTAAATGGCAACTCAGGAAGTTTATGATATGACTAAAAACTCTACAGGGAGCTGGGCTAGAGGCCATGCATGTCAAATTATACTAAAGAACAGGCCTACGTTTGTCTATTCTGAGATTTCAAGGTAGCCCATTTTGTAAGGTTTGGTATGGATTTCACTGGCTGCTTTTAAACAGTTATACTGTGAAAATTGTGAGCAAAATACTTGTTTGGCCAGAAAAGAAACAAAATCAGGGCAAAGGGAGGTGGCCGCCGAGAGAGTAAAAGCATTAAAAGAAGCAAGGTATTTTGCCCTGGGACACTAGAAAAGGACCCTTGAGCTTCTCTCAGGAAATGTCTGTACCTCAGCTGTCCTGGGTGTAAGGAAAAAGATTACAGTTCACTAGAAAGGGTTTGATTTGAGGAGAAAGCTCTGGAGCTCCCTGAATGAGCCTGGCTCCCCAAAACGTGCTTCCTGAGTTCAGCCATATGGGTACCCACAGCTGAATGCAAGAAGTCCGGGCTGTTTACTGTTTGAGCAGGTAGTACACCTTGATGTCAGCTGCATGATGGCTTTACAGATATGTGGTGTGCAGGAGTTATACACTCATAGAGACCTGAACTTAGATTTCAGTGGAAGACCTGGGAGGCTGAGCAGTGTGTGGCAAATCAAGGTCCCTTGGTGGCCTCTGAGATGGCAGTGCATAAAGTGTGGGAATGAAGCCACAGATGTAGTCAGCATCCCAGGAGGCTGGAGATGTGAGCAACCTGCGAGGAAAAGCTGCAAGGAACCTCACCAGTCCAAGGCAGAAACCATGTGTACTATCAAAGGGAGGCAGCACATGCCAGGCTGCGTAAGAGGTGTGGGACCCACACCTGCCTCTTAACAATAAGTCCTAGATGCTGGACATAGAATAATAGTGCTTACGTGTTACTCTGCTGTGCTTTGGTTTGTTTTGGTGCTATTCTGTGCCTCTCTTTAGGGATAAGAATGTTTCCTTGACCATTGTATCTTGAGGGTGTTAGCACAGAAACACAGCCTGGCCTCAAGAGGGAATATAAGAGCCAGAGCCAGATAAGTGTGCTTGCTCATGGCCCAGGAACACACATGCAGCTTTTCCAGATACTATATTTCAGTGTAGCAGCAGTTTATGAAGGTTTATGTTAATGGTGCAAAGAAAGTCATACATCAACATACTTTTCAAACCCATTGTTGGTACTCAGTATCAAACCCAGGGATTCTTGCATGTATTACCAACCGAGCTGCTTGGATTTTTTTTTCCCTTTTTAAGAAAGTTATTTTATGTTTATGGGTGAAATAGAACTTGGAGGGAATACCACACTGACATTGATTGGGAGAGTACAGTTTGGTACACTTTGGAAAGGTAATTAGTTAGAGCCGACCAGTTTTAAAATGGGTTATGTTAAGGTAAGAGCAGTTCCTCTGTCTGTGTGGGATCATAAGGAACTGCTTTTAGGTATTTGTTGCTTGAAAGAATTTGTGTAAAATTTGCCATGATTTGAAATAATGGAAAATTATGAGCAGCTTAAATTGTTTACATTAAATGTAAAGTCCATGTTCTATATTTCTTTTTGTCAAATAAGTGAATGTACTTGTTTTTCAGCCCCGCATCTCACCTCCACTTTTCAATAAAGCACCCGCACACACTGTCCTGGGAATACTATACTATGTTTCAGTGTAAAGCTCACCTTGTCATGAGACTGATTGAAAACAGGATCAGCATGGAATTTATGCTGCAGGTAAGTGCTGACGTTAACAACTGAGCAACATTAAAGGGAGTGGAGTCTTTTCAAACCTCAAAGCCTGTTCCTGGTGGCCCACCACCTCCAGCAAGGGCACACTTCCTAATCTTGAAACAGCTGTCTACTGGTGACCAAGTACTCAAATGCCGGAGACTCATGGAGGACATTTCATTTAAAGCACCACATTATCCTCTGTCTCCCAGAGTTCTGTGGCCGTATCATCATGCAAAACATTCCAGCCCAGTTTCAACAGTCGCTGCTGTCCATCATAGCCAAAGTGGCTGTTTCAAAGTCCAAAACCGCTCCTGAGATTCAAGGCAGTCTCTTAATTATAACCCTCTGTAAAATCAAAAGCAAACTCCATACGTGTAACAGACAATGACATACGATATCTGTTACCATTCTAAAAAGGAGGAACAGAGGCATAGTGAAGAAATACTGGACTAAAGCAAACTTGAAATCCAGCAGCGCCTTAGGTCCTTGTCCTGTTTAAGGGCTTAGCTGCCTCTGTACTTCAATTTTGATGCCTTCAACACACCTCTATCTCTTGGGCTCACTTGGTGATGTCATGGCTCTGGCACCTCCAGCATCTTGAGGTCTCCGATACAACTCAGGTTTCATAGTCAACAGCTTCATGAAATGGCTTCTGAAGGCTTCCGTATAGGAGCTCCTCTGCCTCACATCTGACCTCAGGTGCTCCACTTAACACCAGAGGGAGATGCTGCAACCTGATACTTTGTTGTTGTTATTACATTTTGCTATATTATAAAGTAAGTTATATAAATAAATATATGTTTGTTTGTGTGTAATTATATATATACACACATATATAAGATAAAATAGAATCAAAATAGATGGATTACTTGTATAAGTATATATGCTTTTTGGCCCCTCCTTTCTTTTTCTCCATTCTATTCAATTCTGACTTTCCTTTTTTTCTTTCTTTTTTTGAGATGCTGAGAATCAAATATATGATCTTGTACTTACTAGAGAAATGCTGTATCACTGATAGATGTATTTAAAAAAAAGTTAACTGTTCCCTCCCCCCTATTGATAACATTCTTCTTCTTCTTCTTTTTTTTTTTTTCAAGACAGGGTTTCTCTGTGTAGTCTTGGCTGTGCTGGGCTTGCTGTAGACCAGGCTGGCCTCAAATTCACAGAGATCCACCTGCCTCTGCATCCCAAGTGCTGGCATTAAAGGCGTACACCACTTCCATCCAGCTGATAACATTCCTAAAGACTGTCTTAAAATAAAAACTTAAAAATAATTTATTTTTGTTGAGGATGTAGTTCATTAGAATGCTTGCTTAATGTGAATGGGGCCTTGGGTTTTGTTGTTGTTGTTTTTTTCAGGTTTTTCAAGACAGGGTTTCTCTGTGTAGCCCTGGCTGTCCTGGAACTTACTTTGTAGCCCAAGCTAGCTTTGAACTCACAGAGATCCGTCTGCCTCTGCCTCCCAAGTACTGGGATAAAAGGTGTGCACCACCATACCCAGCCTGGGGCCATGGGTTTAATCCCTGATATCATAAAAATGGAATTTTAACTTTTCTTTAAAGATTGAAGAACAAAAATAGGAAACGAGAAAACTGAGCCATGAGAGGGCATTTATACTTCTTAGAGTAGTTCAGATTTAATTAGTATTGTCATTTATGAATTTACTTTTGTAGTACTAACTAGCTGTGATACTTGCACATGTGCTAGGTAAATGCCATCCCACTGAGCCACACTCCACAACTTCCCTCCTATTTCTTTTTTTTAAAGTGGAAGAATACATGAAATTTATGACATGTCTGACGTGAGAGTACTAGGCTCCTAATGAATATTCCTAGTTTTAAAGTCCACTGTAAAATTTGGCAGGTATTATATTTTGTATTTCATATTCTTTTTTCTTTTCTTTTGTTTTTTTGAGACATGGTTTCTCTGTGTAGCCCTGGCTGTTCTAGACTTACTTTGTAGACCAGGCTGGCCTTGAACCGCTTGCCTCAGCCTCCCAAGTGCTGGGATTAAAAGTATACACCACCGCGCCCAGCTGTATTTCTCATTCTTAATAAATGATATTCTGTCTAGCTCATTACTAGCATTCAGTAATGTTTCTATGAACAGTACTCTTACATCCTATTTAAATATTTGTGTGTTTCTCTTGCTTGTAGTATTTAACCTGAAAAATGTGTATGTTATGTAATTGCTATGTCTGTAAATGGTCACATGAAGTTGCAGTGCAGACTGGGTGCAGTGTACAGTTGGGAACAGTGTTATTATATGTGCTTCTGTCCTTGCAGGTTTTCAATAAACTACTAAGTCTGGCCAGTACTGCTTCATCTCAGAAGTTCCAGTCACATATGTGGAGCCAGATGCTGGTTTCTACCTATGGGTTTTTGAAGTCCATTTCCAATGTCTCTGGCAAAGACATCCAGCCCTTAATAAAGCAGTGGGTGTATCCTTTTCAGCAGCAGCTGAGCAGCGTGGAAGGGAGTAGGCTGTGTGGAAGGCGGGAAAGAGGGGGGGATCCATCGATATGTCTTAAGAAGTAGAAATAACTGAGCTGTGACTCATACCTTCTAAAGATCCTTCCAAAGACTGAGTATTCATGTGTAAACACTGATGTTTCTATTTATAAAATTTGGCATGTATTGGACTTTTTAATATGAGCAGAAAGGTAGATTCCATGATAAGGTAAATACTCTAGCAGACAGACTTACAGCATCACTTGGAAGATGAAATGGTCTGGTGACTTTGAAATGTGCTCAGGGCTTGGCACAACTTGAATGGTATCTTGGAACTTGGCAATTTTGAGTTTTTCACTTCAAGGTACTATTAATAATCCAGTACAGTGGTGTTACTTTCAAAACACAAGCCTCTCAGCATTTCAGAAATTTTAATCTGGGAAACATTTTTCAAAAGAATTTTGAGTATTTTGCCACCTGGGATGTAATGAAATACACTTTAAGACTTTGATTTAGTGAGAATACATTGAAAATTATTAATATAATAGATTTTTTTTTTTTTTGCTTTTTATATTTTTTTGGCACATTTTATTTCAGTATGTAAAATTTCCTTTACAATTCTTCAGAGACCAGAGTGGAGTGGTAAAGTTTTATGGAAGTTTTGCATTTAATAGGAAACGAAACGTTTTAGAACTAGAAATAAAGCAAGATTACACATCTCCTGGAACTCAGAAGTACGTGGTAAGTGCTTTTCTAGAAGAGTGTGGTGCACTGTTGTCTCTAGTTTATAGATGTGGCTTCTGAGCTGTGGTGACTGATGAGTCTGTCGTAAGTACTTGAGGAGAAGCATCTACAGACAGATTTCAGACCATGTAGCCTTGCACTTCCCTGTCCTTGACACCAGCTGCCATTGCACGACTGTTATATGTGTGTGTGTGTGTGTGTATGTGTGTGTGTGTGTGTGTGTGTGTGTGTGTGTGTGTGTGTGTGTGTGTGTGTGTGT
>OU015748.1:90783357-90815842 GCA_907169655.1 Acomys percivali
TGTGTGTGTGTGTGTGTGTGTGTGTGTGTGTGTGTGTGTGTGTGTGTTTGAGACATGGTTTCTCTGTGTAACAGAATCTTGACTGTCCTGGACTAGCTTTGTAGGCTGGCCTTGAACTCAAAGATCCACCTGCCTCTGCCTCCCCAGTGCTGGGATTAAAGGCATGTGCCACTATGCCCAGCTAAGTTTATATCTTGATTTATCTGTCTAAATGTAAGGATATATATTGGCCATTTTCGATGAGTCTTTAAATGATAAGTTGTTGCTGTATTTTTTGTTTTTAAGGGACCACTTAAAGTAACAGTGCAAGAGTTAGATGGATCCTTCAACCATACCTTGCAAATTGAAGAAAACAGCCTTAAGCATGATATCCCCTGCCACTCTAAGAGCAGAAGGTAGGCACTGTGTCACCACTGCCATATGCTAGAGATGAACTGCAAATCCCACATGTAAAAATGCCTAAGTAAAACTCCAGCAAAATGTTACCTGCTAGCTTTTTCGTGTATGCTACTTCAAGGTAGCATTTCCAGGCATATTTTGTTTACAGTCTGATTTTGTTGTTTCTGAGACACATTCTCATGTAGCCTGCTAGCCTAGATCTTCTTACTTCCACCTCCCAAATATTAGAGTCACAGGCATGTATCCACCTGACCCCCCCCCCTACCCCCCCCCCCCCCCAGATCTTTCTGTTGTTGAAGCACCTTTGCCTTTGGAATCAAGTATTTTTTATATTTATTCGAGTTATTTTTAGGACAGAGTCTTCAGGCTGTGCTGAGGGCATTTTTGTGCCTGCGCCTTCCAAGTACTGGGGTTATAGGCTTGTGCTACCATGTCTACCTATAAATAACTTTTTTTTCTTTTGAGACGAGAGTCTTATGTATCCCAGGCTGGCTTGCTTTCCATTAACCTTTAATAAGAAAAGAATTCAATATCTATATTCTGTAGCTTCAGGGTTGATTTTGTTGTTTTAAAGCTCCATTTCATTGTATACTTCTCTTTGGCATATCTTTCAGTATTTCATGAAACCTTTTTTTTGAACTTTGCCTGCTCGATACCTCCATTCTGATTTGGAGGATCCCAGTTTTCAGTTTTACTTTTCTTTAAATATAGGAACAAGAAGAAAAAAATCCCACTGATGAATGGGGAAGAGGTTGACATGGATCTTTCTGCAATGGAGTAAGTTACTTAAAAGTATGTAATTATCTTTGAAATGCATGTTTTTAAAACCATTTGAAGTCAAGAGAAACTGTTAGAAAAAATTTAAATAAAATCATGACTCATTAATGATAGAAAATTATGTTGAGACTAGGTTAATGTTCAAAGGCATTAAAGGAAATGCAGTAGTATAGGTGTGGATGCAACTGTAATCTCTTGGTGGCTTCTTGACTAGTACTTCTCAAACTGATAGGCCTGTGACCTGTGTCACATTTCGGATTCATTACGTTATTTGTGGGCTTGGAGATGTTTCAGAGGAATCCCAAGTGTTAATGATTGTGTTTGGGACAGTGTTCCAGAGCATGTTGAGACTCCCTTGTGTTTCAAACTGTCTGAGCACCACTCTTCTGAACTTAATGTTTATTTTTGGTCTCTTGAGACAAGGTATCCTTAGCCTGTCCTTTTTCTGTTTTAAACTTGCATTTTTGTTTTAATTTTAACTTTATATTTTGCATGTTTGTTTGTGTGTATGTCTGTGTATGACATGCACACCTGGTGCCTGTGGAGGTTAAAAGTGAGCGCCCACTTCCCTAGAACTGCAGTTATAGACTGTTGTGAGCTATCCTGTGGGTGCTGAGAATTGAACCTGGGTCCTCTGTAAGAACAATAGTTCTTAACCACTGAGCATCTCTGTTGAATATTTTTATAATAAGTACTTCATGAGCACACAGTATTGAAGTGAATTAGTATTATAAAGTGGTATTATTTTAATCAAATATTGGCATAGACTTGATTTTTGCTTTGTATGTTACTTGACGCATACATGAGAATAAATCAATGGATGGTCAAATTATGATTTCAGAGCTTTTTTGACAAAAGTAGTCACAGTATTTAAATATCAACTAAAATTAGTTCAGTAAAATAAATGATTTCTTTTTTATTTCTTTTTGGTTTTTTAATAAAGGATACTGTTTATTCTAGCCATATATTAGATTATAGAGAGTTAAACAAAGAAAGTTTGTATCATTTGTGTTTTGACATTTATAATTGCAGGTAAAAATGCCCAGAATAATGTTTTCAGTAGAATATTTGGAATGTGATATTTTATGTGACAACTCTTCATATTCTTAGAGATCTTATTAGTAAGATTGTAAGAAAGTTAGCATAACAGTGAAAAGTTTGTTGGGATTTTAGTATATGGCTATAATACAGCAAAGCAGCATGAGAATGCCAAGTCTAGAGGAGAGTCTGAGTAGTGTCTGCCTTGTTAAAGTTTTAAAATTGTATTTATTTTCTCTTAGCGCCGATTCCCCTTTGTTATGGATAAGGATAGACCCAGACATGTCTGTCCTGAGGAAGGTGGAATTTGAGCAGGCTGATTTTATGTGGCAGTATGAGCTCCGCTATGAGAGAGATGTTGTTGCCCAACAGGAATCCATCTTGGCGTTGGAGAAGTTCCCCACCCCGGCATCACGTCTCGCGCTCACTGATATCCTAGAGCAGGAGCAGTGTTTCTACCGAGTGAGGATGGCAGCGTGCTTCTGTCTTGCCAAGGTGAGGGTACACATGAGAAGGGAAGCCTGCAGAAGACTGCTGGGCACTTTACACAAGGCCTCCAAGTCTGAATTAAACTCACCTGAGTCTCTCTGTTTTTTCTTGGTAATGCTTCCTTTGAAAGCTTGTACCAAATGCTTCTAATAACACTGATTTGAAAGAAACATATTTGACATAAAGATAGGTATGTACAAAAAGTTGTATTTGTCAAACTGAAAACTAAGGAGAAGTTTTCCATTTTTAAATTGCCAACCATATTTTAAGGCTAAGAAAAATTTGGCTAGAAATATTATTGGGAGCTGGAGCGGTGGCTCAGCGGTTAAGATTTCTGGCTGCTCTTCCAGAGGCCCTGAATCCAATTTCTAGCCACCACATGGTATCTCAGAACCATCTATAAATGGCATCCAATGCCCTCTTCTGGCATGCAGGCATAACATGCCTAAATAAACCTTTAAATAGTGAAACGAAACTGATTGTAGTGTTTTTATGTAAGAATACATAAAATTAACAAATTTTAATTGTTCCCTTATAGTAGTTACATTATTTTGGTGTAAGAATTAAACATAGTGAGGACTAATCTACATTAATTGGCTTTATAATTTAACATTCTAGAAGAAGTTAATTTATCAAAAAACAGCACCCCCCCCCCTTTGGTTTTTCAGGTCAGGGTTTCTCTGTGTAGCTCTGGCTGTTCTAGAATTCACCTTCTAGACCAGGCTGGCCTTGAACCCACAGAGATCCACCCACCCGCCTCTGCTTTCCAAGTGCTGAGGTTAAATGCGTGCACCACTGCCACTCAGCAAAAAACAGTCTTTAGATTGAAGAAGAATCTAGAACCAGAAAAATGCAGACAGAATGTTGACCAGAAATACTGTCTGGCAAGTGTTTATTTTATTTTCTGTAATTTAAAGCATCTGGATGATAAGTTTATTCCCATTTCAGTGGGTTCTAATGCTTTCAATTTGTTTTATCTTTAGTAATAACATGCAGTTGACTTTCTGCACTCTCAGATATTAGATAGAGACTGAGATTATTTGCTAGGGATATATTTCATTGATACTCTGAAGTCATAGCAGAACCATAAAGCTACAAGATACAGTATTTACTCACAATTTCCTTTATTTCAGATTTTTTTATATGCCCTAAAAATATTAAGGGGAATTTTTCTGAGGCACTTTTTGTTCACTATTTAAATAATTTTTATTAAAGCAAGAAATTTAACAACCTATATTATGTGTCCTTGATCAGCTATCAGTTCTGTTAGTTAACTGTCTGTTAACTGTCATTTCCGTTAGTTAAAACAGAACCACCATCCTAGCTTTTCCACAGCACAGAATTAAGTGGTTAAGGGAAGGAAAGCTTTAACATTCTGTACTTTGGTGAGCAGCCCTTTTCCTGGAGTCTTTACTACATTAATTTGTTTTTCTATTGAAACGTGTTTGTGAATTTGTTGTTTTGCATCAAGTAATCAACTAGCCTTGCTTACTTAAACATAGCATTTGTTTGACACAAAGTTCAATGTTTCTTTTCCTTTATTTATATCTTTTGTAACTTTTTAAATTGTGTTTAAATTTGAGGTATTTACATATTCTTTATCTGTGAAGCATGGGTTTCTTCTCATGTACCCAGATCAGTGTAAACTGCTAGAACCCCAGGGGCTTTCTGGGCAGCGGCCACAGCTTGCAGGTACTGTAGCCTCCTCAGCCTTGGAGTGAGACACACTGGAGACTCCAACTATGAACCAGCTCTGAGCTAGCAGTCTCCAACAGCATACCAGTCATTCACCTACAAAAGTAGGGTACCTGGCTTGAATAAGAAAGCACACCCTCGGGAGGCAGAGGCAGGCGGATCACTGTGAGTTTGAGGCCAACCTGGTCTACAAAGCAAGTCTAGGACAGTCAAGGCTACACAGAGAAACCTTGTCTTGAAAAACCAAAAGAAAGAAAGAGAGAGAGAGAGAGAGAGAGAGAGAGAGAGAGAGAGAGAAAACACTGTTCACTCAGCATTGGCTTGCTCTTGAGTAGTGGGCACATACCAACATGGAAGCACTTAGAGGCTCTGGGGCCTTGTACATGACCTGGGGTCGGGATAGAATCTCTTGCGTACTCTAGGCTGGCCGGGAACTTACATTCACCATGTCATAGCCCTGCCTTGGCAGTCTTTGAATAAACAATGCATCATATTTGGGTTGCTTTCCAAACAGTAGTGTTTTAATTCTGATAAGGTTAAAAAAATAGCAGAGAATTACAGCTACCTAAGTGGATGTGGACAAACCCAGTCAGAGAAGCTTTGCAAGCATGTTTTTTCTTAAATACAAGTGGATGCTGCCACTTAGAAACTAACTTGTGTAAAACAACCATGAGTGCACACAGTGGGGCCAAAAGCCCCCATTGTGTTTATTTATTTATTTATTTTTGGTGGGTGGGTTTGTATGTTTTCTTGGAAGTGGGTGATAAAAGACCAAATTGTATCAGTTTCCAACTGTAGTGTTGGCTTTCAGAAAGCTGTTTTGTCTTCCAAGTGTATTTAAATGGTGATGGGAAGTCCTTCATCTTCTGGTTGTTTACAGATTGCAAACTCAATGGTGAGCACATGGACGGGGCCACCAGCCATGAAGTCCCTCTTTACGAGAATGTTTTGTTGTAAAACTTGTCCAAACATCGTGAAAACAAACAACTTCATGAGTTTTCAGAGTTATTTTCTACAGAAGGTACGCCTTATTTCTCTTTGTTCTTTTGATCTTTTTATATTAACCTAACCTTATTGATGTTCGCCTCGTATGATTTTTTAATCCACAAACTCTTGTGTATCTGTTTAACTTGTAAACTGCATATTATAGATGTGTATTTCTTACAAGTCAGCCTCTGCTCTAAAGCTTATCTTAAAATTTTAAGTGATCACTGATTTTTATCAACTTTCTACAAATCATATGCACATTACTTGTAACATGCAGAGAAGCAAATGGCTGCATGACACCTGCCTCCAAGCAAGCCAGCCAAGCCTTGGCACTCTGAGGTGGGCAGCTTCTGATTCACAATGTACTATCCCCTTTCTGCAAGGCTGGCTAAGAGAAAGGCCTGTACATACTCCATACCTCAGTTCCCCATGCAACCAATCACAGGCCATTCATTTCTCTGTGTAGCCTATGCTCTTCTGGACTTGCTGTGTGGATCAGGCTAGCCTCAAACTCACAGAGATCCCCCTGCCTCTGCCTCCCCCAAATACTGGGATTACAGGCATGAGCCACCTCACTTGGCTAATTATGAGACTCTTGGTTTTACTTTTGTTGTCTGTACATATTGCTTCCAAAATGTGTTTGTGTGTGTATTAGTTTGCTGTGTGAAGTTTATTTCTTACTGTGGGTTGAAGTAAAACTTGGGAAGATGATGCTTTTAGTCCTATTGACTTTTACATAACACTTCAGTTTAGCAGAAGAGAAAATTAATGACTAAATCAATCATTTAAATTTGCCTTGCAAAAGTGCGAATAGGAGGGAGAACAGACTCTTCTGTGGGGAAAAGGAACTTTCCCCTAGTTTTTCCTACAAAATTAACCCTGACTGCATCAGTTCCTGTTCTCATTGCTGTGACAAAGGCCGCGGAAGGAAATAGGGTTTTTTTGGCTTACAGCTTGAGGGGACCTAGTCCATCCTGGCTAGACAAGCATGGTGCAGAGCACGAGGTGGCTGCTCAGTCAGGAAGCAGAGAAATGAACCCTGTCTCTCAGCTCGCCTTCTCCTTTTTATTTGTTGTGGAACCCCAGTCCATGGGATACTGTCACCCGTAGGGTGGCTCTTCCTGACTTCCAGCTAGACCTCTGGAGATGCCCTAGGAGACACGCCCAGAAGTGTATCTCCTAGGTGATTCCAGATCCACTCAAACTGTCACCACTGTTGCCTCCGGATACTGCCCCTTTTCACTTGAGACAGGGCTCTGGCTCTGTAGCTCATGCTGGCCTGGAATTCCTAATCATCCTGCATCTACTATCTCCAGTGTGCTGGAATTAACAGGAGTGTACCACCATTCTAGCTGCTTCTCTTTTAATCACATTTTAAAACGAGCCATTTCTTTTTTGATTGTCCAGTTCAAAAGGGAAAGTCTTGATCTCTTCCATGTCCCAAGTAGGACTAAGATTTCTGTGTGTCAGCTGTTCTCTCTAGGGCTTAATTGACTTTATTTCACCGGCAGATTTTACTGTTGTGTGTCTTTGTGCTTACACTAACAGGAAACTGCTTATGAAATTTTAGGAAGAAAAAAGGTACGCTGAGTATTAGATTACTGTCTGTTGTTAGTCTGTTGGTTGGTGAGCTGTGCTGTTGGTTTAGTGTCTCTCACCAGTGGATCCTTGAGCCCTGAAAATGATTTTGAGGAAACAAGGCAGTAAGCAACCAGCCAAAGCTTTCCAGAGAAGTAGATAGTGAAGGTGGGAGTTAAAAATGAACCAGTGCTGAAATTGTATGCTCTTTCTACCAGATCACTTAGAAGTGAAGTGCTATAATTTACATAATACATACTTCTAGCAAGTGAAGGCTAAGGCACATAGCTTGTAGAATGTGTCCGCTAATGAAAATATTCCCTGATTTCTTGCTCATTTCAATAGTAAGGCTTTTAGATATGTCTGTAGTGGGAGCACATGGGACATGGGGTATTGAAGTCTATCTAGGTATCTTTGTTAACCCCAGTGTAATTCTTTCTGGAATACACATTACCATAGTAATAAGTTGTTGGGTTATGTGCTTAAAACACTTTCCCTTTTTTTTTGTAGACTATGCCAGTTGCAATGGCTTTGTTAAGAGATGTACATAATCTTTGTCCCAAAGAAGTTTTAACATTTATTTTAGACTTAATCAAATACAATGACAACAGGAAAAATAAGGTAAGGTGCTTTTCTCAATGAATATTGTAAAGTACCCAGTAATGTTTGTTTTTAGGATAATAAATGGGGCCTCAGCCTCCAGGACTGCAATAAAAGAAAGGAAAAAGTACTTGTTTGTAGAGTCATTTGTGAGCCTGTAATACTTTCTAGAGCAAGAGGCACTTGGCATGGTTTTATTAGAAAAATCAGTGGATGGAGGGCAAGATTAACTGGTTCTTAAATGTTTCTTGAAACTCCTATAGTGCAGAGAGACTAATGCATCAAATTGGGGGAGCCAGCTAGAACTTGATTTTATGAAGTCAAACAGCACAATTTGATTTTGTTACGTGTGTGTGGTCTGTGCGTGTTTGTGCATGTGAGTCTGCAGGGGCTTGTACCTGTGGGATGATGGGACTGTGAGACTGTATGCATGCCTCTATATGTGTGTGTGCATGCATGTGTAGGCCAGGAAGCTTCTGAAGGAAGTTAGAATATTGAGGCAGCTGCAATCTGAAGAGAGGAAGAGGAGGAATGCATAGTTGTAATTATTCTGTGCATGTTTCTTTTTAAAAATAGTATTATGTTGGTGGAAGGAAGATGATGTTACTGATAGGTTAGAATTTTCATTTTTTGATCCTCTACTGGGATTTCCTATTCTTTGAAATACATGTTTTGTCTAAGTTGCTTTTCTTTAAGGGGGCTCTTTGTTCCTTTTTCTGTCTCTCTCTCTTACTCTTTCTTCTTTTCTCGTATTTTATATACATATGTATGTGCAGGGCCATCACCTGTATGACCATGTGTGCATGCCTGTGTGTGTGTGTGTGTGTGTGTGTGTGTGTGTGTGTGTGTGTTATTTGCATATGTTGCCTGTGCAGGAGGCCAGAAGAGGGTCTTGAACTTAAAGGTGATTGGGTGCCTCCATGTGGGTGAAAGGAACCAAACCCCAGTCCTCTGTAAGAGCAGTAAGTGGCCTTAAACTCTTGAGTCATCTTTAGATGTGTTTTGTTTATACTCAGAGTGTTAGTTAATTGGAAGCTTTGTATTGATAGGAGGATCTGTAGACTGTAATTTTTTTCTATGTGTATGTGTCTGTGGTATACTTATATGTGTGTCCATATGTGTCTAAGAGCATCTACACGTAGGGTTGCATATACATGTGTGCTTTCCTTCCTGCCTACAGAGACCTAGGTTGGTCTTTCTTTTTTTCTCTTTCCTTCCTTCCTTTTTCCTTATTCCCTTCCTCCCTCCCTTCCTTTCTTTCTTTCTTTCTTTCTTTCTTTCTTTCTTTCTTTCTTTCTTTCTTTCTTTCTTTGTTCCTCCTCTGATACAGGGATTTACTTGTTGCCCTGGCTGTCCTAGAAGTCACCCTGTAGACCAGGGTGGCCTCAAACTCACTGAAATCCACCTGCCTGAATCCCCACCACCAAGCTCAGGTGACCTTCCTGATTGTTCTCCACTTTATGTATTGGAGTATTGTTTTTCACTTGAATCCAGAGCTTGCCAGTTTGGCTAATCTAGCTCCAGCTTACTTCAGAGATTCTGTCTCTGCCTACTGAGTGCTGGGCTTACATGTGGCTCCCATCCCCACCCAGGTTGTATGTGAATGCTGGGGCCTAACCTCTGGCCCTCATACCTGATGGCAAACACTTATCCACTGAACCATCTCACCAACGCCTAGTGGGCTGCAATCTCTTTGTTGTCTTTTTCTTTCGTGTTTGTTTGTTTGTTTGTTTTGGACTATAATACGTGATTTGGTTAGGTCACTGTAGGAGGATCATACACATGGTAAGTGTTTAATATACTAATAGATCGCTGATGAATACAGCATTTTCATTTTTTTCTAAAGCAATTCTATACAAAGGACAGTTTGGCATTACTGGAAAACTTGCCATGGGGGGGTGGGGAGAGAGAGAGAGAGAGAGAGAGAGAGAGAGAGAGAGAGAGAGAGAGAGAGAGAGAGAGAGAGTGTGTGTGCGCGCGCGTGTGTGTGTGTGTGTGTGAGATGCTGGTGATGAACTCATACTAAAGTACTCTACTTCTGAGCCGAAATGATTTAAAGTTATATGTGTTATGTTAGTGTCTCATGGAAAGGCTTAGTTGTATTTTCTCTTAATCGTTCTTTGGCTTAGTTTTCAGATAACTACTATCGTGCAGAAATGATTGATGCCCTGGCTAACTCCGTTACACCTGCTGTCAGTGTGAATAATGAAGTCAGAACTTTGGATAACTTAAATCCTGATGTGCGACTAATTCTTGAAGAAATAACTCGGTTTTTGAATATGGAAAAACTTCTCCCAAGTTACAGACATACTATCACTGTCAGGTGTCACTCACTTTTTTGCTGCTTCTTTAAAATTAATTATTTCTATTAAATTAAATGGGGAAAATTAAAAATAGGAAATTTAAATTTTCTGATACTATCGTTGCCTAACAAGATAAATTGTTAATATTTGGAGACTATCCTTTATAATTTTCCTCTTTGTAATGGAATTTACAAACATACATACACACACACACACACACATATATATATATATGTATGTATGTATGTATGTATGTATGTATGTTAGTTTCCTTCATATGTTCTAATTTTCTAAGAAAATATTATTTTGTATTTTTGTGCATGCGGGCATGCCCACACACATACAAGCACATGATGATGTGCGTGCAGGTCAGAAATCAGCTTCGTGGACTTGATTCTCTTTCCACCTTTATGTGGGCTGGGCGTGGAACTCAGGTTCCTAAGCTTGTGTATGTCAAGAGTCTTCACTGCTCAGCTTACTCACCAACCCTAGAAATTCTTCCTAAGAAAAAATTTTGATGTTAGGATCTTTTTTTTTTTTTTTAATATCAGTCACTATTGTGTAAACAACCCATTTTGGGTTTTTTGAGATAACGTCTCGTGTAGGTCGTCAGTCTGTGTAGCCAAGGATCACCGTGAAGTAACTCCCGGTCCTCCTGCCTTCACCTCCAGCTGCTGAAGCCATTGCTTCAGAGGACTTTCCAGTTTTCTCTTTGCTTTTGTGTAGGGGTCCAAAGAGTTCTGCTTATTTTTTTGTTTGCTAAAAGTTGATTACTGATTATAAAAAATTTTAGCCTTCCTTTTTTAAAATTTTTAAATTTTTGAGACAGGATTTCACTATGCTTTTTGGGCTGTCCTGGAACTCACTCTGTAGACCAGACTGGCCTCAAACTCAGTTGTCGGCCTGCCTCTTGTCTCTTACTCGTGGTCTCCCTCAACCAAGTGTTGGATTAAAAGCTTGCCCACGATGCCCAGCTAATCTTCCATTTTTATAGTGACTGAATACAAGATTTCTGGAGAAATTACTCTTATTTAAATTATATTTTTACTAAGTACTTAGTTCTTTTCTGAGATATGCTTTTGTTGATATGTATGTGAATCTAAGTTTACAAATATATTTTGAGATTTGTTTTCATATTATTTAGATATTAATATTGAAATTTTATCATAAAATTGAACATTACATAATTAAATGTGAATTCAAATTACAAGTTTTTAAAATTTATTTTTATTTTATTTTATATGTTTGAGTGTTTTGCTTGCATTTATGTCTGTGTGCATGGGCATCATCAGATCTAGGACCAGCATTAGAGACAATTGTGAGCTACCATGTGGGTGCTGGAAATCAAATCTGCGTCCTCCAGATGAGCCGCCGGTGTTCCTAACTCCTGAGGCATGTCTCCAGCCCCATGAACGAGGATTTTAATTGACAAATGGCTCCCTAACACCTAGGGAACGAATTTTGTCCATGAGATATAAGAGGAAGTAATTAGCTTCTCTTCTCACTAGTTGCTTGAGAGCCATACGGGTGCTTCAGAAGAACGGACACGTGCCAAGTGACTCATCTCTTTTTAAGTCCTATGCTGAGTATGGCCACTTCGTGGACATCAGGATAGCGGCTCTGGAGGCTGTTGTTGACTACACGAAAGGTAATGCTGTCCAGGTGGGGCTTGCTTCTTAGATACACCTCAGGGCCACTCCTTTATCTTTGTAGCACATGCACTACAGGTGTTTTAATTGCTTCTAATTCCTTTTTATTCAGCATACAGAGTAGTAGGTAGATTTCGCCGTGATGGTTTCATACCTTATCTATCGTTTATTGTTAAGGATAGATTTTCCTTTGGGAGTTTGTTACATGGGGGGCTGGAGAGAGAGCTCAGCAGCTAAGAGCACTTAATGCTCTTATAGAGGAGGATAGACAGGTCAGTTCCCAGCACCCATATCAGGCCACTAACTCTAGGGACTTGCCTTACTGACTTTTAGTTGGTTTTGTAATGATAGGGGAAAAAAATTAAATTACAGATGTTTTTAACTCATGGGAGAAGACAGCAAATTCCACAAATCTAATTTTATGTTATGTTAAAAAATAAGACATTTGGGAAAAATACCTAGGGATTCAAGAAAATAGGTTACAAGTACATAAAATGTGTAACTGTGCAAACAACACAAGAGCCAATAACTTCAGCAGGAAAATTAGGTTAGGCCTCAAGTTCAAAGAAATAAAAAGTATGACAGAGAATAAAATAGAAGTCAGAGAAAATGATGCAGGACATAGTGGAATACTCTGGAAAGTGTAAATTAAAGTGACATCAGCTGCTTCTACTGCAATTTTAATTTTTTATTTTTTAACTTCCTAGATATATCAGAACCAGGATGTTGTACAGAGTTCAAAGAGAGTGTATAGGACTCTATTGAAGCTCCACCTATCCCTGTGTTAAAGTTTCTTTATAATTCTACTTTGCTTCATGACTCATTCTGCAAGAAAAGATGCTATAGTCTCCAGTTGTAGATTATGGAGTCAAAAAACCGTAAACAACACGGCCATTGCCAAGCTGTCACTTATGGAACTTCCCAGCCCGTGTATAATTAAGTCTTACAATTAAGCTTTATAAATTTCAACAGAAATGCCTACAGACAGAAGGCCAAGAGAGTAGTAACCATATTGTCTATATATGTTTATATATGTATGTTTGCCTTGATTCTGAGGAGTTGCCCTTAATGTCCTTTCATTTAAGTATGACTTGCTGTTAAGTGAATTACTTGACAAACAATAAACATAAATAACTCTGTGTCTCTATATCTGTTTTGATATTTTGCCACCTTAAATCTGGACTTTTTGAGATCATCTTATTTTTTAGTATGCCTAACCTTCTTTTCTAAGATAGATGAAGGATAATGTGTCTTAGAAATAGGAAGAATTCATACTACCCAAAATGAAATAGAATACTAATATGTCTCCAAAAGAATACTAAACTAATACGTATAGTTTAAAAAACTGGTGCTTAGGTTTGAGCCATGACTTCTATAGCTTAAAATACTGGTGTTCATATTAGAAGATGAAAAAATGAAAATCTGTTGTGCATAAAATTGTGTCACCATAGCTTCTTAGTTCTTAAAAATATGTTGGAAAGGCAGTGTGTGAATGGCAGTAGTGAGTATCTCTGTGAGTTTCAGTCATAAGGTGTATTGTCATTGCCTTTCTTCCTTGGGAAGAACCATGTTTATATTTAAGATACTGTTGTATGTCAAGCCTCTTTGGGATTTAAACATTTAATAAGGTGGGCAGATTTTGTCCAAGCAATTGTATCTCATTTAGGGCTTTTAATGAGTTAGAACTTGCCTTATGGTGTATTGGTGTTTGGTTGAATTTTAGTATGAACTATATCTGGGCACTATATTTTGGTACTACTTTGTATTGATGTTTGGCTGAATGCATACTGGGTACTGTTTTTGGTCTTGGTTGCATATGGCATGGAGTTTGTGAAAGTTACAGCTGGCCTTGTGCATACAAAGTTTTAAAAAGAATACTGATTGGGTATTTGGACCCTTCAACTGTATGACAGTCCAGCTAAGAATCTTACTTATGTAATGCCCCTACTTATCACTTGTTATCTCATTTGTTATAATTGATACTATATTATTTACTGATACTATACTATTTACATATATTAACTGTATTATTATTATTATTATTTTATTTTATTTTCAGTGGACAGGAGTTATGAAGAACTTCAGTGGCTACTAAATATGATTCAGACTGACCCTGTCCCCTATGTAAGGTTAGTTTATATATTTAATATCTTGATTATAGACCTGAAATGAGTTAGAACATGGATGAAGATTGTATATGGGAAAGATTTTTTTTTTAATGTGGGAATAGGGCACTGGGTGGATGGTAGTGCACACCTTTAATTCTAGCACTCAGGAGCATCTCTGTGAGTTTGAGGCCAGACTGGTCTACAAAGCAAGTCCAGGGCAGCCAAGGCTACACAGAGAAACCATGTCTTGAAACAACCTCCCTCCCCACCTCCTGCCACCACAAAAATGGGAATAGGTTATGCATTTTTAAGTCTTTTTCTTATGTGATTAAAAAATCTATTATTAATAGTTTCTTTTAATTTTAACTCTTCTTTTTTAACTTAAAGTCTTGTAACAGTTTGTAGTGGATAGGAATGACTGACTTGGGTCTATGTGTGTGCATGCACATGGACCACAGCACACACCTGGAGGTCAGAGGACAAGTCCTTACCATGGAGCCATAGCCTGGCTCACATTTGTTCATTCATTTCATTCAAACCCATACGTTTTATTAGAATCATTTGTTTTTTAATCTTAAGAAACTAGAGGAATTGCACTCTTCAAGTGTAATCTACCTTTGTGTTTGTAGCAACTGCTTTTATTCATTTTTCTTTTTTTTAAACACAATGGGGCAGGTTTTTTTACAGAATTAAATCTAACCATTTCTAGCTGGGTATGGTGGCACATGCCTTTACTCTCAGCACTCGGGAGGTAGAAGCAGGCGAATCGCTGGGAGTTCGAGGATAGTCTGGTCTACAAAGTGAGTAGTCCAGGATAGCCAAGGCTACACAAAGAAACCCTGTCTCAAAAAACTAAAAAAACAAAACAAACAAACAATTTCTGTCTTCCTTTCTTTGTACATTGTAGATTCTCAGATTTTTATTTGATTTAATATTATGACTTTATAGAACAGAATGTTATAGTTGAAGAACATTTCATGTAGCGGCAAGGACTTAGACCCAGAGACCTTAAATGCCTTGTTCAACTTTCCACGTCATTTGTCAGAAGATATTCTTGACATAAACTCAGGGGCTGGAGAGATGACTCAGAGGTAAGAGCACTGGCTGTTCTTCCTAAAGATTCCGAGTTCAGTTCCCAGTAACCACATGGTGGCTCATAACCATCTATTATGAGATCTGGAGTCTTCCTCTGGCCTGCTGGCTGACATGCGGGCAGAATAGTGTATAAATAAATAATAAATACTCTTTTTAAAAAAAAAGGATGGCAGAGTGCCTTATTAAAATGACATAAAACTCTGCCTGCTCATCTTTGAAATGCCTCTGAGTGTGAGCAGTCTGCTCAAGAGTTTAGGCATAACCAGGCAGGGGGGTGCACCTTTAATCCCAGCATTCAGGTGGCACAGGCCAGCCTGGTCTACATGGTGAGTTCCAGGACAGCCAGGGCTATACAGAAAAACCCTGTCTTAGGGAGAAAAAAAAGTTTGGGCATTTTATAACAGTGACTTCTTGGCTAGATAACTATATATTTCAGTGTCTTAAGTAATGTCACAAATTTTTATATAAAATTTTGTCAATATTTTAATGTTCTTGATTTATGATCGATATTGTGGTTTGAGTAGTCTGTCCTTGTGAATGATGTAAAGTTGAAATGCAGAAATAAATCTGATAGCTTCCCATTTTAAAGTACAGACAAGGAAGCCTCATTCCTGTGTCTAAAATGATGTATGCAGTTAAGTCTTTGGTAGCAACTGGGAACAGAAACTATAAATGCAGTACAAATAACTTAACCATTTATTTTGAATCACTTGTTGCTTAAAGCTTAATCATTTGTTTTCAATTTACACGAATAAAAAAATTAACATTTGTATTTCTTACAGCTTATTTTAAAGAGTAGATACTTAACATGTGTTTCAGAGAGCACCTTGGGACACATTGTCATGGCTGTTGTTACTGTATTATACATTGGTATATAATAACTATTGATAAATAATGACTATTGAAATTATTGCATTACACACTGTATCTCTACTTGAGTGCTTTTGAAATGTAGTTTCAAGCTGTTTTGTTCATTTAAATTTCAAGAACCCTATTTACAGAATGCACTGAAAATCCATTTGTAAGTATGCTTAATGACATAAGAGAAGACAAAAACTGATTCCTGCAAGTTGTCTTCCTGCCTTTACACACATGCCATGGCACACACACCCCACAACCACATCTCCACATCATGACACTGAATGGTCACAGGATAAAACACAGTGATTGCTCTCTCAGTGGTGTTTTATTTTGTTCTAGAAAGGGTCTGACTATGCAATCTTGGCTGGCTTGAATCTCTCTTTGTAGGCCAGTCTGACCATGAATTCACAGAGATCTACCTGGCTCTGTTTCCCAAGTGCACCTGGCTGTGCTTTAATTCATTTCCCTTTATTTTCTGTTATTTATTTATTTATTTGTTTTTATTATTTTTTTAATGGGCTTTGTGTGGTAAAATGGTATAGATTTTCAATTCCTGTTTCTGTGATGGGACCCTTCAGAATGTGCTTTGGTAAAATTGTGAGGGCCACGCAGAAGTTAGAAGCAAGGAGAGCTCACATGACTGCACTTATTCTTCACTGTAGAAGGAAGGCATCTTTGTGACATCTACAAAGATCCCGCCCTAGACTAGGGCAGTTCCCTCAAGTCCTGTTCTCCCCTAAAATCCCACAGTCCTGTTGTGCTTAAGCGTATAAATACTTACATACATCAGAGCTTGGTTATTGGTCATGTTTGTCACTTCCACTGCTGTGTCACCCCAGAAAGTCCCGGATCAGATCTTTTGCCACTGCCTAATCCATGGCACATTAGATAAGTTAGCTAATTGCATATGAGACAAATGGCTAAGTGTAGTTTTTCCTTTTCCATGTGTGCACGCGCGCGCGCGCACACATACACACATATGGGTTTAACTTAATTCATAGGTTAAAATGATATTACTTCTCCTGTGATAACTGTATGTAGAGAAAATATCTCAATGTAATTGAAATGTTTGGGAAACTTTAGTCTTCTGAGCTCAGTGTCTCATGAGCTGATTAGAAGCATCCTTTTTCTTATATTTTCTCTGAGTAGAGCATTTTCAGACTGAAGGCAATTCTTCATTAGGATATTTCATAAACTTAAACTAAGTAATAAGCAAATACATTTTGATTAGTTTATGTATTCTCTTGACATACTAATATCTCTTGCCCTCTTGGGGTGCAGGCATATCTATACAGGCAGAGCACTGTATATATAATAAATAAATTAAATTTGCTGTCAATTTTATGTGTCTGCCAAGGTAAAAAAGAATTAGATGCATAGGCTAAAACAAATCTTTAAATTTATATGTCTTTTAAAACTAAAATTCTAAATTCTGGAAACTGAACTTTACTTTCAGTAGGAATGACTTTACCAGGAGTAGTTGCACATGCCTCTAATCCCAGCCCTCAGGAGACTGAGTGAGACAAGTGGACCTCTGTTGAGTTCAAGGCCAGTCTGGTCTACATAGTGAGAGTTCTAGGTCAGTCAAGGCTACATAGTTAAACTCTGTTTAAGACAAACAAACCAATGGAAGGGGAGCATAAACTGCTCATGCAAATGCCAGGCTGGCCCATATTTATAATTCCAGTCTTGGAAGGCTGAAGCAGAATTGCAGGTTCAAGACCAGCCTGGGCTACATAATGCAACCTTATTCTACTATAATAAAATAGTCATACAAAATTTGAAAAATTACAAAATCACACTGAAGAAAAAATATACACTCTAGTTAGAGTCAATACTCAGACAGGATAATTCTTAGCCATTTTAGTTTGTTGCTTCACAGTTGTTTTATGTATGTGTGTAGTTAGCATGGCTTAGATCACATAAGATTAGCATAAAGATGCCACGGGAGTCTCCTGCTCTGGCAGTAAGCATGATCATGAACAGGCTGCACCAGGCCTTTGAGGGGTCTCATTAATGTTCACTGCTTTCTGTCTTGACAGACTTTCAACTTTTATTTGCTTTATTTGTTGGTTGGATTGCTTTTTGGGTGGTGGTTTTGGTGTATTACTGTTTGGTTATTGTTGTTGTTTTGTATTATATAGTGATAGGCATTGGGATGAGACTTCCTCGTGAAGAAAATTCTCAGAATTTCAGACAAATATAAGATGCTTTTGCTGCTGTGGTTCTATGATCCTATGACTTTGAGATTGGCTTAAGTCTGCATCAGCTGTCTGACCTATCACTTGTAACACTTGGATATTTATTTTCTGATAAGTTAAGCCTGGGATACTTGTCTGCTCTTATTTCTTTAAACATTTTATTTAGTCACTCATTGTTTAAAAAATACTTCTGGCAAATAAATTTTATTATTACTATTTTAATTATGTGTGTGTGTGTACATGTGTATTTCAGTGCCTTTATCCTCTGAGTTTTGTTTTTTAAGTGTGTGTTTGTGTGCATGTTATCTGTTATGTGCACTGTGAGCATTCAGGCATCTGAGGAGGCCAGAAGAGGGCAACATCCTCTGAACCTGGAGTTACGGGCAGTTGTGAGCCACCTTGCAGGGCTCCTGGGAACCAAGCTCCCATTTTCTGCAAGAACAAGTACTCTCAGCCACTGAGCTGCCTCTCCAGTCCATAGCATGTGAGCTCTAAAGGCAAACAAAAATTTTAAAGATTCATGTATTAATGAGTCACGCTATTTTTAGCAGTGATTTCAAAGCTGTCCCCAGAGTGCCCTTTACAAATTAGATAGGCTAGAAAGAGTTTGTAGTGCTCTCAATAACACCAAAAGTTTTAGTAGTTGGTCTCTATGTTTCATTTTGGATATTTTGGAAAACAGCTGGATAGAAACTTAATTTTCAACTTACTGCAAATTAAAAGCATAATATTAATATACTCTAAACAGCAAACTCCAAAACATCCAGGAGGCTGAGGCGGGAGGATAACTTAAGTTTAGGAGTTCAAGATTAGCTTGGGAAACATAGCTTCTTAAAGCTCAAAGAAACTCTTCCATATTTGTAAAGCTGTCCTTTACCCACAGTCCTGATCTACAGGTAGAGGAGGAGATTGTGAAGGTCAGGGGTTGTGTTTATCCATAAAGATGAAAATGGGTATAGGGACAATTTGTGAACATTTGTATTCCTTTTCATGAACTTAAAAACTTTTTTAAAAAGTATTAATTATTTACTATTATGCATACAGTGCTCTGCCTGCATGTACACCTGCCTGCCAGAAGAGGGCATCAGATCACATTATAGATAGCTGTGAGCCACCATGTGGTTGCTGGGAATTGAACTCTGGACCTCTGGAAGAACAGTCAGTGCTCTTAACTTCTCAGCCATCTCTCCAGCCCCTTCATATAACTTTAAAAAAGATTTACTTATTTATTATGTATACAGTATTCTGACTGCATGTGTGTCTACAAGCCAGAAGAGGGCACCAGATCTGATTACAGATGGTTATGAGCCACCATATTGTTGCTGGGAATTGAACTCAGGACTTTTGGAAGAATATCTAGTGCTCTTAACCTCTGAGCCATCTCTCCAGCCCCCCCGCCCCCCCATATAAGTTATTTTCAGTTGTATTTAAAGTACGTATTGCTCTGCCCCCCCCCCAACAGCCTTTTGGTAGTCTTGTTTTTGTGCAGTTAATGTTACATCCCCAAAAGGGGCCAGTCAAGTGCACATCTCCCAGTTACACAGACATGCAGAGGCAGGGCAGGAGTTTAGTATCTTAAACTACACTCAGCTCATCAGCTTTCCTCTCATCTACCCCCCAGCCGAAAATCCAGTTGGATTTCAATCACTGATAGTGCAGTATAACGTTGCCCAGATTCTCCTTAAATTTGACTGTCTTCCGTGAGTTCCACCCATTTCTTTTCTCCTTCTTTATACTCAAGATTCCAATTCGTCTTAATTCTTACATTTTTGCCTACTCTAGTCCTGGCTGTATCTTTTCACTAAGCACTAGGCTCCCACCAGAGCTTTCTCCCCCTTTTTCTATTCCTCTCTCTATGCTCATAGCATCAGATATTTTCTTCTTAAGACTTTGTCTTATTCATTGTACCTTATTGCCTGTAAAAACCGCCTCTTGTGACTAAACCTTCTGCCATGGAGTTTAACAGTTACTTCTGAAAATACTTTGCTTACTTGCCTCTTTCCATTATTCAGGTTTTATGTTTGTTTATTCAGTGACAGTGTTTTGCTATAAAACACAGCCTGGCCTTGAACTCACCTATTCTTTTGCCTCAGCCAGAGTGCTCAGACTGATGTGCCACTATGGTTTACTCAAATGCAGCGTATTGTGAAGACACTCCCTGCCCTCCTTTTTTGTATGTTGTATTATTAAAATGTAACTGCATGCTTCCATGCTTTTCAGGGATGCTTTGATAAAGTTTGTGTTAACTTGGACTATTGGTCCATGTTTGAATTTTTTTGTTCTATTGTCCTATTTTAAAGACTTAAAAAAAAAAAAAAAGGATTTTCATACTTTACCACCAGGCAGTTGATTGGTTTGATTGCTTTTGTTTTCAGAACTCTTAAAAAAATGAATGAGATGAGATGAGCATAGTGGTGCACACCTCTAATCCCAGTACTGGGGAGTCACAGGGAGGTAGATCTCTGTGAGTTCGAAGCCAGCCTGGTTCAAGTTTCAGGACAGCCAGGGCTACACACAGAAAAACTCGGTTTCAAATACTCCCTTCCCCCAACAAAAGAATGAGATGTTAAGGTTATATACTCAAATTGTCGAAGACCTTGTTTTTAGTTTAGATAATTAAAAACAAATCATAAGACATTTTTGGTGAGAAAAATGCATGATAAAGATTTAGGATTCAACATAAAGAACTTAGAAATGGAACTAAACACAAAATTAGACATAATGGGAAAGGAGACTAATAGTTTTGTTATCTCCTATAGTGCGTTTTATTCCTAGTACCAGTCAGCAAATGGTCAGTAAACAATCTTTTTTTTTTTCCTTTTTGCAGGCATAAGATTCTAAACATGTTGACTAAGAATCCGCCATTTACAAAGAACATGGAGTCTCCTTTATGCAATGAAGCCCTTGTAGATCAGCTCTGGAAGCTTATGAATTCTGGTAAGAGAGCAGTGGCTTTTTTTCTTTTTAACTTTGTATTGATTCTTTGTGAGTTTCACTTCATATACCCCAGTCCCACTCATCTCCCTGTCCCCTCTTATCCAGCCTCCACCCTTGCAACCTCCCCCAAAAGAAAGTAAAAAGCAAACAAAATAAAGAAAGCAAAGCATAGTGAACATCTGGTTTGGAAGCTGTTGTGTGTTACAGTGTACCCCACGGCATACCCCTCTGTCCACACATCTTTACTTGTAGATGGTCATTGCAGTGAGTCATTCATTGGTCTGTTTGCAGGACACCAGTGACTTTTTAAAAAATTATTACTAACTTTCATTTTATATCAGATTTTCAAGGATGAGAGAGAAAGAGGGTGGGGGACGAGGGAGAGAAAGAGACAGACAGAGACAGAGATAGAGGAGAGACAGAGGGGGGAGGGAAGGAGGGAGGGGGAGAGAGAGAGAGAGACAGAGACAGAGAGACAGAGAGAGAGAGAGAGAATGAATAACCTGGAGCATGCTAATTGGCTAGATTGGCAGGCAGCCTGCTGTTATCTGTTTCCAGCTCCCTAGTGTAGGAAGCAGAGGTGCGTGTCACCACACCTGGCTTTCACATGGTACTGGGATCAAACTCGGGTCCTGAGGTGTAAGTTTCATGCCTTCTACTGTGTGACCCACTCTAGCTCCTCCTCCCATACTTCTTTTAAAATAGGTTGTCACATTTTCATCGTGAGGTTATAACATTTGTTAAAGGATGTGTTGACTTTATGTAGAGATGAAAAATACCAATCTTACAAGTTTTTCAGGTAGTTAAAGGCCCATAAACATGAACTTAGTCTTTCTGCCTCTTTTCCGTGGCCTCCCAGTGGCAGTCTTCAGAGATAACTAATTTCTTTTTTATTTTTGCAGGATAATGAGCGAATGTAGACTGTCAGATAACCTGCAGTTTTACAGACTACACACTGTTTTACATCTCAGAGGGCATGCCATCTTATCATAGTGTGAGTCTCCATCCTTTTGAGTGAGGTCAGGGAGTGGAAGGACACAGGATGAAGGAGTACTTGAACAGTTGCTGAGCTTACACTCCAGCTCAGTTGTACTCTTTGTATAAGTAGCTTAACTCTGCCATATAAAAAATATCTGCATACTAGCCCAAGGGGCATGTCCCACGAAAGCCTTCACTTACCAGGAAACTGGGACAGAGGGGAGGACATCCTATTGGGACTCTAGATGAGAGAAGCATGGGAGAATAGCAAAGTAGAAGGATCCAGAGGGTCCTAGAAACCTACAAGTAGAACATTATGATAGGCAGATTTGGGCCCAGGGGTCCTGCTCAAACAAGGCACCAGCCAAGGACAATACAAGAGGTAAACTTTAAACCCCTACTTAGATCTAGCCAATGGGCAGAACATTCTCCACAGTTGAGTGGAGAGTGGGATATGACTTTCTCATGTACTCTGGTGCCTCATATTTGACCATGTCCCCTGGAGGGGGAGACCTGGTGGCACTCAGAGGAAGGACAGCAGGTTACCAAGAAGAGACTTGATACCCTATGAGCATATACAGGGCGAGGAAGTCCCCCTCAGGAACAGTCATAGGGGAGGGGAATAAGGGGAAAATGGGAGGGAGGGAAGAATGGGAGGATACAAGGGATGGGATAACCATTGAGATGTAACAAGAATAAATTAATAAAAAACAAACTATTAATAAAAAAAAAAACCCAAATTCTACTAAATTAAAAAAAAAATGCAGGCAGTAAAACTTGTACCTGCAAACTAAGAAGTAAACAACTTAGTGTTGTAAAGCATGGTGTCTGCCGAACATTAAACACTCAGTGTTATTTTTCCCATATAGTTGAACTTTGTGTATAGTTAGTTTTTTCCTTCTGTGTTGGGGAATCAAGTTCAGGATCTTGATTAGGTGGCTATACTTTCAGCAGCCTCAGTAGTAACTTATCTGTAAGTCATTTTTATTTAATGGGGATACTAAATCTGTGAATTTATAAATGTCAAATATATTGAAAGACAGTTTTTGTTTTATCTCTTAAAAGATTGAAATTGTTATGCTGCTTTTCCTTGAAAGGTTTAGTTGAAAGCTAGGCTGAAGTTACTTTGCTTAAACACTTGTTGCAAGTAGAGGGAGACTAGTGGATATTTATTCTAATACTTAATTTTTATTTTCTAATACTTTAGATTTTTGAGTATGCTACTTTATTGCCTCTCTAGAATATGGAAATAGCTTACCATGCTAACCCCAGTGCTAACTCACTGAGTTACGAATTCTAAATCCTGATGTTTTAATTTTTTTACTTGGTTTACTAATACTGAAATTCTAAGGACTATATAACTCCTATCCTCTCATTTTTAATAATTGTACAGTAGCCATGGGAAATATACCAGTATTGCTATTTTGAAGAAATGTTAAAGTAGAAATAATATGAAAGAAAAATGAAAGTAGATGGCCCATGTCTTCACAGAAATAAAAGTAAATATCAGGAAATACCATGTAAACAAGTCTGAACTGAGATCCTGTTAGTTGGTTTGGGTTAGCTTTCCCTGCTCACAAGTGATTGCTGCCGAGCACAGTGCTCAGTATTTTACTCTGTCTTGTTACCTTGGAGACACTGCTGTCTCCTTTACTTAGAGCCAGGGGTAAGCCCGCCCTTCAGAAACTTGTAAATCTTTTGCACAGAATTTGCCATGTCAATATGTAACTGACCATTATAACTCACAAAATTGAGGAAGGCATAACAATTTATTAGGAATTCTTTTATTACTTCTTGGGAAGAGTTTTTGGATTAATGGGACAGTTTCCATAGAATATTCGACTCCATTAGAAAGTGACAGACAAATGCAGTGTCCAGCTGATGTCTTGTGTTTGTGATAATATCCGATAGAAAGTATAGTTGCCGCTTTAGTTAGAGATCTCCATGCCAGTAACTGACACTGGGCAGTGGGGTTGTAGTCCATAGCAGTGCCTGGTCAGCTCTAAAACGTCTAAACGGCGGGAAGCAGTGTGAACAACGGAAGGAACATGAAAAGCTTGGAGAGTTTGTATGTACAAGGTGATGTGGGAAACAAGGAACATAGACTATGAAGCTGGGCTGGACCTCTGCATAGAATGAACTTTATACAAGAAGTCACTTTATGCTTAATTTTCAAAGATTTTTCGTAATTAGAATTATATAATCATGTTAGAAAAATAATACACAGTGGTATATAATAATACAGATTTGAATGTATTTGGCTTTTGGAGAAAAAAGCACCACCTTCCCCCCTTCCCTCCTTCCATGCTGAAATAAACAGGGGCTGGTCTTCTGGAAGAAAGGAGCTAGCATGCTCTCCGAGTATGGTCCTTGGGCTGATTTGCGATGCAGTGGAACAAGCAATTGGGGGCACACTTAGAAATGGCATTCTGCTCTGTAGAGTCCAGTGCAAACATTAAGTCTGTGGTCAGCTGGAAATGAAAATAAAATCATTCTTTCATCTCAGAGTTTGTGAAGCAGTGAACTAAAGAACCCAGCACATGGCTGGGATATAGCAATGCAGCAATATCTTGTTTCCGTTTTTTAGTATCCTTGTTATTCTAGCAAACTGTACATCATACAATATTTCTTTTTTTAATTATTTAATTTTAATTTATGTGCATTGGTGTAAGGGTGTCAGATCTTGAAGTTACACACAGTTGTGAGCTGCCATGTGGGCTATGGGAACTGAACCCAGGTTAAGAGCAGGCAGTGCTCTTAACCACTGAGCCATCTCTTCAGCCCCATAAAATATTTCTTAAAAATGCAAAACCTCCGGATTCAGGCAGAGTTCATGTGTGCTGTATTGTATTTATGTTGTAGTGGTGGTAAGGCTTTACTGTGCTGGGGATCAAGCCTAGAATCTGGCGGATGTTCTTTGAGAGCTGCACACTAGCTACATTCCTAGGCACAAACATTTTAAATTAACACCTGGCATTTTCCAACTCTATGTATCATCACCTTTTTTAAAAGGATTTATTTTTTTTATTATGTATACAATAGTCTGTCTGTCTGTATGCCTGCAGGCCAGAAGAGGCCACCCGGTCTCATTATAGATGGCTATGAGCCACCATGTGGTTGCTGGGAATTGAACTCGGGACCTCTGGAAGAGCAGCCACTGCTCTTAACCTCTGAGCCATCTTTCCAGCCCTGTATCATCGTCTTAATGATTGTTCTTTTATGAATGGAGGCATATTATAAGCAAAATGTTAGATCATTTTCTGAGTCACTAAGTCTTGCTGAATCATGTGGGCCTTTTCTTGTTGGATCTTTTGGGTTATCTGGTAGTCATACATAAATTTATATCAAAAACAAATAAACTGTACTGGGGTTGTGGCTCAGTTGTAAGAGTGCTTGCTTAGCATGACACAGCCCTGTTCTTTATCCCTGGCACCTTATAAACTTGGTACCTCCTTAGCCCTAGAACTGTATCAGAGGACGCTGTATCAGAATCAGGATAACCCCTCAGTCCTTAGTGAGCTCAGGCGAGCCCTGGCAATGGTTTCAGTGTATAGACTTTTAAATATTGGTTCCATTTAATGTCTGAAGATAAGAACATCATAGTCATTAAGGAAAAAATACATAAGTGAGACAAAATTGCCTTAACTGATGTCAGAAACTTGAATAAATATTTCATGCAACAATGTGAAGATATTTAACAAAATATTTTCTTCCTATACAATAAATCCACATTTAGAATTATGTTTTATCAAGAAGTTGTACGTTTTTGTACTATACTTTTTTTTTACTTCATTTAATGACTTTGTATATGAGTGTAAGTGTGATGTGCATGGGTGGAGGTCAGAGGACAACTTGTGGAGGTCAGTTTCTCCTCTTCCTCTATGGTCCCAGGTGGTCGGGCTTGGTGGCAAGCACCTTTACCTGCTTAACCATCTTGCCATGTTTAAAACATCAAGTTAGTAAATGTACAGATCGAATGTATGTTTTAGTAATTCATTACTAATATGCTAACAAGTAGGCAGAGAATGAATGCATGTGGAATAATTACTGAAGAGGAAGAATGGAAAGAAATACTTAGAGTCAGAACAACACTCTTGTTTAAATAGCAGATTTTCACTTTAGCCTGGTAAGGTGATGTGGCAGATAAAGGCACTTGCCACCAAGCGTGATGATTGAGGTTGACCTTTAGAATCCACATGATGGAAAGAATTGATTACTGAAAATTGTCCTCTGGCTTCCACCCATATACTATAGCACCTATACGCACACACATACATACATACATACATACATACATACATACATACATACTCAGTTAATAGAAATTTTAAATTTCTGAATTGATTTTGTAAGATTAATGGTGTGGTGATGGATTTCTTTGCCTTGTAGGTACTGCGCATGACTGGAGGTTACGGTGTGGGGCTGTGGACTTGTACTTCACTCTGTTTGGCCTCAGTAGGCCTTCCTGTTTACCCTTGCCGGAGCTTGGGCTTGTTCTCAACCTAAAAGAGAAAAAGGCCGTCTTGAATCCCACCATAATTCCAGAAGCTGGAGCAGGCAACCAGGACTCTGCGAGTAACCCAGGCTGTCATGCACAGCTGGCTGGATTTCAGAACCCTGTGAGTGTCTTGTTAGTACCGAAGACAGAGCCTCACTACCCAGCACTACCTGAAGGGGACAATGTTTTCTGCGAATCAGTCAGTTCTCTAACCTCAGGTTACTGCCATTTTAACCGCCAACTCATGTTTGCTTAGCATTTTACAGTTCATAAGATAAGACTGTCATCACATGACTACATGTAACAAATGTGTTCCAGTCTACTTATGTGATGATGTAAGATTCTTTTGGACCACAGGATTTCTCTTCTGCATAGTACAAAATAAGACTGCACACAGATTCAGTTCACAGAGCCTGTTACACATCAGCCTGTCTTGTCTGTGTGTACCAATGGCAACAGGCAGGCCCCTGTCTTTAAGTTGCTTGCTGCACAGGATAAGCACATAGCAAATATGAAAATGAATATAGATGAAAATAAATAATGAGTAATCTGATGATTTGAGAGGAGATGGTACATTACATTTTATTATATATATATTTATTATATATAAATATATATATTTATTTATTATATATATATAAACCCTTTCTTTCAAGCTCTGCATTGTAAATTTCCTGACTCTGTAAAAAGAGAATGTGTGAATCATTTCACTATAAAGAGATTTTTCAGAAATGACTTTCATACTGATGACACAGTGTCTGCCATACTCTAGCCTTCCGTTTTCAGCAGTATTCAGACCAAACTGCTATTAGCCATTCCCTACATGATGTTTGACACTTGAAACACAGATTCCGTTTATGATTATCTGGAATATAATCATGTTGATTGTAAAGTGTGTCCTAAGGTTTGGGTTGTGGAGAAGTAACAACAACTCTTTTGTGGCAGGAAAAAGTCCTCTTAATAAAGAGCTTGCCCCCTCTCCCCCCTCCCCCTCCCCGGGCCCCTCTCAGCCTCGTGCACTCATGTGTGCTCATGTTAGGTGACTCACAGTAGCCTCTGACTTTTGCCCCACGGGATCCAATTCCCTCTGCTGGTGTCCCATCACTGCACATGTGTGAGAGTATTCCCCTATACACACAGATACATGCGTAATTTTAATTAAAATAATAAAGCTGGCTGGGTAGTGGTGGCATATGCCTTTAATCCCAGCACTGGGGAAGTAGAGGCAGGTGAATCTTTGAGGCCTACAGAGTGAGTTCTGGGACAGCCAAGGCCACAGAGAGAAACTCTGTTTCAGAAAACCAAAATAAATCTTCAGAAAAATATAAAGTTCATTTTGGGGGAAAAAAAAATCTTTAAAAGTTGACAGACACGACTGGCCTCACAAAAGACAGGAACAGCCTAAACGTTTTCACACCAATTCCCGATAACTTTCAGTCACTGCACATGCTCTTCTGTGTGGTTGTTTCAGCTGTTCAGTTTTTAGCTGTGCTATGAGCTAATTGTTTGCAGAAATCTAATTTTGGCTCTAAAGGTTACCACAGGAAGAGGATCACAGTGTAATAAGCATGCTCTGTTGTGAGTAGGGGGTAAGAGGAAGGCTGGCTCCCCTGGGGTCACCACTAGGACCTGTGTGGGTACTGGAGAAGAATGAGGCTAGCGCTGAAGGCAAGCTCACCCTCCGAGCCAGAGGTGGTAATACTGTTAGCTGTGTAGACCTTCCTAGAACCCTACTCAATACTTGCAGTAGTTTTGCCCTAGCAGGAACACATTGGAAAGACCAAATCATTAAAGGACTCGAATCTCCTAAAACATTCCATTCAGTTATTTAACTTACTGTATATTTCTTCACATTAGAGCAAGGAGCTATATATGTGTACATTTCCACCATAGCTTACTAGCTCTTACACATTACAGGCTTTAGTTGCTATTCACAATAATTTTTGGTTGGTTTTTTTTTTTTGTTTGTTTGGTTGGGTTTTTGAAACAGGGTTTCCTTGTGTAGCCCTGGCTGTCCTGGACTCACTCTGTAGACCAGGCTGGTCTTGAACTCACAGAGGTCCACCTGCCTCTGCCTCTGAGTGCTGGGACTACAGGTGTGTGCCACCACACCTGGATCACAGTAATATTTTTCTTTCAGTACCTTTTGAAGGCAAGACATTATTTTTCTTTTTAAGATTATAATGGGTCTATTCTTTGGCGTCTCTTCCACTTGTCCTGAAAGATAATATCTGGCCATAAAGTGATGCCATGACTCTCTGTTCTTTTTGTGTGCACTCCAGTTTTCAAGTTCTCAAGATGAAGAAGAGGTTGATATGGATACTGTTCATGATAGTCAGGCCTTCATTTCCCATCATCTGAACATGCTTGAAAGGCCATCCACCCCCGGTAAGGATAATGCACCATGGTCTTGGGGGAAGTGGGGAGTGTTCTCCTGTATCTGTTATAAGGTCTGTTGGTTTACTTTTAAATGAGCAAGTGTAAAATTGAGAAACACTGACAAAATAATAAATTGTAGAAAATAACTTCTTGGAGGTTTGGTAAGATGGCACGGCGGGTACTGGAACTGGTTATACAAGACTGGTACCCTGGAACCCTCCTGTAAAGATGGAAGGAGAGAACCAACCTCATCCACCTGTGTATTATAACATGTGTTTGTATTTGCGTGCACACACAGACACACACAGATACATACACACACACACGCGTGCACATGCATGCACAAAATTAACAAGTGCTTCTTTAAGTTGGTTGTATTATGTCAGTTCTCTACATAGTGACCTCCAGGCCAGCCAGAGCTACATAGTGACGCCTTGTCTCCCCCTCCCCCTAAAACGTTTGGATTTTTGTAAGATATTTACTTGGCTAGAGTTACATTTAAAATAATTTTTTAAAAGATTTATTTATTTATTAAGTATACAGTGTTTTGCTTGAATGTACACCTGCACACCAGAAAAGGGCACCAGATCTCATTATAGATGGTTGTGAGCCATCATGTGGCTGCTGGGAATTGAACTCAGGACCTTTGGAAGAGCAGGCAGTGGCCTTGAGCCATCTCTCCAGCCACCCCCCCCCCCTTTTTTTTTAAACTAAAAGCATTGTGTTCCATTATACTACTTTTTTGATCTGCTCATTTCATATAATTTAATATTATAGATTTTCATCTATTTCTCAACTACCATATCTTTTGTTGGTTGTGCCATCTTGGTAATAACTACAGATGATAAACTTAGGTCTATCTCTTCCATTCTGCATGTATACAAATATGTATGTATAGGTTCATGTGTGGATACACACATGGATGGAGATCACAGCTCTGGGTGTCATTCTTCAGTCACCGTCTACCCTTGTTGAGACAGTGAGCTTCCAGGGTGTGCCTGTCTACCTCCTATCTAGTCATTGCTAGAATAAAAACATGTGCCATCGTACCAAGTCCAAACTGAGGTCCTCATGCCTGTGAAACAAAAGACTGACCCATTTTCTCAGCTTGGATTTGTTCTGAGTTTTCCCCCTTTTTATGAGTTTGATCCCCTCCCCTTTTCCCCCTTGAGTACTTCTGTTCTTTTTTCTGATTATGTGAAAATCTTAAAATGGGTGGTAGTAGCAAATGCCTTCAATCCCAGCACTCTGGAGGCAGATGTAAGCAGATCTCTGAGTTCAAGGCCTGCCTTTTCTACAGAGCAGTTCCAGGACAGCCAGGGCTATAGAGAAACCCTGTCTCAAAATAAACACACACACAAGAACATCCTAGTCCTGACCTGCACTTTTTTAATGGTCTTTATGTCCCTGTATTAATCTGTTTTTACAGGCACTTTTTGTTGTTTAATGCATTTCGGTTGGAAGCCTACATTGTCAGGTGTCACAGAGCTACATCAGCCTGTTTGCTTGATAGAGTGACGTCTGTACTATGATTCTCAGTGAGTGAATGTCTGCTAGTGAGATGTGTTTCTTGGAGAAATCAGTGGCTCCAAGTTTTCTAGTCTAATCATCTAGTTTTCCTCTCTCTCTCTTTTTTTCCCCTCTCTTTTTAATTTTTATTTATTTTGACATTTTTATACGTATGTACACAGTATTGTGATTATGTTCATCCCATTGCCTTTGGTGTCCCCTTTCCTTTCCTTCTGACTCTTTTATGTGTCCTACCTAGTACTCCAGTGGCTGTGCCATTAGCTAATGATCCCCCTCCTTAAGCAATCATTAAAGTCCTTACCACAAGAAGAGGTGGGGCCTTACAGATAACTCTATTCATGAGGAAGTGTGCAGATGTCTCTAACTGCTGCTGTTCATGATCACAGTGACAGTGATGTGCCTTGGGTCTCTTACTGTAAGCTGAGCCTTCCTCTGTTTATTCATTCTCAGCACTTTGGCCAGATAGGAATCTACATTAATTGTCACATTCTCCAAAAAAAAGTTTCCCCACCCTGGCTGAGAGCCACAATGGTCTTAGAATAAACATGAATATTTAAAATGCAGTTTGACATTTTCAACAGTGATAGTATGTGCCCCAGTTGGGCCCATACCCTCTCAGCCATAGGCTTTGACCAGGTTTATAGTATCAGGTGTGTATTCTCTCTTGTGAAACAGGCATCAAAACCAATCACAGAAACATTTGCTATTCCACAAATAGTTGTGCCACTATTGCACCAGTAGACATACATTATGGCAGGTCAGTATTGTAACACACACTAGTCTGCAGCTGTGTGAGACCATGGATCCTTATCAGCAGCCTCCATTGTCTATCAGCACTGTAAACACTAGTAAGCTGCGAGGGAGTATCCAGTCAGTTCTATCTTCAGTTCTTTTTATCCTGTAACCAAGGTGTATGGTGTAGTCAGTAAAAGGGCTTAACATCTAATCCTAGTGTGCAACCTAGAACACTGACAACAGCTTGCATACTTTTTATAAGATTTACTTTTCTAATTGCTCTTAGTGTGAGTGGCTTGGGGGTGATGGTCAAGTAAAAGCCAGAAGAGCATGTCAGATTCCTTTGAGTTGGAGTTATAAAAGTTGTGCCTCTTGACATGGGTACTTGGAACTGAACTCAGGTCCTTTGGAAGTGCAACAGATGCTTTTAATTGCTGAGCTATCTTCCATCCCTATAGCCTTTACTCTTGGCCTGTCTGTAGCCTCCGTGCAAACAACTCATGCTGCACCTGGCAGCGGTGTTCTTACTTGAGCCCATACCTTCTAGAAGAGCATTATCTGTCCAGGAAGCTTTCTTCTGCATGTGGTATTCCTTTACATGTCTTTTGCCGTGTTGGTTTGCTCACCATGAGTCATCTTAGTTTGACATGTTTTGAAATGTCTGTTTCTCTTATTAATTAAAAAATATTTGTTAACTTCAGCATTCTTGGTTAGCAGCTGTTTTCTTTCGGGGTTTGAGTGTATCTTGCCATGTTTTTCTGGCTCTTGGGGTTGCTGATGAGAGGTCAGTTGCCGTTCTGATGCATTTATCTTTGTAAATGTGTTGCTGTATCTCTCTTGTAGCTTTTAAAAATTATTTATTTTTTAATGCTAGGTCTTCTGTATCACAGGCTGGTCTTGAACTTTTTGTGTAGCCAAAATTGAGCTTGTCATCCTCCTGCCCTTCCTTCCTCAGTCCTGGGGTTACAGATGTTCATTACCCATGACTGGTCTTGTTCTAGGCTGGAGACTGAGCCCAGGGCTTCATTCATATATGGTAAGCAAACACTGTCAACTGACTACATGTCCAGTCTCTTCACAGCTTTCAGTGTTCTTTGTTTGCTCTGTATGTTTTAAAATTTCCCTGGTACATATCATGGAAAGGTTCCTCTCCACTCATATCTAGTTGAGCTTCTAAATGCTTCTTGTGTTAGCGGGTTTTATTTCTCTAGATTTGAGGGATTCTCTGTTATAATTTCATCGAGACTCTGTCTTTGGTATCAGTTTTTCCTTCTAGCCTGTGGATAGATAGTCTTCTAAGAGTTTTTCTGTCTTTTGTTTTTGTTTGTTTGCTTGTTTTTTGAGCCAGGGCTTCTCTGTAATAGCCCTGGCTATCTTGGAACGCACTCTGTAGACCAGGCTGGCCTGGACCTCAGAGAGATACACCGGCCTCAGCCTCCAGTGCTGGGATTAAAGGTGTGCGCCCGCTACAACCCTAGGTTTTATCTCTTGATTATATGTCAGAGTTCTTAGACAGTGCAGTCATTCTGTGTTGCTTTTTTCTTTTTCCTCCTCCTTATTTATTAGTATTTGAATTCAGTATTTATTTTCCTTGTGGTGTATGTGTGTGTGTGTGTGTGTGTGTGTGTGTGTGTGTGTGTGTGTGTGT
>OU015748.1:90820562-90841996 GCA_907169655.1 Acomys percivali
TGAGCTTCGCACAGCCTTTCCCTCTCTACCACAAGGTGGAGGCAACAGGACTGTCTGCAGGTTTATGTAGTGCTGTTAGGAACAAAGACAGGGAGGGAGTGACTGTGAAACAGATGGAGTTCCCCAGTGGTTTGGAGGGGAAGGCTAGAGCCCTGCAGCTGCTCAGGGCTGCTGGGTTATGTAATGCCTTCTTGCATAATTCAGAAAGCACAAGTCTAGTACTTGAAATCTTACTTTGAATTAAAACAGTTTGTTTTACAAAGCTTGGATGCTTTCCCCAGAGATCTTTCTTTTGGAACTCAAGATGAAAAACAGACTGGATTTTTTTGTTTGTTTGTTTTTGTTTTTGTTTTTAATCTTTAAATTACAATGATGTATTCTAACATCTTTTTAAAATTTTATTTATTTAATCTAAAGAACCAAAGATCAGAATTCATGTCTTTTCTAACAAACTACAGGCTTTGTCTTAAATATGAGTATATGCCTACCTAATATAACTGAAGTCAATAAAATTAGCAGATTGTTCACTGTTGCTCAGGCATTCTTATCAGATGGCCTGCGGAGCTTGCATGTTAGGCTTCAGTTAAGTAAGTTTGTTTGTTTCACATATGTTAAGTTTCTTTGCCTGTTTGTTTTTTTGTTTGTTTGTTTAAATTCAGTCTTTGGAAAGATTTTTACATTGGGCAGAACAATTGAGAATATCTTTTGTATAACACAAATGAACAAATTACAGTATTTGAATTATATGTGTCTCCTTCCTCTACTATATCTGCTACTTAAAATTGAAAAGATATCTCAAGTCACTGACAGGGCTTTGCTGGCTTAAAGGTGACTGCTGCTGAGACATGCTGCGCCATCTCCGTGGCTCTGTTTTTATTTTTAGAATGCATTTGTTTAAATCTGCCCACAGAAAGTCCACTCTGCATTCCTCTCTCATTCACCTTTCTACATTTGTATTCTAGTCTATATCTTTTTCTCCCTCCACCCTGCAGTGAATCTGTTAAAGAAATCATTTTTATCTGTGGTTTTCAGGTGTATATTTTGCTGTTTATATGTGGTGCAGTTAACACAATACAGTTCAGTTTAATTTCTGTAAAAGTAGAATCCTGTCTGGACCCACAGTTGGATTCAGGCTTGTAAGTGGTGTGTACCTCCATTAGGAAGCTCCTGATATCTGATTTGTTCTTTTGTGAGGTTAATTCTTATGGATGTTCAGGGTCTAGGTGCATTAATTTATACAGAATTACAAAGTAGTGTTATTATAATTAATTTTTCTATTTTTATTTATAAGATGTATTATTTCTGTAAAGCTAAATTCCTCTTTTAGCTCACTGGTATGAGTCATGTAAGAAAGCCTAGATAAATGCCTAATTCTTTGTGCACTTAATAATTTTCAAAACAATGAATGCATTGACCAGCATTTGTAATGGTGCTCAGTTTCAGTTTATAGCATTTATTATCCAGGATTAGTTTTGAAGCTGCTGTTATCTTTGGAAATCTTTAAAGGCTGACTCTTGAGTCACTTGGGCAAGTTCTTTGTTCTTTGTTGTTGTATCTAATGCTTCAGGCTCATCCTATAAATATATTCCCGCTCAAACTGGACCCGGTGTTTTATCGCAGGAGCCGTAGATCCTGTCACCGAGATTCTTAAAGCTAGTTAACTTCCTGTGTTCTCAGAAAACCAAGCAAAAGTCAAGATTTTTAGTCAAGGTATCCTATTGAGAGCTATAAGGCCTGCAGGTGAAGATGGATTTACTTTCAATGTGGCTGTAGGTAGTCCCTGGAAAACAGTGAACTCACAAACTTGTATTTGGCTTTTGCCTCTGCTGGAAAGCATGGCTTCAGGATAGCTGTTGGCTTTCCTGAAACCCAAGCTACTTGGCCAGTGTTTCTGAATGATGATGAAAGTGCAGCACAGGACCCGAGACCTGAGAAGTGCAGAGAGTTAGTTAGCTTAGGCGGTTGCCGAGCAGATGCAGGATGGCAGGTGACAAGCTGTGAGCTCGGTTGTTTATGTGACTTTATCATTGTTCCTTTTCCCTGTTACCTGGCTGTTTTGTGAGAGATGAGTCTGATTTTCTGCACTTCTAGCACAAGGAACATACTTAGTTCATTTAAGATTGAAGTTAAGCTCATAATAGCACATTTTGTGACTGTTACAGTGTCCTTGGTCAACAGGTTATTAGAACTGAAGGGAGCGTTTGAGGACACTGAGTCACTTTGTTGACAAGATACAGTAAATACTAAAGGCTGACTGGACAGCGTGATCTAGAACGTGGTCTCCTGAGTTTCAGTCCTGCCTCTTTTACTGACACAACTCTTTGTCTTTGAGAACATTTCCCTTCATAGCTTCCCCTACTTTTCTGGGCCTTTATTGTATGTTCTGAGTCTTCCAGAAGAGTTTACCTTTACCTGTATATTCCCAGAAGTCATCGAGGGAGTGAAAGGAGCATTTAATTTTCACTAAGATACCATTATAAGTAACTAGCATAGTGTATTTGTATATTAATAATTTTCTACGTGATCCAGTAAAGTCCAGCCTCCTCCATATTAGTTCAGAGCAGAACAGTATTTAAAGGAACTATACAGTTCCATTGGCCAGTATAGGTTTTATATATAGCACACAGATAATCATTATTTGATCATAATCCTTTAAAAATTAACATTCAAAGGATGGTTTGCTAATACACTAGCATATGCTATAATTTTTTTTGTAGGCTACATGGACCTAAAATAGTTAATTTCCAGCCAAGATGCTGGCAGTTCTGTTGAACTAGTTAGTTATTGTATTTGGGTAGCCTATGAGACTGTCATCACCTTCCTCTGAGGATAGCTGTACTTACTATCAGCAAACCCTCACTCGGTGTTTTCATCTTGAAGGTAAAGAGCAGCCTTTGGAGATGAGTGTGCATCCCATGGTAGCGACTCCGCTCTCGGTGTTTGCTAAGGAGTCTATGGCCTCCAGACACAGCGAGCATCATCACCACCATCATCACGAGCACAAGAAGAAGAAGAAGAAGCACAAGCACAAACACAAGCACAAGCATAAACACGACGGCAAGGACAAGGACAAAGAGCCCTTTGCCTTCTCCAGCCCCGCCAGCGGCAGGTCTGTGCGCTCCCCGTCACTCTCGGACTGAGCCCCACCCAGGACGAGGGCCTGGAGCCTGGTCCACTATAGAGAAAGACACCAGTGGGGAGTATGGAGAGACCAGGGCACACTGGAGTTCTGCATTCGGTTCCTGCTAGTTTACAATTGGGATCTAAATAGGAATGCATGTTTTGGTTCTGGATGAACTGCTTCCTCCCTTGATTCTTCCTGAAAACACAGAGTGACTTCTTTTTATAAAAGCCTTCATCTCCACTGCAGACCCATTCACTTGCTGGCCTCCTGTGGACTGCCAAAGTCAGGTGAGCTGCTTGAGAGCCTTCGATGGCTGCCATGGGCAGAAGGACATTTTCAGCAGAAGCAACTGCCAGATCTGTAGTGCCCAGCGTTCCCAGGAAGTGCTCAGTGACACCACTTGGAATTGCTGGACCGAGAGGCTCTTCTGTGGGACCCCTCCCTCTCAGCTGCTTTTTGTGTTAACCATAGAAACTAAGCACTATCGTTTACGGGCGAAGAATCTTATATTTCCTTTTACCCAAATTATAAAAACATTTTGAACAAAATTATTTTTTAAAAAATTTAAAGTAACTATCTTTTGATAGTACCTTTGGAGATCGTGCTGTTGCGGTGCAGCAGAACCGTCAGAGCCACCATTATCCCCAAATCAAGATGTCTAAATTACGTTTTGTTTTGTCTCCACTGAGTACAAGCGAATGTATTCATATGACAAATATGTTCTGCTGAATGTGGACAGTTTACACACCCAACACATGCTCTTTCTAAAATGACCCTGTGCATAGGCCAGGCTTGGTGGAGCATGCCTGCCGTCCCAGCACTTGGGAAGTAGAGGCAGGACGATTATTGAAGACCAGCCTGAGATACATGAGACTCCGTATCAAAAAAGCAAGTAGCAAAAGTTACTCTATATAGCAACCACGGTATTTTGAAAAGGTGTGTTTCTTTGTTGTTTACTAGCTTGGACACAGAGAATCTGGCCCACACTGGAGTCTACCAGCTGCAGTTTAAGACACAAGTCCGGTGCTTTGGTTTCATATTTTAACAGTTCTGTGGTTTGTTTTGTTTTGGCTTTGTTTCTTGTTCTGAATTTACCAGGTTCTATGTTAAATATCTATTCAGTTTTTATCATTTCCCTTGTCACAAATGTTTGACTAAATTCTTGATCTCAGAATAAATATTTCAAATGGGATCTAATAATGCTGGACTTTTAAATATACTCTTAGTTGTATTTAAATTGTTTAATAAATAACTTTTTAAGTTGAACATTCTGCCTTCGTATCACTTTATCATTTTTGTAACCCTCCTGAGTGTGTGTAGATAATATGCCAGTTCACATTTCCAGAGCTTTGAAATGAGTGGGATTTGAACTCTCCCCAGTATCAGAGTGATTTCAGTAGACAGAGATGAGGTTAAGGTCTGTGCAGAAGAAACAGTATCTTCAAAGCAGGGTTGTGTGCAGGAATTAGAAAGCAGAGCACTTGATTTGGACTGAGAGTACAAAGGAGGAAGTGCAGTCAGGTGGTGTTTGCTTGAGTGGGGGTCTCACGGTGCTGTTCTTTCTGACTTGGAACTCACTGTGTAGATCAGGCTAGGCTTGAACTCACAGGTCATCTGTACCTGCCGAGTGCTGGGATTAAAGGTGGGTATCACCACATTTAGGCCTGTGATCACCTGTAAAATGGCCTAAAGGATGCCTTCTTACAGATTTAAATTAACTGAATGTTGGCCAACTCCAATTAGTTTTGAAAAATGGAAATTTTGGTGTATAGTAACACTGTATATAGAAATTAGAACCTTGGCATTTCAAAGGAATTATTTCTGTCATGGCTGAAGAGAGTCACACTAGCTAGCTGCTGTATAAAAGCCCTTCTGTACATCAGGTACACCACTCGGACTTGGATCCATCTGTGCAGTTCTAAGCCAGGTAGGTACTCAGGAGGATCACATACTTCTTGGAAGGAACATGTTTATGGCGGGCTCCAAATTACTTACGTTGCTGATTCAAAGTAGACAAAAAACATTATCTCGGGGTTGGAGATTTAGCTCAGTGGTAGAGCATTTCCCTAGCAAGCACCAGGCCCTGGGTTCGGTCTTCAGCTTTGGGGGGTGGGGGGTGGGGAGACAAAACGGCATTATCTCTAGTTTTGAAAATTGTGGATCATACATAGTCAACACAGACCTTAGTGCATCTCGGTCCTTCCCCAGAGGCCTTGTTAACATCATTTTATTCCTTGGAGCTGGGCACACACATTTACATACGTATATACACACAGTTGTGTTTTAAACTCATGAAAGCAGATGATACACACTTGCAGAAGTTGGTTGTTTTTATATTTACTGATGGCTTCAAAACCTTTATGTCATAGTAAGAAGGTTTATTACTCCGTGATTCTAGAAGACTTCTCTCTCTTTTTTTAAAAGATTTATTTATTAATTTTGTGTATCTGCATGCTAGAAGAGGGCATTATATCACATTATAGATGGTTGTGGGCTACCATGTGGTTGCCGGGCATTGAACTTAAGACCTCTGGAAGAGCAGACAGTGCTCCTGACCTCTGAGCCCACTCTCCAGCCCCCGAAGATACTTTGTTGTGTAAAATACTGTTTAAATGTTTCCAACTTCTCTTTCATCCAGAGAGGGTTCACCTTAAACTTTCTTTTGATGAAAGGTGCTCTTGGCTTCCAGGATGCTACTCAACACCCTGTATTCCAAACTACATCTCCTTGGATTTCCAATGTTTTATGCTAAACTTCTTTGTAGATTTTGGTCTGCTTTTAGACTGTGGATCTGTCTGCTGTGGTAGGTTTTCATATGCTAGAGCTGATCTTTTACTCCTTTTTAGAGTTAGTGCATAAGATATTTCTTTTTCTTTTTAGCTTGTAACCTACATGTGTAAGATTACTTTGTGTAGTTTATGCTCCTTAGAATTAACAAATATTTAGATGACATCCCACGATCACAGCCCCACCAAGCTCAAAATACCCTTCACCCCAAATTGCCACTCACTAATTTCTATCCCTGTAATTTTACCCTTTAGCCACTGCTGATTAATTTTCTGTCCCTATAATTTTACCTCTTACATATCAATTTTCTAATTTTTTAAAATTTTAGGCAGAGTCTCCCTATATAGCAGTGGCTCTCAACCTTTCTATGCTGCAGCCGTTTGATACAGTTCCTCACATTGTAGTGTCTTCCCCCCACATACATTTGTTTTTATTGCTACTTCATAACTAATTTTGCTACTACTATGAATCATAATGCAAATATCCGTGTTTTCCTGTGGTTTCAGGTGACCCATGTGAAAGGGGCGGATGACCCCCTTCCCCTGCCTCCTATCCCGCACAGAGATTGCAACCCACAGGTTGAGAACTGGTGCCTTGACTGGCCCATAAGTCACATAGATCTGCCTACCTGTGCCTCCCACGTGTAGCCTCTCCTCACAATTGTTTTTGTGACTGACGTTCAGCAGTGGTTTTTAATATCTTAATGTGGTTATTCTTTTCAGGGCTGTTGCTTTAACTAGTACTATAGTTATTTCTTTTAGCATTCATGATAGGCTGGTTTATCATTTACAGTCCTCCTGTGGTTGTGCATGCCTGTAACCTTGGAAGTGGGGCAGAAGATCAGAGCTCAAGGACAGTCTTGGCTGCAGAGTGAGTCTGAGGACAGTTTAGACAACAAAGCAGAAGAGAGCCTAATGAAACTCACTTAATTATGCAAATCATCTCTGTTCCATTGTGGGAGTGTTCTTTTTGCTAATTTTGTGCCTGGCTACTGTACTGATTGCTCATTTGCAACTTTCAAAGGCATTAGTCTATTAAATAATGCTAACTTTATGGCTTCTTATACATGCACTTTTCTATTTCCTCCTTTTGTGTGATTTCACTCTCTTGCTGAACGAGAGCAGCCAGGCTGGGCATCCACTCAGCTGTGTGTGTGCCATTTACCTTCTGCTTAGTTGGCAGCCCTTCCTTGTGTGTTGTGGGTTGGAGTTTCACATTTTTCTTTGTTGCTGGGAAATTGGCATTTACAGTTTTGCTTCTTGTTCTTATTTGGATGATTCTTTAAAAGAGCAGAAAGGCTAGTTACTGTCATCAAAATCTCACGGATTATTTAAAAGGACAGCTCTAATCCAAATGCACCGAAGTCCTTGCTGGAAAAACTAGGCAGCTATTAGCTACCCATGACCGTCTGCTCTTCTCTTCTGTCTTCAATTTGTATTGCAGGCCAGTGAAATTCCTTCAGATCAAATGTACACTCACACAGATCTTTTTTTTTCACAGTTCTCAACTGCTGGCACCAATGACTTTTAGTTTAGCCCAGCCTTAGTGACTTGCTTCCAAACAATAAAATGTGGAAAAGGAAAAACAGTGACTTTACCATACAGAATGCTGGCGGCTACCACCCAACCATGGTAAACAGTAGTGTAATGCTGTGTTCATGTGCCTTTCATGTGGCTGGAGAAACTGCTCAGAGGACCTGGGTTTGGTTTCCAGCACCCACATGGTAGCTCACACATGTCTGCAACTCCAGTTCTGTGCTCCTCAGCCACTGCACGCATACACACAGGCAAAACACCTAGAGAAAGGCGCTTCTGTCTGGGTATGGGAATGCATGTTCTCGGTCTATGTTGTCGAATCATGAGGAACACAGAAACCTAAGCAGATGCAAGTTAATCTGCAAAGCTGCTAGGGAACAAGGGGGGAAAGGGGCCAGAGATTGAGATCACAGGAGAGTAAGAACAGTGCAGTATGTTTCTGGTGTGAGTCCTGCAAGAGGAAAAGGACTTTGGTGGGAAAACAGATAAAATTCAAGTATGTTCAGGAATTTCTTCGATGTACTGGTATTGCTGCTATGATCTCAGTGTTAGTGTCTCCTGAAAATTTGTATATTAAAACCTGCTCGGATTGGAGAGATGGCTCAGAGGTTAAGAGCAGTGGCTGTTTTTTCAGAGGTTTTGAGTTCAATTCCCAGAAACCACAATGGTGGCTCATAACCATGAGATCTGGTGCCCTCTTCTGGCGTTCAGGTATACATGCACACACAATGTATACGTTTTTTAAAAAAGGAAAAAAAAAAAAAAAAAAAAGAAAGAAAGAAAGAAAGAAAAAAGAAAAGAAAACAACAAAACAAAACCCCCAAACAAACAAATCAACCCTGCTCACTCCCAGATGATGATGTCTTTAAACAGTAGGAACTTTGAGGTGTGACTAGGGCATATGAGTTGAATCCCCATGGGGTTAGCCCTTTCTAAAGGACCCCAGGAAGCTAGCTTGATTCTTTGACTATGGGGACACAGGAAAAAGGCCCCACCCGTCAGTCAGGAATTAGGCCCTTGTCAGACACAACACCTGCCTGGCACCTCGATCTTGAATCTTCCAGTCTCTTACATGGACAGTAGTTTAGTTTTGTTGTTTATACGTTACCCAGCTCATTATATTTGCTGTAGCTATCTGGATGGGCTTTCTTAGATTTATTTCTTAGATTTAATAAGTGTACTATTGAAATGCTAACAATAGAGGAAACTAGAGAAAGGCTATATAGAAATTCTTGTTAAGAAGTGTGTGTGTGTGTGTGTGTGTGTGTGTGTGTGTGTGTGTATGCACCCTGTGGTGGTTAGAGATTGGCTTATAGTTTCTCTCTTACCATGTGGGTCTGGGGGAATCAATGAGTTGGTGGCAGGGACCTTTAGCCACAGAGCCATTTTGCCAGTCCAATTATTTACTCCTTGAGGAGACAACAATTTATATTCCTCACCTCAGAACTTTGTGGAAAATACTTAGCAGAAGAGTATTTGAAGAGAAATCAAAGATAGAAATGATGTTGACTTAAAGCTTAGAAACTGAGGGGGAAAAATAAAAAGAACTTTTAAAGAAGAAATAAAATAGTTGAAGATTCTATGGCTAGTTTTTGTCAACTCGACACTAGCTTGAGTTCCCTGGAAAGAGGGAATATTAATTGAGAAAATTCCTCCATCATATTGGTCTGTGTGCAAGCCTGGGGGCATTTTATTGACTGATATGGGAAAGCCTAGCCCATTGTAGGCAGTGCTACCCCTGGGTTATATTAAAAAAGCAGGCTGACCAGCCCATGAGAAAGCAAGGCAGTATACAATGTTCCTGTGTGGTCTGTACTTCAGTTCCTGCCTCCAGGTTCCTGCCTTGACTTCCCTTGAGGGTGGACTGTGAGCTGAAGTAAGCTGTTCCTCTCCAAGTTGCCTTTGATCAGAATGTTTACCACAGCAGCCGAAACCTAAGTAGAGCAAAGAGTAAGTGAACCCTAAAACTTTTTATTAACTTATTCACTTTACATACTGATTGCAGCTCTCCTCTCCTTCCAGTCACTCCGCCCCTCCCCCAACACACACACACACCCTCCTCCCCTCATTGTCCTCTCTCCTCCTCAGAGAAGGAGGAAATTCCTGCCATGGGTACCAACCTGCCGTGGCACATTAAGTCACTGCAGGACTATGAGCATCCTCTACCATCAGCGTCATTGTCATCAGTGTCAGAGAGGGCCCCGACTCCAGTTGTTGGGGGATCCACAGGAATATCAAACTGTGGATTTTTTTTGTTGTTTGTTTTTAAATTTTGTAAAGTTTGTGAAACTTCTATCTGTTGAGATGATTCCTGATTTTATTGGCTTTTAAAAATAATGTATTCAGATTATATCCCAATTGTTATCCCCTCACGTCTATCTTCCTGTTCCCCCTCCCTCTTTCACCCTATTCCCCTCCCTTAGACCTTTGATAGAAGAGAACCTCCTTCCCCGCCATATGACCACAGCCTATCAGGTCTCATCCAGATAGCCTGCTTCTCCTTGTTCTGAGTGCCATCAGGCCTCCCCATCAAGGGGAAGTGGTCAAAATGGCAGGCACCAGAGTTCATGTCAGAGGCAGTCCCAGCTTTCCCCACAACTATGGAGAATGAGCTGTCCATTGGCTAGATCTGAATAGGTTTACTGCATGCATTGTCCTTCGTTGGTACAGCAGTTTGTGCAGACGCCCTGGGTCCAGATCCACCAGCCTTGATGGTCTTGTGGGGCTCCAGGACCCTCTGGGTCCTTCTAACACCCCCATTCTTCCACACCACTGTCACCTGGAGTCCAGCAGTGATTGCCAGCATCTGTCCTGATCCCCTGCTGAGCGAAGACTCTCAGAGGACGATCATGTTGAGCTAATACCCATTTATAAGTGAGTATATACCATGCATGTCTTTCTAGGTCTAGGTTACCTCACTCAGGATGATCCTTTCTTGTTCCATCCATTTTGCCTGCAAATTTCAAGATTTTCTTGTTTTTAATAGCTGAGTAGTATTACATTATATAAATGGACCACAGATTCTTTATCCATTCTTCGGTTGAGGGACATCTAGGCTGTTTCCAGATTCTGGCTATTACAAATAAGGTTGCTGTGAACATAGTTGAGCAAATGTCCTTGTTGTGTGGTGGAGCATCTTTCTGGTATATGCCCAGGAGTGGTATAGCTGGGTCTTAAGGTAGCACTATTCCCAATTTTCTGAGAAAGTTCCAGATTGATTTCCAAAATTGTACAAGTTTGCACTCCCACTAGCAATAGAGGAGTGTTCTCCGTTCTCCACATCCTCATCAACATGTGCTGTCACTTGAGTTTTGGTCTTAGTCATTCTGACAGGTGTAAGTTGGAATCTCAGAGTCGTTTTAATTTGCATTTCCATGATGACTGAGGAGGCTGAGCATCTCTTTAAGTGTTTCTCAGCCATTTGATATTCCTCTGCTGAGAATTCTCTGTTTAGCTCTGAACCCTGTTTCTTAATTGGGTTATTTGGTTTGGTGGTGTTTAATTTCTTGAGTTCTTTATATATTTTGGATATTAGCCTTTGGTCGGATGTAGGGTTGGTGAATATTTTTACCAGTGTGTAGGCTGTCGCTTTGTTCTGTTGACAGTGTCCTTTGCTTTTCAGAAGCTTTTCAGTTTCATGAGGTCCCATTTATAGTTGTTGATCTTAGAGCCTGGGCTGTTGGTGTTCTGTTCAGGAAATTGTCTCCTGTGCCAACGAGTTCAAGGCTCTTCCCCGCTTTTTCTTCTAACAGATTTAGTGTGTCTGATTTTATGTTGAGGTCTTTAATCAACTTGGACTTTAGTTTTGTGCATGGTGATAAATATGGATCTACTTGCATTTTTCTATATATAGGCATCTAGATAGACTAGCACCATTTTTTGGAAGATTTTTTTCCATTGTATGGATTTGGCATGCTAGCCTGTGTTTGGCTGGGCTTTGGAGAACCTGCCTGAGGCCACCTGGGCCCTGGGGCCCTCTGTAGACAGGCGGGGTGATCCGAGGCCAGATCCACCTGTTCTCCTGGGTTCTCCCCTGGGCCAGCAGATCCAGATGCGGGTGCTTCCCAGCTCACAGTTAAGTCTGAGACAGAGTCTGAGATAATAGAGCGCAGATGCAGCTTGCAGGTGGGTATGCGTCCAGACTCTGGAGACTGGGTACCCACCACCCTCAGGGAACCAGGGACTCCTCAGTAGACCAGTTGGATGTCCCCAGGCCAGACCCACCTGTGCTCCACACTCCAGCTCTTGTGGTTCTGTAGCTCCCTGCCCAGTCCTTAGCCTTAGTTCATAGTCTGTGTGGCCATCTTGGATCCTAGATTTTATTATGTTTATCTTTCATTATGTTGATTGGTGCATTGCAAATACTCCTGAAGTGCCTCACCAGCTCCTGATAGGGTATTTTAATTGAATGTTATTTTATTTTATTTTATTTTATTATAGAAAAAATAAAGAATTTAATTATAGCTTGGATAAACACTGTATTCTATAATGTGGTGGAACCTGATATTTATTTTTGTGCATATTTGTGACCAAAAAATGGAGGTAAGTGAAATTTCATTTGCACATATCTTCAAATAGCCTTACTTTTGGGTGCTATATAGTAAAGGACAATTAAAGGACAAGGCACTGTAGGCAGCACCTTCGAGACTGCTGTGCTTCTCAGTGAAAGCAGCATGGCACATATCAGGCATTTGGTATAGGACCACCCAACAGTGCACTGCACATTGCGTATTCCTGGCCTCTGCCCATTGGATGTCATGCCAGTCTTTACAACCATTTCAAGCTCTCTACCTGTATGAAACGTTCCTGCTCCTGCACTGGGCTCACAAATGTTGACTGTGATTGACCTCTTATTTTTATCCTTCAGCTTATGAGACTAACTACTCACATTTTATAACTTAAGTTGACAGATTTCCATTCCAAAAACCAAAATAGGTCTCCCAGCCTCTCTCCCTCCTTCCTTCCCTTCCTTCCTTTTTTACCTCCTTCTACTCTTTTCTTATTTTGTTTTTCTTTTTGAGACATGGTCTCATTATGTAGTCTTGACTAGCCTCAAACTATGTAACCCAGACTGGCCTCAAATGCAGTGATCCTTTGTGTCTGCCTCCCAAGTGCTGAGACTCAATGTGGGTCACCATGATAAAGCCTTATCCTATCTGGTCATTAACCATTGTGTGCCTGGCTCCTGGCTATATGTTTATGTGCACGTCTTCTTGTTTTACATTTGTATCACGTGGACTCCATGAGAGTGACTTCATTTTACAGCTGCTGAACAGTTGGGTGTAAAGTATGTAATTCAAATCCACCCAGTATGTATTAGTTGCGTTCTGTGTGTAGGTACTGAGAGAAATTAAAGAATGAGACAAATATAATTTTTTCCTCAAGGAACTTAAGGCTGCCCAGCTAATGAAATACAAAGGTCACATTTTTAACTCAGTGATTGTTGGCTCAGTGAAAGCGTTTACTGAGCAGTGATGACCCCATTTAACCCTTAGAATCCACATAAAGGTAGAAGGGAAGCAACTCCCAAGAGGCCTCTTGACCTCTACACACGCAGCTGTAGCACTTGGACTGCAACTCTCTCCCCTGACTCTTTCTTTCCTTTACACACACACACACAGTGATAAAATAGAATTCATTAAATATTTCAAACGATTATAACTTATTGTATTTCTAGAATAGCACACTGCCTCCTATTTCTGCATCAATTATAATCTGGGAGAAAGATTTAGTCAACCAAATTAATCATAATCAACAAACTATAGGAATGTTCAGAAGGCATTCATACTATGCATTCATACTATATATGCTATGAACACAGCAATCTGTAGTCACTAACGTTGATGGCATCAGCAGGAACGCACAGTCTACGTGGCCTTAAATAAGCAGGAGCCCAGCCTCTTCCTGGACTGTTTCCTCTTTGCTAGCACTGTGCCTGGAGTGCAGGCTCCACGCAGACACTTGCTTTAATGTGGCCTCTTCAGGTTTCAACTAACCATCATTTTGTCCTTCTTCCTTTTCCTTTGTTCCTCCTGTCTCTTTTTCCCTCTTCCCACTGTTTCTTCTTTCCACTCGCTCATAACAATGTTTTTTTTTTTTTTAAGATTTTACTTTATTTTTGTTCTATGTGTATGACTGTTTTGCCCACAAGTAGGTATGTTGACCACATGTATGAAGTGCCCAGAATGGCCAGAAGAGGGTGGTGGAGCCCTTGGAACTGAAATTAACTAAAACTCAATCCACTGATGTCCTTTTAGGGATGGGAGACTTTCTTTCTTCCTTCCTTCCTTCCTTCCTTCCTTCCTTCCTTCCTTCCTTCCTCCCTTTTTCTTTTCTGTGCATTTATTTACTTATCCCCTCTTCTCATCCCCTATACTTTCCCCCCATTCTCCTCTCCCCTTCTCAGAGAAGGGGGAGGTCCCCCACAGGTCCATCCAGCCCTGGCACATTAAGTTGCTGCAGGCCTATACGCATCTACCCCCACTGAAGCTACACAAGGCAGCCCTGTTAGGTAAGGAAAGGGGATCCAAAGGGAGGCATCAGAGTCAGAGAGGGCCCTTGTTTCAGTTGTTGGGGGAGCCACATGAAGACCGAGCTGTGTATCTGCTACGTGTGTGCAGGGGACCTAAGACCAGTCCATCCATGCTCTTTGGTTGGTGGTTGCATCTCTGTGAGTGCCCATGGGCCCAGGTTAGTTTACTCTGTAGGTCTTCTTGTAGAATTCTTGACCACTCTTGCTCCTCCAGTCTTTCTCCAACTCTTCCACAGGACTCCCAAGATCTGTCTTATGTTTGGCTGTGAGTCTCCGCATCTGTTTCCTTCAGCTGCCACAGACTCAAAGAAGCTAAATAATAAGGAGGGCCCAAGGAGGATGCTTGAATCCCACTCAGAAGGGGAAATAAAATAGGCAGTGGAGGTGGATGGATGGAGGGAACTGGGTAGGAGAGGGGATGGGGAGGGGAGCAGGAGTGGGGATTAAGAGTAGGGAGGGTTGGGGAGAGAGTCAGTGAGAGAGCGAAAATCAGAGGTGGGGCCATCTCTGGAATTTTCCAGAGACCTGGGATGGGAAGGCCTAGGAAGACTCTGGCGGTCACTCCTAGCAGCAGTGGATAGGGAGCCTGAAGTGGCCACCTCTTCTAGCCAGGCATGGCTTCCAGTCGGGGGATAAGGACACCAGCTCACCCACAAGAGCTTCGACCCAAATATGTCCTGCCTATAAGATGTGCAGGGACAAAGATCGAATGAATGGGCAACCAAAGACTGGCCCTACTTGAGACCCATGCCAGGGGAGAGAACCAATCCCTGACACTGTTAATACTACTCTTCTAGGCTTGTAGAAAGGAGCCTAGTATAACTCCTTCACCCAGGAGTTGAGGGGGATTTTCTTGAGCCGATTAGTTTAAGCAGGAAAACCAGCTGTCAGTGTGGACAGCACCCTCTGGTGGCGGCCCAGTTGAAAGGACACGGAAGAAGAAACCTTGCCTAGTTGACCTCACTTTCCCTGCAAGTCCTTTTAGTCTGTGGCTACAGTATAATTTCACGGCTGTTACTTCTTCCAACTTCCACTGTAGATTGAAGCCAGCCTTTCTCCAGGTATCTTCCAGGCCTTCAGGACCATATTGAGACTCTTAAGACATCCAGCCTCATGTTGGACCTCACTGAGCAACTTCTGGGCTCTCAGACTCTTTAGTGTGAGAAAGCTCTTATTGGACTACCTCGACTATGTCCTGTAAGTTATCCTAATAGATGTATTCAATCGACCAGCTCTGTTCCTTTAGAGCCGTCATGTGAGTGCTAGGGTCAGAGCCCAGGTCCTCTGAGAGAGCAGTACTCTTAGCCACTACGTCATCTCTCCAACCCTCATCCAACATTTTTGAAAACTCCCACTTTTCCAGTGGGCAATTAAACAGATGTCCCTGGCCTCAAAGGCAGTGCTCATCATCAGCATTAAACCTTTTCGCTTCTTTTCATTGCATATGCCCACTGTAGATAGATTTTCTATATGTCTGTCCTTTGGTTACTGTGGTATTATGTGAAACACTGGTAAATTAACACGGATGTGCATTTACTTAAATAATGGTCTTTCTTGATTGGTCTGATAATGACAAGTTCGTATGCCAGCGTGCAGTTCCTGGACTGGACTATGTACAAAGCAGTGCTACCTGAAAGATTTCTTTTCATTTCCCCACTTTTAGTCATTGAGAAGCATCCTCCAGTGGGAGGCCTTTTTAAATTTTTAATTCCCCCCAGTGATTCCTATACCAGACAGCTTGGTAATTATGCATATTAGATACCATGGGGGTAGCAGAGCAGGGAGAGGTTCCCGCAAGTTAGATGAGTCAGAAATTAAAAAAAAAAAAACTTGTTATTTCTCAAGATAAACTTTTACACCAAAACATGTTACTTGGGTGTGTGAAAAGTCCTTCCCATTTGATCGTGAGTCACTGAGGGCAGAGACCACGCCATTACCCTGTTTTTGCGGTTTCCTCTCCCTTAACCATTTTAGCCACCACAAGTCACTGTGCTTAGCCTGGTCTCTGAATTTATTAAATTGAACATGAAAGTAGAAGCTGGTTTTACTAGCTAGAGTCAACAGTCTTGTAGAGAGATCAAGTTCTGTAAAGCAGGGCACAGGGTTCTACTTCCCAGCTCTGACTATCTTGAATTGTGGCCTGAAGGAAATCACCCAGTCTTAATGGCGCCCAAGTCTTTGAAAAAAAAAAATGGAAAAATAATAAGATTGTTTCAAGGTGTCTCAGCGGCTGCCAAACTCCTAGAACTAGAACTATTCTGTTGCAACTGATTGTAAAATCTTTACTTGGGTCTTAACCTTAAAACAGACAGCCTTGCCTGATTTTATTTCAGTTTTTGACAGACGACATCACCAGGAGACTGCATTTACTCTGACGCTCTGGACAGGATGTTGTGCAGTTAGCTGTGTAAGGTTCTGACTTACAGTAAACTGTCTTCTTACCTTTGGAACAGATTTAGCACCCCCCCTGCCCTGCTGACACCACCTCATAGTACTGCTCATCAGCTTTGGACTGAGTTTGAGATCTTTTCAGTCTCCACAGTCATCAAAGCTCACATAGAGCTGGTGGTAGACATCATCAACCCATGGATGGTGAAGGGCATCCATTGGAGCCTAGGCCTAGCAGTAGGTGGTGTGTGTGTCTGTGTGTGTGTGTGTGTGTGTGTGTGTGTGTGTGTGTGTGTGTGTGATCCTCTAGTCTGAACCCAATCATAAACCAAAGACACATCAGGACAAACCATGTTGAGGGTACAGATGCCTTTTTAATTTCTCTATTCCTATTCCAGCTGTGCTCTGATAATTTCACCTGACGGTTTGTCTTCTTTTCTGTCATTTTTTTGACGGGGTCTCATTTTGTAGCCTCGGCTGGCAGGCTCTCTACTGTTTAGACTGTACTGACCTCAAAGTCACTGTCATTCTCCTTCACCCTCCTTCTTTGTGCTGGACTTTTGGCTTTAGTGAAGTTTTGTTTATACTTTTGACACAGGCTTTCACTAGGCCGCCCAAGAACTTTGAAATTTTGCTCTTTCTGCCTCAGTTTCCCCGCCCCCCCCACCATAACATTCCTTCTGCAGGGATCACAGGTATGTGTCATTGCATCTAAATCTAATGGTTTTAAATAAGCATTTATTTATTTATTTATTTATTTATTTATTTATTTATAGAGAATGCAGCATGCTTGTGGGGGTCAGGACAACTTTGGAGAGTCTTTCTCTCTCCTGCTCCATGTGGAAACTAGGGATGGGCGTCAGGTCATCAGGCTTTTGAGTTAGTATTTTAACTCGCTCTGTAGACATGGCCTAGAACCCAGAACTTAGATGTCCACCTGCCTCTGCCTCCTGAGTGCTGGGATTAAAGGAGTGCACAACCACTGCCCAGCTTCCTAGTGGGAACTCTTAACTGTACACATCTTAAAGCCCCTGAATCCTGCTTCCCTATCAGAGAGCATTCCTAAAATCCCTGTGTCTAGAAACTGAATCCAGGCAAGAGCAATGCCTAATCCTGGGATCCACAGGTACCACAGCATAGCCTTTTTGACACCTAAATACAGCCTCCGGCTTTGAGGGGAAGTGTGCCCGCCCATTCCACTTGCTTGGCGTTATGTTAAGAGGCCTCTAGTGAAATGGTCAGCCCAGCCACAAGCACTTTGCTGGTTAGTTGGTTGTTGTTATAATGGCTATTTTAATGCACCTTCTTGGCCAGGTGCAAGTTGATAGATAAAATGATCTATCCCATGTCTAGTCACCATGCTGTCCCTCCAGGACAGAAACAGCTGTGTCTTCCAGGACTGTCTCTTCTGCTCTTGCAGCCGCGAATGCTCTGCTTGCTTTGTGGTTGAGCAAACAGACGTGGAACCATGTGCTCTACATTTTTATTAATGTAATACAGGCTTGTTCTGGCATTGATTAAAAACCTGCTCTCCAGATACTTCTGTGCACGGTCATTATATGCAGGGTTGTTTTGCATGAAGTTTCCAAATTTCACATGTTCCTTCCACCTTACGAATACGGCCTGAGGTCCTCTCATGCAGTGGTGGGTATGGGGGAGCACTGCTCCCTGAAAGCTGTGCTTCTCGTTAGCAGTGGGAACGTTTGAGTGAGGAATAGAGATGTCTCTATTCCTGCCTGGCGAAAGCTTTGGACAGCTTTTGAATATCTTCCTTTGAGGGGATAGTTCACACATCAGGTTTTGATTCCCATGCAGTTATTTTCCATTCTGAGAGGAGCCAACTATTATCCTAAAAGGTCAGTACTTGGTTTCTGTACTTAATTGAACAATCGAGTTTCATGCCTAGTTTTCTTTAACTACAAAGTTCTATTTTAACTATAGATGTCTTTCTCTCCATTAGAAGTGGATGCTTGGTGCTCAAGAAGACTAAATAGTGCTAGGGTTGGCCATTTCTTTACTCTTACTACACACACACACACACACACACACACACACAATTTCATAAGCATTACTCTTAGGAATCCTCCCTCTGCCCCCCCCCCCCCGTATGTCTATTTCTCTCTATGTGTCTCTGTCTGTCTGTCTTTCTGAAGGATTGAAGGCAGGGCATCACTCATGCTTAGCAAGCTCTGTGCCAGTCAACTATATCACATGCCTCCTTTAATTTTCTTTTGCATATGGGCTTAAAATCACTCTGCATCTCAGTTGGAACATAAATCTTTGATCTTTCTGTCTCAGACTCCTAAGTAGCTGGGCTGCACATCCTGCCTGGCTCTTTGTGCGCTTTGGATGAGAAAGCTGACATTTTATGGATTGCAGAGGTTCAGGGAAAGCTGGTGTGCATAGGTTCAGATCCAACTCCCACCGGTGGTTGAACTGTGAGGCATTAAGTAAATGGTTTATTCTCCAGATGCCTCATATTTACCAGTACAGTAGGGACAGCGATGATGATGACAGCAAATGATGATAGTAGTAGTAATGTAACTTTTGGAATTTGATTCTTTAGAGATCCCTGGGAAGGCATAAAGAGATTTCCAGACCCATATCCAGTGAAACAGCATAATTGCTAGGACAGATAAGAACACAATCACTAGACCATCCTGCAAACTGTTCAAAGAACGCACAACTAACAACTATTTATGCAAAAAAAAAAAACCCATGAACACATGACCAACAAGCATTAGTGGCCTTCCACTAAAACTCCACATAGGCAGATATGGTCAAGAGACACAGTGACAAAGCCCCTGGGCTCCAGTGTCTCTCAGGGGGACATATTTCAAATCCCCTTCAACCTCAATTCACAGAGGCTCACTATTTTCCTGGTTAATGCAGACAGGAAGTTGGGGTCTCCACCTTGATCCATTCCCCATTCATAAGCCCTTATGAACTATTCAGGTCTGTGCTCATAAAACAGAACTGTTCCCCCAAGAGAGACAGGCCACTGTCCAGCAACCTCAGGTCAGAGAGGAAAGGCAGGAGGGACAGAGGATGCAATGTTCACCTCGCAGAAAACAGAGGTTTTTTTTTATACACAGTGAGGAAAAGTTCATGCCTTTCTCTAAAACAATGCAGAGTGGGTAAGAAATTAAGAGGGCAGCTGTTTGCAGTGACAAGTTAAAACTCCAGGCCAAGTAATCTACTAGTCAAGACTGGGGGAAAGATAGCTGCTAAGGACATTCCTGAAGTAGGAGGAAAAAAGTCTCCTCTTGAAGTCTGACCTCAAAAAAAAAAAAAAAAAAAAAAAAAAAAACCTTGCGTGAGTCTAATTAGGTCAAATTGTGGTGCAATTTCTGCCTAGGGAATTGTTGGAAAGAAGAGGACAGTCATCAGGCAGTTGGTGGAGCCCAGCAGCTGGGTTGGGATGTAATAGAGAGTGACAACTGACCAGAGTCAGGGAAGGAGACAAAGAGGTCCACAAAGCTGCGGCCATCCCAGGGTAGCCGCAGATGCCCCAGGCTTTACACAGTGGGGTCCAGTTAGGACAGATTTCATTCAGACTACGGAGCGAGGCCGTGACAAGGAAAGAGGAAAAGCCCAATCCTGGGGTGAGAGAGGTTAGTGTCTGGGAGGACGGAGAGAGAGAGAGGAGGGAGGAGAAAAGAAAGAAAGAAAGAAAGGAGAAACTAGAAAACAGGCAAACAGGGTTAGAAAAATGTGGGTCGTACAGAGAAAACATGTAACACAACTAGACACGAAGGAGCCTAAGTGTCAAATTTTGCAGCTACTTCAAAGCAGCCATTATATATTTATTTAAAAAGAAAAACAAACAAAAATGAATGGGGCTGGAGAGATGGCTCAGAGGTTAAGAACAGTGTCTATTCTTCCAAAGTCCGTGAGTTCAATTCCCAGAAACTGCACGGTGGCTCACAACCATCTATAATGAGATCTGGTGCCCTCTTCTGGCACACAGGTGTACATGCAAGCAGAACACTGTACAAATAATAAATAAATCTTTTTAAAAACCACCATCACCATCAACAACAACAAAAAACCCTGAATGAAACAATGCTTAAGGCAGTAAGGAAACTAATCAAAATGTCTCATCAGCCACTGTAGGAAAATAGACAAAACTTAAAGATACTAACCAAATAGAAACTCTGTGGCTAAAGAGTCAGACTGAGGTGGAATTCCAGAGAGGGATGAAGGGCGATTTATATTAATATACCTCTGAATACTATTGGAGATTGAGTCTAGTGGTAAAGACTTTGCTACATAAAGAACAGAAAACAACAAGAAAAGTAATAATGGAGAAAAGAAGAGAACTTCAGAGAAACATGCAACAGCATTGTGTATGAGAACACATACATAACAGAAATATCTTCAGGGGAGGGAAAATAACCTGATCAGGAAAAATGCCCCCCTCCCCAAATGGTGGTTGAAAATACACTGGATTTGATGAAGGTCAATCTAGATGATTCAAAACCTCAATACATTATAGAAATAAAACAAAGAGCCTGATAAAATGATACAGTGCATTAAAAATGTTTAAATAAAAGACGAGAAAAGGACCAAAAAGTTAAGGGTGCTTGTCGCCAAGCCTGCGAGCCCGAGTTCGATTCCTGGGAACCACATTGTAGGAAGAGAGAACTGATGCCCACAGTTGTCCTTTGGTTGCTATATGTGGGCAATAGCACACACGCTCTGGCACCCATGCATATAATGAATTAAAAAATTAAAACCTCCCAAATACTGAAAATGGTAGGAGAAAAAAAAAAGCCCATATATAAAAGTACCTTACTGAGCCTTATCTCTAACTTCCTGTTGGGATGATGGAGGCCGGAGGCACAAAGTATTGGAATGGCGAGGTCACGGTGTCAAGGAAACTGCCCACCACCAAGAGTCTTTTGTCTAGTAAAGTTTTATCTTTTACAAATAAAAGTAGCATAAAGATATTTGTATAAAAACAAAGATGGAAAGAATTTGTTCTCTCTTTTTTGTTTGTTTGTTTGTTGAGGCAGGGTTTTTCTGTGTAGCCTTGGCTGTCTTGGACTCACTTTGTAGAGAGAGG
>OU015748.1:90842006-90868558 GCA_907169655.1 Acomys percivali
GTGCTGGAGAGATGACTCAGCAGTTTAGAGTACTTGCTGCTGCTCTTGCAGAAGACCAAGGTTTGATTCCCAGAATCCAGATGGTGGCTCCTAACCACCTGTAACTCCAGTTGTAGGGGATTCAATGCCCACTTCTGACTTCCTCAGGCACCAGGCATGCAGGTGGTACACATGCATACAGCAGGCAACACATTCATACATACACATAGAGTAAAATAAATCTTTAAAAAAAAATGGAGGAAACAGTGTTAGAGATTGTACTGTCTGGTTTTGTGTCAATTTGACACAAGCTAGAGTCATCAGAGAGGGAAGGAGCCTTAGTTGAGGAAGTGTCTTCATGAGATCCAGCTGTTAGGAATCGTCTCAATTAGTGATCAATGGAGGAGAGCCCAATCCATGGAGGGTGGTGGCATCCCTGGGCTGGTGGTCCTGGGTTCTATAAGAAAGCAGGCTAAGCAAGTCATGGGAAACAAGCCAGTGAGTAGCACCCTTCCATCGCCTCTGCATCAGCTCCTGCCTCCAGGCTCCTGCCCTGTTTGAGCTCCTGTCCAGACTTCCTTCAATGATGAGCAGCAATGTGGAAGTACAAGCTGAATAAACCCCTTGCTCCACAATGTGCTTTTTGGTTGTGGTGTTTTGTTGCAGCAATAGAAACCCTACAACAGAGATATCATCAACTCATTTTCAAGAACAGTTAATACAGTAGGCAGATCAATAAGCCCTAAAAGTGGACCAGTACTAATTATGAACTGCCTTGAGCTAACAGACATCTCAAGGATGTGTCATCCGACTAAAGCTGTATGCACATTCCTTTCAAGCAAGAAGGAAGGCCATAAAACATCTATCACGAGTTTACAAGGAGTTGAACAGTACAGCAGATATCCTCTGGGAACAGAGTTGAACTTAGACTTCAAAAACAGACGTTTCCGACCTGGGTAGCAATTAGGTTCACACACTGAAAATAACTAATAATCAAAGAACAATGAAATGCTGGAAATTCCCCCAGGAAAATGAAATGCTGTGAACGGAACAAAATAGAAGTCTCACCAAAACCCATGGGATACAGTGAGATACTGCCTAGGGGACAATTTATATCTGTAAGTATATAACTGAAAAGGGATTCAAAACCAGTTTCCTAACCTTCCAACTTAAGACACCTGAGAAGCAAGTGCAAACTAAACCCAAATTAACGTAAAGAAGAAAATGAAGACCATGGTAGAAACTATTAAGATGGATAATAGAGAAATAAGAAAGAAAAATCAACAAATTCAAGAGTTGATTCTTTAAGAGGATCAGCAAAATTCTCAAACCATTAGCTAAGTTTGCCAATCAAAGAATGAAATTCTAGAAATCAGAGATGAAAGGGTATGACATATTATTGTCAAACATTCTAGAAATAACAAAAGAATATAGGGGAATACTATAAATAAACAAAATCTAGCAAATTAAATAATCTGTAAAAGTGAACAAATTATTAGAAATTCACAAGCTACCAAACAGAGTCAAAAGAGATAAAATTCTGAGTGAATATGTGGGTCATGGTGGCCAGTACCTGCACTCCCAGAATTCAGTGACCAAGGCAAGAGGACGATGCACCATTAGTGTGAAGCCATTCTGGGCTACTTAAGTTTCAAACCCACCCAGGCTACAAAACAAGACCCTACCTCCAAAAAAAACCCAACCAAACCAAATAGAAAAGAAATTATAGCAGACAATAGTAAGTGACTGAAGCAATAAAGACTGCCCTACAGAAGTGCCCAAGACCAGATGACTTCTTCACAAATGAATTCTAGCAGATTTTGTTTGTTTGTTTGTTTCCCATGACAGGGTTTCTCTGAGTAGCTCTGGGTGTCCTGGAACTTACTCTGTAGACCTGGCTGGACTCAAACTCACAGAGATCCAGCAGCCTCTGCTTCATGAGTGCTGGGGTTAAAGCTGTGCACTCCTATGCCTGGCATTATTCTGGCAGATTTCTAATGCTAATCTTTTAAAAAGTTATGCAAAATATAAGAAGGAATACTTTCACAATTTATTCTGTGAGATGAGTATCTTTCGAACACACACACACACACACACACACACACAGACACACATGCATGCATGCACACATGCACACACACCATACAAAGGCATAACAAAATAAATTACTACAGATAAGATTTGTTATAGAGATGCAAAATTCTCAACAAAATATTAACAAATTGATTCCAGCACTGTATAAAATGTATTCTATATCAAAATGAGGTGGAATTTATCCCAAGAATGCAAGGTATATTTAGCACATGAACACCAACTTGTATAGCACACTACATCAGTTGACTAAAAGAAAAAAAACCAAAGCATTTGATAAAATTCAACACGTCTTCATGGGCAACAATACACCCCTGAGACTAAGAACAGAGGGAATTAATTGGTCAGGTTAGGCTGCCTAGTAAATACCACAACTGATACGGTGCTTTATAGTTAAAGCCTGAAGCTTTTCCACTAAGATATGAAAATAAAAAGATGTCCACTGTCCACATCCACTTAACCTTGTGGGTGAGTTTCCACCCAAAATATTGAGCAAGAAAATGAAATGGAAAAACATTCAGATGGAAAACAATAAAAACTAATTCTTCGCAGATGAATTCAGTAAATCCTATTGGAATTTGTAACTGATTAGATCATATAAGAAAGTCAGCTCTTTGTACATGTTTACAATGAACAATTTGAAGGTAACATTAAGAATATCATATTAAGGTTATGATATTAAGAAGACGACCATTTGAAATATCATAAAAAAAGAATAAAGTACTTAAGTATATTCTTCATGAAGTAAGTGTAAAACCCCGAAAATGATGCAATGTGGTTAGAAGATACTAAGTTAAAATCTTAACATTGTTAATGTTAAAATATAAGACATAAATATATAAAAATAAAAAACAACATCCTCTATCTTAGTTTCTTTTCCTGTTGCTGTGATATAGTGCCTTGACAAAAGGAAATTAAGAGGGGGGAGATGGTGTATTTTTTAGTTTATAATTCTGACACTGTCTGTCATGGCAGTGAATTCAAGGCAGCAGGAGTGTGAAACAGTGGGTCACAGGGCATCCACAAGCAGAAAACAGAAAAGTGGTTGCATTCTCAGCTTGTTTTTTCCATTTTGTGAAGTCCAGGATCCCCTGGCCAGGGTATGGTCCCACCAACAGTCAAGATGTGTCTGCCTGTATCAATTAACATAATCAAGATAATCCCTCATGGGCATGCCATAGACACATTTGTCAGGACATGCCAGATTCTGTCAGGTTGACTGCACAAACCATCACTTCCTCCAAGTTAATTTACAGGTGCAATAATCCACCCTCATGACTACAACTGACTTTGCAAACACTGACAAGCTATAGACAGATAAATGATAGACAGATAGATAGATAGATAGATAGATAGATAGATAGATAGACAGATAGATAGATGATAGATAAATCAGAGGACTCTTGCTTTTAACAGCACATCACAAAGCTTCAAAAAAACCTATACCTGCAGTAGGAACTGAGCAACATGGCTGGAAAGCCCCAGCTCCAGCCTCAATCAGTTTGGTTCAACAGGCGACATGGTGCTTTTCCCTTAAAATTATAGTTAGAGAAAATAAAAAATAATTTTGTCTGTCTATCTTAAATATATTCATGTATGTGACCACTATATGTTTCATTTAACTTGTTTTATTTAAATGTATACGTTTATTGTGTTCTGTCACCTTGCTTATAAATGTAACAAAAAGGTTAACTTAAACTTGTAATTTAGAGTTGGAGCCATTCTAGGCAGCAAGTGGCATAAGCCAACAGGTCTTCAAAAGTACTTTTAAATTAAAGTTTTTATGTAATTCTCGTCCTGTATTTAAAACTAGACTTACAGGATTTAAAACAATCTTACTTTAATAAGGTATTAAGGCTGCACCTCCACCCGATATAGCTTAAGATTATACTGTGAACTCTTATCTACAGATTTATAATTTGCTTATTGGGTATGATGTTTAAAATTTAAGTTCAAACTCTTGTTTAGAACATATATGTCTGCATATGTTTTTGTAACACAGATTTTTTAAATAGTAACCACATGGACCACATGGTCTGCAGCCTGCCATGTTACTCTACCATCTTGAAATAGCCACATGGTTTAAGGCAACAATTTTAGAGTCTCTTGGTCCTAATGAGCTCTCTGCTTGTTATAAAGTTGATTCAGATGAACAGACTGTTATATTGCAGACTGACTTTGGAAATGGGTAATTCTAAAGATATTTTTATATTGATATATATTAAATTTAGAGATATTCAGTTGTTTATACTGTTGCAATTTGGGTTTTGTCTCATAAATTTATGGTTATTATGCTCTACCTTCATTCTCAAAAAGGTTAAAAACCACTACTGCCTTAGGGAAATGTTTGGCCTTATTTTCTGAATATGGCTATGTTTTTAAAGATCCTCTTGTGCTTGCATTGGTTTCATCTCCTATTGTTCTTTTGGGGATCTTGTGAAACTGGCATAACAAAAGCAACACATACACACACACACACACACACACACACACACACACACACTGCCCATGTCATTAACTATTAGGAGCTATAATAACAGCATTTCAAACATATTACAGTGCCTAAAATAAAACAGACAATAGCCAATATGGTAATATGTCCAAGAGAAATAAAAGTCTGTCACCAACAATATGTTGCTTACAGCTTTACTCATGACATATTTGATCTTAGCCTTAAGATCAAGAAAAAACTGTTATACAATAACTGAAAAGGTGAATTCAAGTAAAATGTCTGTCAACTGATGAGTGGATAAAGAAAATGTAGTGTATCAGTGCAATGGAACTTTATTCAATAATAAAAAGGCAAAGTACCGAGGATGTGGGGAGAGAGGAACACTCCTTCATTGCTGGTGGCAATACAAACTTGTACAACCACTTTGGAAATCTATCTGGCAGTTTCTCAGAAAACTGGGAATAGGGCTTCCTCAAGATGCAGCTATTCCACTCCTTGGAATATACCCAGAAAATGCTCAACCAGGACATATGCTCAACCCTGTCCATAGCAGCCTTATTCATAATAGCCAGAACCTGGAAACAGCCTAAATGTCCCTCAGTTGAAGAATGGATAAAGAAACTGTGGTGCATTTACATTATGGAATACTACTCAGACATTAAAAACAAGGAAATCCTGAAATTTGTGGACAAGTGGATGGGACTAGAAATGATCATACTGAGTGATTTAACCCAGAAGCAGAAAGACTCACATAGTATATACTCACTTATAATTGGGCACTAGCCCAAAAGGCATGTCCCACGAAAGTCTTCACCTACCAAGAGATTGGGATAGATGTAAGGACATCCTACTGAGACTCTAGGTAAGAAAAATATAGGAGATTGGGAAATAGAAGGACCCAGAGGGTGGATGGATGGGTGGATCGGGGCCCAAGGGGGTTTGCTCAAACTACTGCACTAACCCAGGACAATACAAGTAGTAAATATCGAACCCCTACTCTGATCTATCCAATGGACAGGACATTCTCCACAGTTATGTGGAGAGTGGGGACTGACTCTGACATGAACTCTGGTGCTCCATATTTGACCACCTCCCCTTGGTGGGGAAGCCTGGTGGCACTCAAAGAAAGAGTAAGCAGGCTACCAAGATAAGACTTGATAGCCTATGACCATATAATGGGGGTGGAGGTCCTCCTCAGTCTTAGACCTAGGGGAGGGGAATAGGGTGAAAGCCGGAGGGGGGGAGGAATGGGAGGATACAAGTGATGGGATAACAATTGAGTTGTAATCTGAATAAATTAATAAAATTAAAATTTAAAAAGAAGGCAGAGTACCAATAAATGTTACTATTAGCATACCTGCCTCTAGGTTGTTTAGCAACCTCTGACATCATCACAGCCTGCTGCCAGGTATATGCCAGAAGCCCAAAATATAAAAGGACAAACCCACTTCATCTCTGTCTCTCTCTTTCTCTTACTCTGTCTCTCTCTGCCTGTTTCTATGTCACTCTCCCTGGGGCCCCTTCCCCACTCCTTCCCTCTCTCCCTTCTCTCTCTTTCTACAATAAATCTCATACCATACATGTTGTGTGATGCATATTTCATGTTTAACATTGGTGGTCTGCACAGGGATGGTGATCACATTGTCTAGTACACTGGGACACTGGGACCTTGAAAATGTTTTGCCAAGGAACAGAACAGTTCCAAACAGTCAATTTAATTTTGATTTTCGATTTAAACTGGGCAGTAAAAAGAGGTAAATGGCTCCATGTGTTTGTGTAGGTCTTTAATCCCAGCACTTGTGAGGCTGAGGCAGGCAGATCTCAGGCCCAGGCTGGTATACGTGGTAAGTTCTAGGCTAACAGACTTTGTTTCACAAAGAAAAACAAAATAAAACAAACGAACAAATGACAAAAGCCAAGGGATGGGGTGTGTAAATGTGTATGAAGAGATAGAACTGGAACATTGATTAGTGTTTGTGCAGGGCTGGTTTGGGTATGGAAGGAAATGAGGGGTCATTGGTAATGGGCTCAGAGTTCTTTCTGGGATCATTAAATGTTCACAGTTGGTTGTATAGCTCTGAAAGTGCAACACAGACCATCAAGGGTGATACTTTAAATGGATGACTCTCATAGTGTGTAAATGTATCTGGAGCTGCAGGATGAGGGAATGCTAAGAGGCGGTTGCTAGTCAGATGGCGGAGGCAGTTGTGGAGAGGCTGTAGCTTCTGGAGAAGGGCTTCATCCATGGCGGGTTTATGGTCTGTAACAAAGTCGTCTGCAATGTATAGGATGAGAACATGTCCCTGGAGAAGGAGTGGGATTGGAGATTACACAAAGAGGCAGGGATCCCAATTATGACAACATGGGATGTTCTAAATGTCAGGGGTCTGAGCGTGCAAAGTGAAGGGCGCGCAGTGTTTTCACTAGTCTCAGTAATTTTAATGGCATGTTTCCCTCTGTACTAAGTGGAAACTTTCCCACTTGATTTATTGTGTGCTTGTGTCCCTGAAGGCAAGCTTATTTTTTGACACTGAAACGCAGCCAGTTGGAAGCTCAGGCCCTGTGATTGCCCCAGATCTTGCTTTTCACCTTAAGGAGAGAAACTACTGGAAATTTACTGGTCTCCAACCATTTTTATGCAAAATGAATCTGATGTCTAAAACATTTTTTCTTTTGATGCAAGCTGATGAAATTTCATGGCTTTAAATCAAAATTTATCTGCTAAATATAATACTATAATTTGACCTTGTTTGAGATTTATTGAAGATTAACAGTATTGGTTTGCTATTTTAAGGTATAGCTTGACTTAAAAAAATACCTTTCAATAATTGTGTTTTTGAGAATTTGATATAGTCTGTTGAACAGTGATCACACTGTGATTTGTCCTTTAGTTTTGTAGTTTCAATGTCCTAGGGACCTGGTATTTGATTGGTGTGTTCCAAAGGAAGTGAAAGGGCACTCTAGAGCTATGGGGTGTGTGTTTGCATCACTGAGTTTCATGTGACCACACTCAGCACCTGTGAGAACACTAGAGGTTTCGTGATGATGGAAAGGTGATGCAGACTTAGTCCTCAAGATGACTGGCATCTATAAGGACAGGTAGTCATAGAAATAGGATGTTTGAAAACAGTATGTCAAGCGCTGTGCTAGAAGGAAGCCTTTGTACTCTGGGCATAGAGGAATCCAGCAGAACTGAGTGGGCAGGAAGAGTGGAGAGCGGAGACTGATTAGCAAGGGTTTTAAAAGGGGGTAACCCAGACTTTAGAGGTGCTCGTTCCAGCCAGAGAAATTTATGCCTTCTCTTCTTTCATATCAGAGTTAAGAATATTTAAGTATATTGAAGAAAACGCACCAGTGATAAGCGCTTTGGCCAGGAGGCTGCAATGCCAGTGCCAGTGTTCAAAAAGCAAACAAAAGGACAAACCCAACAACAGCAGGAATGAAACAAAAAAAAAAACAAAATCAATTTAAGTGGAGACTGGACAAGGTACTGGATCACTGATCTTCAGGTCCAATTCAATCAAATAAGACCGGCTGAGTTCAGGGTGGTGTGGCTGTACACAAGCCCCATCTAGTCAGAGAACTCAGATGAGGTATCCCCTACTATGGTAGACCTCTTTACCTTTGTTAACCTTGTTCCCTCCTACTATGGGAAGAGTTCACTGCGTGTAGCAGTAGGATGGGATTGCTGGCCACGGTTCAACGAAGTGCTGTCTTAGCAACTGCTCACTAAAAGATTTTCTCTTGCATTGTTTGTGTACGAATCTCAGATTTGTCTGACCACATCTGCCCATCTCAGGCTAGGAATCATGAAGAGAAGCTGTGGCTAGAAGGGTGGGCCAGCCTGCCAATAGACTTTTCAGATAACGTCAGCTACTCTTTAAAGCTCCATCCGAACTCAATCACTTGTCATCTTTCAGAGGGAAGACACAATGTGGTCTCTGAAGTCCCACTAACAAACCCTTTGTGCCAAGATAAAATGACTAGGAGATAAAGCGATTTTGACTTCCCAGACCTCTAAAGGGGTTCCAGAAGCTGTAGACTGAGAACCATTGTCTTTGGAGTATCATAACGGATGACTGGAAGAGTTGGTAAGGATGCCGTCAGCAGTACAAGTAGAATCTACCAGCTTGTGATGAGAGCTGGATATCACACAAGTGGAGTGGGAAGTTGCATTTGAGCCAGGGAGGCGAGATAGCTAACACTAGCAGGGCTACTTTCTGCTTGGGAAGGATAAGAGAGAATCAGAGCTCAGACATCAGCCAAGATGGAAGGCATCTTGGACCACAGAAGATATAACAGAAGCATTCCAGCTTGACAGCCAGTCTCCCATAGCAATGACTGAGCTGGAAACCTGCCTTGGCCTGTGATGGGTTTTAACCATGTGTCAAGGTGGTTGAATGAACTTAAGCCAAGGATTCATTTCCCCCTACAATGGATTTAATTGGTACTTCCTGTAAAACAGTGTCATTCTCTATGTCAGCCCCACTGGTAGGGTTTCACAAAGCTGTGAATTAATTTCAATATTGCTTCCTCTGATTTTTCCTACTTTATTCCGTCTTGCTTTCATCACTCTTTACGTAGCTTTCAGCTGCAGAGAGATTATAGGTCAAGTGAAAGAAATATTTTCAAAGTGTTCAAAGTGTTCAAATGCCTTCAGAGGTTGAGTGGATAGAAGAATGGGAGAAGAGCAAGGATTAAGTGAGAAGATGAGTGAGGAGATCTAACAAAGACAGTCAAGTGCCAAAACCAGGCAAAAACTGGTGGACTGATAATATATTGCTCAAGGACATGAATAAAAATGCTACAGTGCTGTGGGCTCTCCTTTGACCCACAGCATTTGACCTTTGAAATCTCCAACTTACCCTGCATACCCATTATGATGATCGTCTTAAAGGAGTCACGACGGAGAGTGTGTTAGGTGTTTTTCTGTTGCTGTGATGAAACACCATGACCAAGAAAACTTATATAAAAGAAGCATTGAACTGTGCAGTAATTTCACTGGTTCTCAACCTGTGGGTCATGACCCCTTTGGCATCACATATCAGATATTTGTACCACAATTCATAACTGTAGCAAAATTGCAGTTATGAAGTAACAATGAAATGATTTTATGTTTTGGGGTCACCACAACACGAAGAACTGTATTAAAGGGGCACAGCATTAGGAAGGTTGCTAACCACTGTCCTAGCGTCCATGATCATGAAGCGAAGTCGTGTTGGCAGGAACAGCTGAGAGCGCACATCTGGACCTGCAAGCAAGAAAACAGAGCTAGCTAACTTGAAAAGGTTCAAGTGTTTTGAAACCTTCAAGCCCACACCTAGTAACAAATTTCCTCCTACCAGGCCACACACCTCTTAGTCTTCCCCAAAGATCCGCCCAGGGGATCAAGTATTCTAATGCCTGAAATTTATGGGGTACATACATTTTAGTCAAACCACCACAGAGAGGTTGTTGTGTTTGAGATTTAGATCTTGGGATTTAGAGTCAGACTGATCTAGTTTTGTCATGGGACTCCCGCTGGTCAGTTGCCTGATCTTAAACATACCAACTTCAGTATTTCTCCTAGTTAGGTGTCAACTTGACACAGCCCAGAATTATCTCAGGGAGTCTTCACTGGGGGATTGCCTCAATCAGATTGACTTGTGGGTATGTCTGTGGGACCATTTTCTTCATTGCTAGTTGATGTAGGAGGGCCAGGCCCACTGTGTGTGGTACAGTCCTTCAGCACGGGCACCCTAGCTATATAGGGAAGGTAGCAAGCCAGTAAGTATCATTCTTCCATGGTCTCTACTCTAGTTCCTACATCCAGGTCTTTGGATGTAGACCAGGACAATGGTCTTTCACTCCCACAACTATGTATCTCCAGGAACCACTTGTCTCAGATACGTGTGCATTTAGTGTAGCAAACTAAATGATGCACTGAGCATCAGGTGTCTGAGCTTCTGTTGCATGGGTCATAGAGACAGGTGGCTGCAGAACTGGCACTCTCAGAATCCTGAGATGTTATGGTGAGGAAGCCTCCCATAGCAGTTCCGGTTCTCAGATTCATGCATGTGCCTGGATGTGCTTCCAAGATGTGGAAAAGAAGGTTGGAAGAGTGATGGGGGATGGTTTGGTTTGCAGAACGGCACAAGCTCTCCTTCAGCCTGATACTGTTTCTTGCAGCAGCTGTTTCGCCTTAAGTGAGGGGTCCCTTTGGGGAATGGTTTTAAAGGAAGCTATTATTTTCTTCATGTTTTCCCCTAACTCTGCCATGTGGTTCAGCAGAGGCCAGTGGCAACGGTTTGCGCACAGGCATGGCGTCTCTTGGGAGCACCAATTTACCAAGAATGAGCATGGATGTCCAATGGCTATCAGGAGGGAACAGCTTTCTGTCAATTAAAGTCCAGGACAAATTTGAATGAATGGTCTGGAATTAAAAGGCCATCCTGTTTCAGAAAGGAAACAGAAGTTTCCTTTGCAGTGTAGAGCATGTTGCCTGGATATGATTAAATTGCAGAATACCCTTCTCTGGGCATGGGATGGTCTCTTAGTCTCTGTCTCTCCCTCCTCTCTGTCTCTCTGTCTCTGTCTCTGTCTCTGTCTGTCTCTGTCTGTCTGTGGGCCTCTGTGTCTCTGTCTCTGTCTCTCTTTCTCTCTCCACATTCATATGGAAGCCAGAAGACAAGCTCAGGTGTTGCCACTCAGAAGCTGTTTATCTTGCTCTTTGGACAGTGTTTCTCATTGACCTGGGGCTTACCAATCAGGCTAGGCTGCCTGGCCAGCAAACTCCAAGGATGTTCCTGTCTCTGCCTCCCCATCGCCAGTGTTACAAGTACACATCACTATGCCTGGCTTCTTATTTGAGTTCTCAAGTCCTGATGCTTGCATAGCAAGCACTACACCAACTGAGATCCCCCTACAATGTAGTTTTGATTAAGGTAGATTCAAAATCCTAGGGAAATGTTGCTCTTGACATATTCATATAGTTTTGGCTTTGGGTATGTACAAGGACATGCTTTTGTAGTGTTTATTCAGTTTATTCAGGGCATCTGTAAGGCAGGTTCATAATTTTTTAATTAATTAATTAATTTTTATTTTTTTAATTAAAAATTTTCAGGTTCATAAATCAATCTTTCTAATTAAATAATTTTTAATATGCTTAATGGTGGGAGGCATTAGGTTATCAGCAGTAATAAGAATGTGAGCACTGAAGTTAGAGGGACAAAGTCTTAATGTTCTTCAGGTGTGCGACTTTAACAAGTTCTTTCTTTTTTTTTAATTAATTAATTAATTTTTAAAAATTTATTCTTGTTACATCTCAATTGTTATCCCGTCCCTTGTATATTCCCATTCTTCCCTCCTTCCCATTTTCCCCTTATTCCCCTCCCCTATGACTGTTCCTGACGGGGATTACCTCCCCCTGTATATGCTCATAGGGTATCAAGTCTCTTCTCTGTAACCTGCTGTCCTTCCTCTGAGTGCCACCAGGTCTCCCCCTCCAGGGGACATGGTCAAATGTGAGGCACCAGAGTATGTGAGAAAGTCATATCCCACTCTCCACTCAAGTGTGGAGACTAACAAGTTCTTTCGGTCTCTGCAAAGCTGGTGAATGGTTACGATCACAGGCTGCCAAACTTGAACTTCCTAGTGAGTGTCAAAGACCTCAGTGTCTAGACTCCGCAACTGTTTTCAGCAGTTCCTCCTTTCTTTCTTTCTTTTCTTTCTTTCTTTCTTTCTTTTTCTTTCTTTCTTTCTTTCTTTCTTTCTTTCTTCCTTCCTTTCTTTTTGTTTTTTGTTTGTTTGTTTGTTTGTTTTGTTTTTTGAGACAGGGTCTCTCTGTGTTAGCCTTGACTGTCCTGGACTCGCTTTGTAGACCAGGCTGGCCTCAAACTCACAGTGATTTGCCTGCCTCTGCCTCCCAAGTGCTGGGATTAAAGGCGTGCGCCACCACCGTCTGGCCTCTGTTTTGTTTTTTGAGACAGGGTTTCTCTGTATATCCTTGGCTGTCCTGGACTCACTTTGTAGACCAGGCTGGCCCCGAACTCACAGAGATTACCTACCTCTATGGTTCTGAGATTAAAGGCATGTGTCACCACCACACCCAGCTATCTCCTGTTTTCTACTCTCTAATGTTATAATAAACGAAACTAACAAATCACACCTGTAAACACTGAATCAGCAGTTCCTGAGTTTGGTTCAGAGGGGACAATATTCCTGATGTTTCTATAACACTGGAAGGGCTGGGAAAAAAAATCCAGCAGACAGCAGAGGATCTCACCTTTCTAAACATCGAGGAGTTTCCAGTGATCAGCATTACTTGCTATTGAATGAATGAAAAAATAGAAACAAGAACAGGAAAGGAATCGATAACTGGGCTTGACTTCCGGTGTTACGAGGGAGAGGTGGTGTAAGATGGTCTCAAGGTGACTGAAATCTCTTAGGGAAATTTTCTTGAGATTTAAGAAAAGCAGTTTATAAGCTGGGAATGGTGGCACACTCCTGTAATCCTAGCACTCAGGGGAGGCAGAGGCAGGTGGATCTCTGTGAGTTCAAGGCCAGCCTGGTCTACAAAGAGTCTAGGACAGCTAAGGCTACACAGAGAAACCCTGCCTTGAAAAACAAAACAAAAATAAATAAGGAAGGAAGGAAGGAAGAAAAGAAAGAAAGAAAGAAAGAAAGAAAGAAAGAAAGAAAGAAAAGGAAGCTTACAATATGCAGAAATGCCACAGGGCCAGGGTTGCTGGCCAGATGTTTCTCCAACTCCTAAGCTCAGGCTCGTGTTGTCCTCCTGCTGAAAGGCATATTTCATCCATCCATATTTTCCATGTGCAGGTGGTCTTTGTTTCTTTTTTTCCCATTCATTCATTTATTTACTTACTCACTTATTTATTTATGTACTTAATCACTTTAAAGCCTGGTCCCAGCCCCCTTCCTCCTCTCCTCCCAGCCCTACCATCACGCTCCCCTCCTCTCATTCCCTCCCTTCTTCTCAGAGAAGGGGAGGGCCCCTAGGGGTATCAGCCCACCCCGGCACTTCAAGTCACAGTCCCACTAGGGTCTGACAAGGCTGCCCAGCTAGAGGAAAGGGATTCAGTGACAGGCAACAGAGTCAGAGACAGCTCCTACTCCCATTGTTAGGGGACCCTCATGTTGACCGCATTGCACATCTGCTACATATATGTAGGGAGTGTAGGCCCAGTCCATGCATGCTCTTTTGTTGGTGACTCAGTCTCTGTGAGCCCCATGGGCCCAGGCTAGTTGACTCTGTAGGTCTTCTTGTGGTGTTTTTGACCCCTCTGCCTCCCTCTATCCTTTCTCCCACTCTTTCACAGCACTCCACCTGCTCCGCCTATTCTTAGGCTGTGGGCCTCTACATCTGTTTCCCCCACCTGCTGGATGAAGCCTCTTAGAAGACGGTTATGCTAGACTCCTATGTGCAAGCATAGTAGAGCGTCATTAATAGTGGCAGGGGTTGGCTCTCTCCCATGGGGTGGTGGTTTCAGGTTGGACCAGGCACTGGCTTATTTCCTCAGCCTGTGTTCCATCTTGGCCCCATATATACTTCTTGTAGGCAAGACACATTTTGGGTTGAAAGTTTTATGGGTGGGATGGTGTCCCTCTCCCTCTGCTGGCAGCCCCCCTTGCTACAGGACGTGTTGACTTCATGCTCCTTACTGTTTGGAGTCTCAGCTAGGGTCACCCCCATAGACTCCCAGGAGCCTCCACTGTCCCAGAGATGCCCCCTCCCACTGATTTCCGCTCTCTCTCCCGTCCTTCTCCTCACCCCCTTCCTCCACTCTCTGCCCACTTGGTCCACACCCCCATTTCCCACCCAGTTCCCTCCCTCCATCTACTTTGCATGCCTATTGTATTCCCTGCTCGAAGTGAGATTCAAGCATCCTCCCTTGGGCACTCCTTAGCTTCTTTGGGTCTATGGATTGTCTCATGGTTATCCTGTGCTTTATGGCTAACATCCACTTATAAGTGAGTACATGCCATGCATGTCTTTCTGGAGCTGGGTTACCTCACCCAGAATGATCTTTTCCAGTTCCATCCATTTGCCTGCAAATTCTACACTTTCCTTGTTGATAGCTGAGTAATATTCCACTGTGTAAATTTTCCACACTTTATCCATTCTTCAGTTGAGGGACATCTACATTGTTTTCAGTTTCTGGCTATTGAGAATAAAACTGTTATGAACATAGTTGAGCAAGTCCCCGCCTGGACTTCTTTTGGGTATATGCTCAGGAGTGGTACAGCTGGCTCTTGAGTTAGAACTATTCTCAATTTTCTGAGAAAGCTCCAGGTTAATGTCCACAGTAGTTGTACATGTGTGCACTCCTACCAGCAATGGAGAAGTGTTTCCCTTTCTCCACATCCTCACCAGCATGCACTGTTATTTGAGTTTTTGATCTTAGCCATTCTGATGGGTGTAAGATGGAATCTCAGAGTCATTTTGATTTGCATTTCCCTAAAGACTAAGGGTGTTGATCATTTCTGTAGATGCTTCCCTGACATTCGATATTCCTGTTTAAAATTCTCTGTTTAGCTCTGTATCCCATTTTTTAATTGGATTATTTGGTTTGTTAGTGTTTAATTTCTTGAGTTCTTTATATATTTTGGATATTAACCCTCTGTTGAATGTAGGGTCAAGACACTTTGTTCACCTGAATTAAGATAAATAGATGTCTTGTGGGGACACACATTTTTTGGTTATTACCTTCTTTATTCTGTTTCACTTCTGGCTTCTGGTCCCCAGGTGACTGCTAAGACAGAGGCCTGGTAAGCTCTGAAAGGGAGGTATATGGCTGGCACCTCAAATACTCTTGTTTTGTTTTTCAAGACATGTTTCTCTATGTAGCCCTGGCTGTCTTGGACATGCTTTGTAGTCCAGTCTGGCTGTGAACTCAGAGAGATCCGCCTCACTCTGCCTCCTGAGTGCTGGGATTAAAGGTGTGCACCACCTTGCTCGGCCACCTCGCATACTCTTATGGGGAAGTTTTGGAATAAGTGTCATCTGAGCTAAGATGTGGTTTATCATAGGGCATTTGCTTAGAATGCACACGGGCCTGGGTTCCTTCCCATGCACAATACCTCTGAAATGAGAGCAGAGGACCTTCAGCCTAGTCCTAGTGGGGCCAGTTCCTAGATATTCAAGTTCCTAGCCATCATCCCTGTTTTGCTTAACCAGTTTTTCACAGATGCAAGGAGATCTGGGCATTTGCTCCCCTAACGATCAGTAACAGAGAATCTTGAGAGTCCTTGGTATGGGGTCCCTGGGGTAAGTGGTGGACAGTTCAAGCCATGAGCATATGATGTATATGTTTGTGTAGTGGCTGCCTCTGAAAGCAAAGCACATCTCTTGTACTTTGTTATTTCACTAGAGGCATCCGGACATGTCTTATCATCGCGTGGTGAGGAGCACCTGCTGCCTGAAAAGCGAAGGCAGGGCAAAGCTAGGGCACCCTTTCCTAGTCTCTTTCCACCTATTTCTTTTCCTATCCTCACAAAGCCATGGGTTCTCGACAGAAGCACGCATATCCTTTGGTCAGTCCTAGGTGTGTTCAGGAGGTCTCCACTGCGCACACCTCTGAAGCAGCTTCTTTGGCATTCAGAGAGATGGAGGGGCCATTCAGCAGCATCTACGAGTTCATCAGGAGACGGCAGCAGGACCTCCAGCCCAAGCATTGTCACAGACACTCACTTTAACCTCTTTCCAGTTTTGTTGTCAGCCTCTGAGGACTGAGCCATCTCTTCAGCCCTCTTTCCAACATTGTAAGCATGGTTTATGTATGCTCAAAGTTCTGTGGCAACATCCTGTTTTGTTTTGTTTTGTTTGGGCAGAGCTGAAGGAAACTACAATGGAGGTAGTTTTTGGTACTTTTACTATAAACTTTTAATTACCCACCAGGAAAGAAAAAGAACAATCCATTGAATGCTCTCTCCCGAGGGATACATCCTAGAGGAAGGAAATCTCCACGTTCCTTGGTGATGTCACTGGCCAAGGTCCTTAAACACAGTCAGACATGCTGAGTGGTAAGGGAAGCAAAGCAATTGATTCCTGGTTTTGTTTGAAAATGATAAGGGCACCAAATTAATGAATAGGCAGTTGTACCTTAATGCTTGTCCTCAAACCTCTAGGCAGAAACAGATACCCAGAAGAATTTTCTGAGAGAAGTAATTTAATTAGGAACATCTCTGGTACTTACTTTTGACATATATTTATTTATTAAAAATAGATTCTTCTTATATAATCCACCTTAACCACAGTTTTCTCCTGATTCCACTCCTCCCAGATCTCCTCCACTTTCTCTCTCCCCAAAACACACTCCTGTCTATCTCTCATCAGAAAAGAGCAGGCCTCCAAGAGACAACAATCAAACACAACACAATAAGATACAATAAGACAAGGCAAGAGCCATCACACTGAAGCTGAACAAGACAAGCTAACACGAGGAAAAGTGTCCTCAGAGCAGGCTAAAGGGACCAAGACCAGCATGCTTCCACTTTAGGAGTCTCACAAAACACCAAACCAACCGCCATAACATATGGACCCACACTTGACACTTAAGTCTCTGTGAGCCTACATGAGCCCTTAGTTGATTCAGAGGGCCATATTCTCCTCTATCTCCTCTGACCCCTAGAATTCTTCCACCCTCTCTTCTGCAGGGTTCCCCAGTCTCTGAGGGGAGGGGCCTGATGGAGGCCTCTGACTTAGACTTTCTGTCCGACTATCGACATTTACTTTCAAACCACGTTACTTTTCACTTTGCTCTTGTTCTTCTACCAACTGTGCTGTCACAGTCATGTAACCATGTCCTTCACTCAGTTTTCTCCTCCATAAAAGAATGCAAATGGGTTAAATGGCCATGACATCCCTCAGTTCCTAGAATTCTGTAAGTGCATATGGCTCCCGCTGTCAAGAAGCCCCTGAGCTCTCAGCAGATGTAACAATACCAAAGGCACGATGAAAACTCGATGAGGCATGGCACTGACTCAGGATGGTCTTGGAGTCATTGCCAAGTGAGTGTGAACTGTAAGGAAGACAGAGCACATCAGTCCCTTCAGAAAAGATTTTCCCATGGGAGTCACAACACAGTTAGGTCTAAGTGGACTTTAAAATTTCTCATGATGGATTCATGCTTTTTTTTTTTTTTTTTTTGTAATAAGAATGGTATTACAAGAGTGAAGGATAGCTAGGCGAAAAGATGAAAGTGAAGGTTTGCAGAGGAACCCTTGCCCCAGAATAGAGGTGTTTCTTTATGTTGCTATGTTACTATTTGGCATTTTACACAAATCATGTGCAAAGTCACATCACATCATTGTTATTTATTTATAGCTTTTCCCTTGGTCTGAGGACCCTGGTCGATGCTTACACCTCCACATTTAACAGTTTGCCTGAATTGACGGTGCACTTAATACACAATTTGTTGAATATAATTTCTATAGTTTGAAGATGTATGATTGTTCATTAGCAATAACACAGGGCATCTCTGTTGAGTTCTTTGTGCGTCGGGTACCACATACAGAGATTAAAGTGATGTTTCTCCATCTTTTCCTCATGTTGCCGCATTGGTTGATTTATGAATAGCTTATCTGCAAAGGAAGAAGGAGGGTTCAGGAATTTTTTTCCTTTTTGAATTTTTGATACAGGGTTTCTGTGTGTTATTCTGTCTATTCTGTAACTTGACTTGTAGACCAGACTGGCCTCAAACTTAGAGATAAGCCTGCCTCTGTCTCTCAAGTGCTGGGATTAAAAACATGGGCTACCACTGGCAGGCAAGAAATTTTTTTATAATTGGGGCTTTGTCAAATTGGAAGGATGAGGAAAAGAGTTCAAATAACTTTTCAACCCCCTTCCCCCATTGAAGACAGAACGAACACGTATAGCTGCAAATGCTATGGTGCGGGGAGGGATGTTTATCTTTTTGTTCAGGACCACTAATTTCCCTCAGTACTTAGTGTGGACCTTGAGCCTTAGACATTGTCTCTTAGTTTTTTCCATTATTATGGCATCTCATAAAGCTGTATTTAAGAGACTAAGATCACCTCTTGATTGACAGGTAAAGGTATGTGTAATCTTTCAAGGTTGGAGCACATCAGTTCACATCACAGATCTGACAAGTGTGGGTGAAATGCTGTCCGAGAAACGAGTGAAAGAAAGATGGTCTGTGCTTTTTATTCCTACTTCAAGTAACAAGAGAACTTAGCATGGACAAGTTTAAGTGTGATGGTTCCGTTTTTGAACTAGTGGATTCTCTCTCTCTTTTCCTTTCTTTGTTCCTTCTTTCCCTTCCTTTTATTTTTTTCTGCTTGACAAATACCAATGAGGAGCTTACACTATACTAAGCTCTGAGACACCCCAGAGACTCATTGTTTATGTAAATATGAGCAAGAGTATGCAAAGTATGCAAGTTTACTAGAGCTGCCATAGCAAAGGACCACAGACTACATAGTGCCACCATCGCCAGGCTCTGCATTTGAGTGCATTTTCTCCAAGTCCTAACCTATCCTTGCAAGGACACCAGCCATCTTAAACTAGACCCCATCCATATGACCCTACTTTGTCTTAGTTGCCTTTTTGTTGCCTTTGAGATTTATTTATTTTTATTTTATGTGTATAAGCATTTTTGTCTGTTTGTATGTAAGTGTACTGCATGCCTTGTTTCCAAGGAGGCCAGAAGAGGGCACTGGATCCTACTGGAGTCATGGAGGGATATTAAAATCATCGTATGGATGTTGGGAGCCGAACCTGGGTCTTCTGCATGAGCAGCAAGTTCTCCTAACAAAGAATACTCTCTCTATTCCCCTTACTTACTTTTTATAAGATAATTATCTTCAAGAGTAGTTGTATTCTAAGGTACCAGGGTTTAGATATTCAGCACACTCTGGAGAGATGGCTCAGTCAAGCAGGAGGACCTACGAAGCATTAAGACCTGGGTTCCCATTCCTGGCACTTATATAAAAGTAGGCATAATTGGGGGGCTGAAGAGATGGCTCAGTGGTTAAGAGCACTGGCTGCTCTTCCAGAGGTCCTGAGTTCAAGTCCCAGCAACCACATGATAGCTCACAACCATCTATAATGGAATCTGATGGTTTCTTCTGTCATACATGGCAAATAGAGTGCTTGCATACATAAAAATTCACAAATAAATATGTTAAAAAAATAGGCATGTACAGGGTACATACCTTGTATCCCCAGCAGAGAAGAGTAGAGATGGGAGGGTTCCCAAAGGCTTGCAGACCAAGAGCCCTGGATTCGATGAGAGAGCCTATCTCAAAAAATAATGCAGGGTGGTGGGGGGAGTGATAGAGTGAAGACATTCAGAATCACCTTGAGGCTCCCACACACATGTGCACCCACATCTCATCTGCAGCCCCAAGGAAATTCAGTATATGGATCCTGTGGGCTGACGAATGCTTTCAGTCATAATGCAAGCTTCATATTTCTGGTCTTGATTCACAAAGGGGAGATGTCCATGGGTTCTTTATTAAAGCTTTTCCTCTTCCTCCTTCTAGGTTTACTAGGTAAATAAGTATTGTAGCAAATTGAAAATCAACTCAAAAGCACAAACTATTAATTTTTCTATTCATTCAGGATTCTGGTGTTTGATAAAGATGTGTTTTTTTTTTACCCCCTCCGTTTTTTGGCACTAAGCTGTGCTAACCAGTCCTGACTGTTGTGTTTACTAAGTCCTTAGTTACAGCTTGCAGCTGACGTAGGATGTCTTGCTCTGGAAATGTGCACACATTGTACAAGCTCTTAAAGAAGAAAAGAACCAAAGTATTTTATTGGCCTTAGGCTGAGATTTATTATAGGGAGGATTTCAAGGGTATTAAAAAAGGGATGGGTAATGTTGACCAATATTCTTGTAATGAGCATAGATGAATTGCTTGGACTTGAATAAAAGGGAACAGTGTGATTTAGGGTCAAGGGAAACCACATGACCTCAAGGTTATTGGCTATGTTTATCAACAGGAAATGGCAAGCTTATTGAAGATACTTCTTTTTCCATAGAGGGCATTTTTGTTTCTGACCTTAGGCTAGACCTATATAAACCCATGTGAAATGATGGAAGAGAATGCTAAATTCCATTTATGTGCTAATTTTGGTATTACCATAGGATAATGACTTTTTTCAAACAATCTTGGTTTTTAAAGGTTTGGAAATGCAGCTCAGTGGTACTTGCCTAGCGTGCATGCAACCTTGGGTTAAATCCCTAGCATGGCAAAATGATGATGATGATGATGATGATGATGATGATGATCATCATCATCCCTGAGTTATATCCCCAGCATTGTAGAATAGTGATTTGATGATAATGGTGATGATAATACACACTTAGATAATTTTGGTTTGTTTGGTGAACACTGGGTTTGGATTATTTTAAGGGGCAAAACTCATATTTTAGATCTAATAATACTAACTTGATTTTTTTCCATCAGGAATAATTTTTCATAAAACATCATTGTGGTTTGAATTAAAATGAACTCTATAGGGCTGGAGAGATGACTCAGAGGTTAAAAGCACTGGCTGTTCTTCCAGAGGTTCTGAGTTCAATTCCCAGTAACCACATGATGGTTCATGACCATCTATAATAAGGTCTCACTCTCTGCAGGCATACATACAGGCAGAACACTGTGTACATAATAAATAAATAAATAAAATGACACCCATAAGCCCATACATTTGAATGTTTAGTCACCTACTAGTGACTAAGGAGTGACTTTATTGAAATAGGTGTGGCCTTGTTAGGATCTGAAAACACCCTAGATGTCCCTCAACTGAAGAATGGATAAAGAAACTGTGGTACATCTACACAATGGAATACTTGTCACCTATTAAAACCAAGGAAATCTTGAAATTTGCAGGAAAATTGATGTAACTGGAAAAGATCATCCTAAGTGAGGTAACCCAGACCCCGAGAGACATGCATGGGATATATTCACTCATAATTGGACATTAGCCACATAATACAGAATAACTACACTACAAAACAGTCAGAAATATCAACCCAGTACCATGTATGATGTGGACCTAGACCCACTGCTTGGATGTAGTAGCATAGTCTTCTTGTGTATCCCATCCGTGGAGAGTAGGGGCTACTTTTCAGGCATGCACTCTGGCCATCGAACTTAGATCACTTCCCCCTCACAAGACAGCCATGCCAGGCTTCAGAGGAAGAGGTTGTAGCTAATACAGATGAGACTTGATAGGCTGAGGTCAGATATTAGGGGAAGAGGGCTCCCCTGTCTAAGTACTAAGGGAGAGAGAGTGGGAATGAGGGAGGGAGGGGGTACTGGGAGGGAATGAGGGATGGGGATACAACCAGGATGGAAAGAATTTAAACCGCAGAACAAGCAGGTAACTTATGTTGCTAATCCCACCATATGGGACTAGCTCTTAAACTGCCTGAAACGTGAATGTCTAGGCATAGACAATGCTTCTTGTTGGCTACAGAATCCCTATGAATTACTGTTAAATGCCATTCTTCATATGGCATGAATGAAGATTTACAGATGCCTTCTTTTCCTGCTCATCCAAAGAGCAGAAATCCAGCCTTAATTGTTCTGTGCATCATGTATACCTTATACACTTATAACTTTATGACTGTATAAAGCTTGTGAGAAAGTATATGCTTTCAGAACAAAAGAACCAGGCACTGACATTGGATCAGACCTGACAGGATGCATTCCTTGCAGCATACTGGACATTGATATCCTGTTTGGAGAAAGGGGTTGAAAAGAAAGAAGGGGGAATATAGAATTATACAGGGAAGATAGAACAAAAAGTAGGTCAGTGAATCTACTCCTCAACTTAATGCCTCAATTGTCACTCACAAGATATTTTTAATTCACTGGTATAGAATTTTGTATATAGATGCAAAATAAGTTCTAGATGCAATAGTATAGAATTCAAACATAAGATTATTCTTGACACACATTATATATACTAATATGAGTTTTGTACCCATATAACTCAATTAAAATAAAAGGTTTACTTCCAATGCTTTGAAAGTTCTATAGCAAGATGTTTAGGAGAAATAAATTAAATAAATTAAATGTTAGTAGATTAAATCAGGGTCATGTCAATTGCTAGTCTACTTTTATCACAATAATATACATCTTAGGTGCAGCAGATAGATATGACTCTATAGAAAGATAAGATCTTCAAAATCCCCAGAGACATGCAGAATATGGTATTAAAATGTTTTTATTACTTTAAAGATTCATTGACAATGAGACAGGTTAACTCCTGGCAACACCCAGCCTACCTCAAAGAAGATGATGAGCATCAAAGAACCTCCTTGTGGAGATGGCTTCAAACGTGGCAAACTAACCACTGGGAAAAAGGTCCTCATTTCTAGCAGACAGAATTCTGCCTAAAGAAATGGGCAAGCTTGGATGTAGGCAGAGTCAATGGCAAAACTCTGCCAAGATAGGGTAACCAAGTCCTCAATAGTTCCTGCATCAAAAATATGTCTGTCAGATATATTGGTTCAGAAGGCTGAAGAAGATGCTCCAATGTTATAGAGAGTTTTGGATGACCATTCAGGTAGAAAACTGTCTCTGTCATCTTTTCATTTGGAAAGCTACTAACCTGCACTCCTGGCATACTCAGATAATATTCCTTCTCAAGTCTCTGAGGGAGTTGAAGACCAGGTAGCTTAGTTTTACAATTAAGCTTAATTATTTAGGGGGAGAGATGGCTCAGTAGTTAAGAGCACTGTCTGCTCTTCCAGAGGTCATGAGTTCAATTCCCAGTAACCACATGGTGACTCACAACCACCTATAATGTGAGCTGATGTCCTCCTCTGCCTGCAGATGTACATGCAAGCAGAGCACTGTATACATAATAATAAATAAATAAATCTTTTAAAAAAGATGTTTTTCAGTCTAGATAGGTGTTCTAAGTTGAAAATAACAGTATTTCATGAGGATTGATTTACATTCAGAAATTTAGATGCACCAAGATAGGAAAGATGTTTTCTTCAAGGCTGTTCAAAACCAAATAACCAAAACACTAAGAATGTAACATTTATATAATTCCTGATTGTGTCATGGTTCTTCTTGCTATAGGTAATCTATTGTATATATGTGTAATGATATAAATGTATTTGTAAAAAATTTTAAAAAGAAATAGGTGTGGCCTTGTCAGAGGAAGTATGCCACCATGTTCTTCTCTCTGTCTCTGTCTCTTTCTCTGCCTATGTATCAGGATGTAGCTCCTAGATACTGCCACACTAAACTTCCCTGGAACTGTAATCAAGCCCCAATTAAATGTTTTTGTTTATAAGAGTTGCCTTGGTCATGGTGTCTGTTCACAGCAATAGACTAAAGCGGAAGTTGCTAAAAGGAAGCAGAATATTGCTGTTGCAGGCCTGACCATGCTACTTGTTGGCAGAAAGTGGGCTTTGGATTAGGAAACAGTTGAATGCTTTAACCGGGGCTTAATGGGCCATACAAGAAAGAGCTTGGAAATAGTGCTGAGGGCCTTTTGAACTATGGGGGGCCCAGCTCGGTAAATTTCAGAGGGAAAGAATATGATTAGTAAGTGGCCTAGAGACCATTCTTGTGAAATGTTGACAAAGAATATGACTAGGTTTTGCTCTTCTCCTAAAAATCTGCTGAAAGCTAAATGGAAGAGTTCTAAATTAACGGCATTGGCAGAGGAGATTTCAAGACAGCCTAGTACTGGCTCTGTCATGTGGTTATTTATTAGTGATTACCCTTATTCAGATCTATAATGAGAAGGAACAAAATGAGCAAGGGAAAAATACAAAACTACAGTTTGAGGGGGGAAAGAGCATCAGGAGGTATAATGGAGCTAAATCCAGTGCTCAAGGAGATAAAAATGTAAAGAAAAGCCTGATGCTAAGTGGAATAGAGATAGTGCTGACCTCAGGGCAAGACCACACCCAGCTATGGTTCAGCTTGTGCAAAGGAATTAAAGGGAAGTTTAAGGAGTGAAGGAAGTCACCCCCCCCTCAAGAAAAAGCTGGTGCAGATGTGTTTGAATGAGATGGCTGTGTTCTAGCTCCATCAAGCAGCAGAACTTGGAAGCTTTGGCCACACGCTTCTGGTTTTAGAGTCAAGGATACAAGAAAGTGGTTGTGGAATCTCCCTCCGTGGCTAAGGAAAGCTCCTAAGGCTAGGCATATGTCAGGGGTATTTGTCCCTACAAGGAAGCCCAGAGAGGCCATTGCACAAAGCTGTGAAAGTGAAGCCCGGTTTGTGATTTTGGAGATGCCAGAGTTATGGGATACCTGCCAGGAAGAGCTGTTAACAGGAGGTGAGAGCAGTGTAAGTGAGAGAAGTATGTGGAAGTCAATAAAGCTAAAATGAGTTGGAGATCTGAAGAACACTTTGATATCAGACATAGAGATGCAGAAGTTGGGAGTTTGCCCTCCTGGTTTTCAGTCTTGCTTTGGTCTAGCATTTCTTCTTTCCTCCCTATGGAATAGTAATGTGTATTCTGTGCCACTGTATGCTGGAAGTAGGTAATCTGCTTTTTTTAAAATTTTGATTTTACACTTTATTCTTTGGTTATCGTAGAACCGTCCCTGGCTTTTCCAGCATGCTAGTGAGTTGAGAATTGTAAGCCCTTCAAGGTACACTAGTGGCCAGGACCCTCCTCTTGAGGGCCTCCAACCACCAGGTTTCACCCACAAAATACTCTGACTGCCCTAAAGCCGGACCCAGCCCTCGACATAAGGAGTAAAAATCCCAAGCTTTGGGACAGGACAGGACTTGAAATCCCACCAATCTGGAAAGGTCCACCCTCGAGAACGCTATATAAAGTCTGTCTTCTGCTCAGCTCTCTGCTGTTTCTCTCCCGAGCAGAGGCACCCTCCTGTTTTTTGTTTGTTTGTTTGTTTCTTGTTTTGTTTTGTCTTTGTTGTGTTTGTTTGTTTGGTTGGTTTTTTGAGACAGGGTTTCTCTGTGTAGCCTTGACTATCCTGGACTCGCTTTGTAGACCATGCTGGCCTCGAACTCACAGTGATACGCCTGCCCCTGCCCTCCAAGTTCTGGGATTAAAGGCATGTGTCACCACTGCTTGGCTTCTCCTGGTTTTTAACCTCCCAATGAATCTTCTGTGTGAAGTTTGCTCTCTGGAATTCCTTGGCTCGTGACTGCCAGGCTACCTTTCCCCTCTGAGCCATAACGCTTTGGGGGTAACGTTCCCCACCAGAGTAAAGTTACCATGGAGGAAGTCCCTCCGTGCTCCCCTTCCCCTTAAAAGAATGAGGCCAGAGCTAGCAGACAGGGCTCTTATATTTTCACCTTACACTGGAAGGGAGCATAGAGTTTGGAGCACTTTTTTTTCTGATGTTATGAGCATTTTTCTTTTCACAAAGAAGAAAGGTGGAGTGATACTTAGAAATTCCACCAGAAAACTAACCAAAGTTGATTTTAGTAAAGTGCAATGGGTCAATTATACAATATATTTATCAATCAGTTAATTATTGACTATCTGTTAGTAAGTGAGGATAAAAAAATAAAGGAAAATAAAATAAAATAAAGGAAATAAAGGAAAACAAAGTGAAAAATTGAAGCCTTTGTGTTTGTCTTTGTGCATATAGGGGAATCAGATGCAAACACTAAATTGTACCTAAAAATAAAAAATAAATTATGCATAATGTTTCTTTTGGAGACAGGATTTCCCTGGGTTACCCTGGCTAGCATGGAACTTGTTCTGTAGACCAGAGTACCTTAATCTCAGAGCTCCCCCTGCCTCAGCCTTCCAAGTGCTGGGATGAACAGTGTGTGCCACCACCCTCAAGCACATAAACTTTTTTTACTCAGGGAGATGGGTCAGTGGATAAAGTACTATGCAAACATGAGGACCTGCGTTCTCATCCCCAACACCTTTGACAAAACATTAGTGTACCCCTGGAAACTCCAGTGGGAGGTGGAGGAACATGTGGATTCAGGGGCTCACTAGCTGGTCAGGCTTGCATGGAACTGCACGTTCCATGTTCAGTGACAGACTATGCCTCAAAAATATAAGGTAGACCCCTCTCCCAGAGCTCGGGGAATATCA
>OU015748.1:90868958-90891665 GCA_907169655.1 Acomys percivali
AGATACTTTCCTACTGAGCCATCTCTCTCATCCCTATCTTAATTATCTTTTGGCTTCAGCATTTAAGGCCTCCACTATCAGTCTGTTAACTTATGAAACTCACATTCAGTGACCAAAGCATCATATAGATGTAATGCCATTAAGCCCCCCCCCCATAGTTTTAGAATTACAGCCTGTGGGAAACAATAAGTAGACAGCAATGATGTTCCCCACACTCATGACGTTCATACATGGCTGTCAGTGCTGCGTGGTGCATGTGGCCTGGACACTGTCTTCCTTACTGCATTGCCAAATATGGCTTGAATGTGTCTCCCCAAAATTCCTGTACTGGAAACCTAATTTGGTATTTGGAGATCAGGTATAATTAAATTTGGGGTCTAATTAAAGTTAAATAGGGTAATGAGGAAGATGCTCCATGATCAGATTAGTGGTTTTATATTTTCAAAAAGACCTAAAATGATAACTTGTAGCAGTCTCATTTTTGGTGCCTATGTCATGTTGTGACAGGGTAAGAAAGCTAGCACCTTGAAGTTAGGTTCCTCAGCCTCCAGAATTTGAAAAATAAAATTTTCCTATATTTGTTTGTTTGTTTGTTTCTTTTTAAGACAAGTTCTCATGGAGCCTGCACTCCAACTTACTATGTAGCCAAGTTTGACCTTAAATTTCTGTTGTCTTGCCACTACCACAATAATGATTATAGGCATGCATGTACCACCATGCCTGGTTTATATGGTGGTTCTGTCTTTTTTTTTTAAAACAAGAATTAGACATTTAGCAGTGTGCTGTTAGAACAACAGTAAGGGAATTAAACAGCTTTTACAGCAAAATGTCCACTACAAAAAGCTGTAAGAAGTACATTTGAGCCAATAAGAGAGAGCATGGAGCAGCTCATGGCTGTAATCCAAGCACTCAGGAGGTGGAGGCAGGAGGACCAGGAGTCCAAGGTCATCATCCTCAGCTACACAGCAGGTTCCAGATTCCTTGAAGATTAATGCCCAGAGAGCCAGGCTTGATAGTGCCTGCCTGTCACCTCAGCACCTGGGAGGCAGAGGTGGGAGGAATGAGAGTTCAAGGCCAGACTCAGTTATGTAGTGAGTTTGAGGCTAGCTTGGCCTACATGAGATTGTAGCTCAAAAATATCAAACAATGAAATGAATACTAAATTCCAGAAGTTACTCATTCCACTTATATTTATTTATATTCAATTAGTTAAAAGTTAGTCAGACTTATAGTTAGCTGCCAAGGAAGCTGGGAAATATGATCTTTTCCTGGGAAGCCACATGCCCCTCTAAATATCCTTTTAATTATGAATAGAGAGGAAAGGTCAGTGACCAAACTGCCAGGGCCTGGCACTCTAAATTCCTAAAGGAAATGCTTCACTATTGATATTTCAGCCTTTCTTTTGTAACTAGAGGAAAGTACACCAGCTTCTAGTGTTATGATTATGTTTACAGGTTGAATAACAAACAAACTCGATTACCCCTTGCTTCTGCTGAGACTTCCCTGCATGTGACTTTGGTTAATTGCTGTGACATATGCGGTTGTTGGAAGACTTGAGCCATGGTCCTCAGCTCACGTGCACTGTGCAATAAATTATGGTCGTTATTCCTTTTCTCACCCTTAGTTTCCCTGTTGGAAAGTTTTATCCCCTTAAAAACACATCTACTGAAAGATGGATTGTACAGTTAGCTGCAGAGTGCGTGCTTACGCTGCAGTCACTGCGAGCCCAGGCGAGGACTTGCTCTTTCCTTTTAAATAAGCCAGTGTCCCCAGTACAGTCAACATCGCTGAGTCCCAGTTAGTTATCCTGGCCTTGAACTTTTAGTATATTTATTAAACAAGCAAATTGATTATAGAGCCACCTGCAGTGACTTTAGCCTGGAAAGAGGCATCTCAGTAGAACAAATCCTCACGGTGCACCTGTGATGGGCGAGCACAGAACCACAGATAGCTTATGGGAAACACACACACACACACACACACACAGACTAATTTGAGTCTAGTATGCTGGCTCATGCCTCCCATGCCAGCACTGCAGCCCGAGAAGTTTGCATATTCATCTTTATCCAACTTAGCTGCAGATGAACAGGCAACTTAGCCTATAGGAATCTTTCTATTAAATAACACACATTATATATGTGTATGAAAATGCCATAAAGAAGCCCGTTGTTATGTATAGTGTGTGCTAACAAAAAGGACTTGAAAACTACCATGCAAGGGGATTCTAAAATGGTACTGGCATCATTTCCTCTGCTAATTTATCTGAATTGTACGTTTATTGACTGGCCAGGACTTCAACACACTGAAATAGTTAGCTCTTTCCTTCTTTTGCTACATTAAAAAAAATTCTCAGTCAGTGAATGGCTGTCTGTCAAGCTAGTGCTTCCTTTCTTTCATTTTCTTTTATTAAAAAATTGTATTAATTTATTCATATTACATCTCAATTGTTATCCCATCCCTTGTATCCTTCCATTCCTCCCTCCCTCCCATTTTTCCCTACTCCCCTCCCCTATGACTGTGACTGAGGGGGCCCTCCTTCCCCTGTATGTGCTCATAGGGTATCAAGTCTCTTCTTTCTTTCTTTCTTTTTCAATACCATCTTTTCAAAGTCCACTTGGATGCCTGGATTTCCTCATCCCCAAACTTATTGTTATGTGTTTTGCTCATTTCTGCCCTACACTTGATGCCACACAGGCCATCTAGTGCACTTCTGCTTCCATCTTTCCCTTCATCAGGCCTTCAGTGAAAAATCCAAATCAATCAATGCATTATCTCCTGTTTAACTTTTGTAGATGGAGAAATCCTAGGGAAAACTGACTTCTGTTTCAACTTGATTTTTCAAAACCAATGGAAAAGAAGAAAATTTATCTTTAAAGAATTTAGAAGTCATAATGTCCCCAATCACTGAAGAATGTTTGTCACCATGGGAATATTCTGGCTCTAACTAGAGGAGCATACTGAGCGCAAACCTATATTTTACTAGATGTCTCCAATAGGAGGCAAAGCATCAGTGAGAACATGGTACCCATGGCCAGCGACTGACTAGATGATCATCTGTGTTCCTGTTCCACACCCCAGCATGGCACTTCCATGCACATGGGAATTGTAGTGAAACAGAAATCCTGAACACATGTGCTCTGCTTAGGAACTGCAAGTGTAGCCGTCCATCCAGGTGAGAGGAGCACATCACAGGCCACCGAGAAAGCTTGTGCTGACATCACTGATAAATATTCAGACATATCAGAGTACTGTGCCTCAGGTGGATCTCTTTGCCTTCTACATAACAGATCATAGTGAAGAAAAGAGAGGGAAAAAGCAGACATGTGAAAGAAGATAAAAACAGATTACAAGCTGAAAATGAGAAAATAAAGGACATTTTAAGGAAAAAATGAAGAGAATTGAAGCAAACATATATATCATATTTAATTTTAATGGGGAAAATAGTATCTCAAAAATTAATAAAAAACTAAAACCTGTATTATATACAATACATAAAAAGGAACTCTTGATATATTGGAAACATAGACATTATAGACATTAAATAGCTTGATTTATAAAATGATGAAGGGAAACATGAATTGATTTTAAAAAATATCAGATGGGGGGGCTGATGAGATGGCTGCCAAGCCTGGTGACCTGCGTTCAATCCCAGGGACTCACATGGTATGAGGGAAGTTAATTCTCAGAGGTGTCCTCTGATTTCCAAATGCATACAGGGGGATAAGTGCCCCTCTCACACATACATGCATACACAGACAGACAGACAATGTAATAAAAGTTTTGGTGTGGAAGAGACTTTTATGATCTCTAACCCATAGACCACAAACTAAATAGTGATCAACATGTTCATTTCCTTAACCTACTAAGGAAAAAGATCCGAAGGGATGGAGGAATTGGCAAGGAAATTGTTATTCTCAGAGAGGGGGAACGTGCACATGGTCAGTAAACACGTGAGCACTCCATCTTCACACAGTTAAAGACATGCAAGGCAGAGCAAGGGGATGAACAGTGTTTACTTACCAGATCAGCCAAGTTTTAAAAGCATGACAACAAAATGATGTCAAGGGTCTGTGGAGATGCATGCAATCACTGGAAGGAACACACAGAGATAATTTTTTAATGGGAAAATTGAAAATAACACTCAGATTTTAAAAGCACATAGTCTTTGATCCAACAAGTCTGCGTTTAGTAGTTTCTACTACAGGGACACTTCAAAGTCAAAATAATAAACAAATGAGAACAACTTAAAAAGAAATCTACCAACTGAGAACTATCAAAGCATAAGATGAACACTCTCATGTGTGAGAGCCATCCAACTATTTAAAATAATGGGGTGGAAAAAAATATTTATAGTGTTATATTATATAAAGAGAGATGGGAAGATTTAATTAAGCATTGCAATGTGAGAAAGAAGTACAGCAAAAGCTATAAATTTCCCATCACAGAGAGACCTTTAAGTCTTTATACAGTATACTTTTAAGATTTTATACATGAGAAATGTATGGCAGGGGAAAGAATTGACACTGTTTACCTTACTGGGAGACCTAGGGATCCTGCACTGCCAGTAGTATGAAGTCTAAAATTTTGCCATAAGCTGATTAGACCTTGACAAACTAGCCTAAGTACCATGCCAGTACCATTTCTCAGTATGTTTCCTCTTAGTCTCTTCTGTAGTCATGCTTAACAGTTTTGCAAGCATGTCTCAGTCTCAGAATATTTATTCATCTACTTTTAAAAAATGTGCATGGATGTTTTGCCTGTGTGTGTGTCTCTGATACATACATACACACACACACACATATATGTATATGTGTGTGTGTGTGTGTGTATATATATATATATATATATATGCCTGATCCCCAGAGAGGCCAGAGTTGGTTGTCAGACTCTTTGGGACTAAAGTTACAAATGATTGTGAGCTGACACGTAGGTGCTGGGAATCAAACCCAAGTCCAATGGAAGAATAACAAGGCTCTTGGCTGCTAAGCTATATCTCTAGCCACCTCATCTCCTTCTTATGTGCAAAATGTCTCATGTACTAGTGTCTTCCTACAAAAAAATGCTTCTGGGCTGTGAGATTTAATGTGACTATCTCATCCCCTTCTATTTATGGTACATTATTAGGAGGATTGGTTGTCACCTAACTCAGTTTAAGAGGATCTGGATGAAACTAAGACCTCTATACTTCACCCTAACTTAATCTCAGGTTCTGGGCCCACTGTATGCTGGCACTCCTGTCATAGGGCCCTTTGTTAAGCGACAGTGTGGGCTCTGATGTACTGAGAGAGTATCCTCATTCACAGGGAAGGTAGGAGAGCCTCTCTGCACACCTTTGTTAGCATTCTTGACCTGTACACATTTCACAAAACTTGCCCATTCAGTCAGTAACCCGTCTTCAAAGGAGGCCTTGAAGTCCTTGTTTTGTAAGCTCAAAGACACCCTGCGAATTCCTCACAATAAATGATGTTTTAGACTCACCCTGGCTCCAATGCCTGTGTCTGTTCCATGCTGGAATTGGTGCTCTGGAAAGAAAGGAAGTTTTACTACTTCTTTTGGGGGTAAAGCAACAGTGCCTACTGGGGTCCATAACTGGGTACTAGGCTTCAGGTAGGGACATGAAAGGCCACACTGAGAGCAGGGAAGGAAGCAAAGGACTGGGCCTTCTCCATTCCACACGGAATTCACACATTCATTCTCTTCTTATGGAAGTCCTGGGCTGGTCCAGTGCTTTCCTGACCCCATCTGTACTCTTCCAAGGGCCAGATGGGGTGATTCTGTTTTCTGAACTATCACTGAGCAGATGATGGTTAATTTTTGGCACACGTGGACATAGAAATGTGAAACACGTGCCTGAGTGCAGTTCCTCACATGTTTCTAATCAACCAACCAGATTTCACTAGAATCTTTTATGGTTTCTCTGAATTATTAGTGAAATTGAGAGCCACATGTAGCTTTGGACCACTCCAAGGTTGCTATAGTAGCTGTCTCTTTTTCTAAGTCCCTCATCCTCTTGGTGAAAATTATTATTGTAGTAAAACCACTTAGTCATACTTTCCAGGGGGGGGGTTGAATTTCTTAGTTTGTCAAATGGATAAATACTATGTTAGAGCAGGATATTTGGGTTGGCATTGTGTTGGATTGTACAAAAGAGAAGCCATTAATGTTATGGGCATTTGTAGTCTGGAGGCAGCTATAGGAATTTCCAGGTTCTTGTGCTTAAAAAAAAAAATGGACCAGGGACACATGGGTAGTAATAGAAATAATAACAGTGTATTAAGAAAGAGAAAGGGGATCTGAAGTTCTCTCTCAGCCAGTAACGTACCAGCCACACATATGTATCAAGGGCCAATAGGAAGAGAACTCTGGACTCTGCTTGGAGCATAATCATGAGGACATGTGTTTGGACTCCTGGCATCCACGTAAAGAGTGGGGTGCAGGAACACATGTCTCTAACCTAGGGCTGGGGTTTAGGAGACAGGTGTAGTGGTGAGATAGGCAGATCCTATCTCATTCGCCAGATAGACTAACTGCATATGGAAGCTCTAGCTTTAGTGAGACACCTTATCTCAAAGCTAAGGTGGAGGGCCAGGAAGAAGGCTCAGTGGGTAGAGGGGCTTGCTGCAGAACCCTAGCACCATGAGTTCAATACCCAGAATTCATGTAGAGGTCATAGAAGAGAATAAAATCCATAAAGTTGTATCTTGACCTCTGCATACATGCCACAGTATGCATACCTATACATATGCATGCACAAGTGTGGTAATAGAAAATTATTTAAACTATTTTTAAAAGGCAGAGAATAACTGAGGAAGGCATCCAGTGTCATCCTGTACATACATAGATTCACATAGCCATACAAACACCCCTACATACTCGGATAATAATGATAATCTGTAACAATAAAATAAAAATAGAAATAAAAAGGACAAAGAACAGTGCTCCTGAGAATTGAAGAGGCCCAGTGATCTGGGAAAAAGTTAGAAGCTCAGATGTCCTGGGTCATGAGAGTTGGTGAATCCTTGAGTCACTTTGCATAACAGCTGCATTCTCTTATGTTTGTATGTGATAGACTTTCCTCTTCTGTGATTCCTCCTTTAAAGGAACCTGGCAAGTGTGGGTGTCCTGCGTGTGCTATGACAGGGACATGGGTACATGTTTGTGTCTTTTTATAATGTCAGAATTTGTTAATAACAACAAATAGAATAAACTTACAAGGTGCAGTTATTTCAATCACCAAGATTTGCCCAATAATCCTGCCTATTTGGTAATGTGACTGAGGCCAACCCAGGTTACTCATATTGATTCTCATATCACACATCACACAGCAAATCTATCCCTGTTTGTATGTGTTTACGTGTTTTCAAAATAAATACAAGGTCGAGCCTATAGCAGGGTTCAAGAGGTTTCAGAAGTAGGCTGATGGAAATGCAATAAAGTCTGCTCGGTAAGAAAATAAACCCAAAGTAGCTACAGGGAAAGAAGCAAGTGCTGTAGAGATCACGCCATGAAAGAGTCAGGGTTGCGAGAGAAGATGGAGCCAGCTGCAGAGGTGAAAGGGCAGAACTCGAGCCAGAGCGAAAACAGCAGGTGTTAGGTCCAGATGGGCAAACAGGTGGACAGAGAGATGGCCATTGAGTAACCTGCCCTGCTTTAGCTGTCGGGGAGTGAGCCCAGCGGAATAAGTAAGTGGCATTCCTCCATGGTTTCTGCTTCAGTCCTGTCTTCAGTTCCTGCCCTGACTTCTCTCAGTGATGCCTGTGATCTGGAGGTGTGAGCTGAATGGAGAAATGAATGATCAGGGACAGTTTTGAGAGCAGTGACCCAGAGCAAAGAACTGGACCAGGGAGACGTGGATGATGGTAGAAATAGGGACAATTTAATCAAAAGAGAGAACACTCCCGGGAATGGAAACTGGCCAGAGAGTTAGGAAAGTTTAGAAGCTCAAATGGCACTGGGCCAGGGGAGCCATTCACCTTTATGAGTCATTTAAATAGCACTCACACTTTCCTCCGCTTTTCTCAGGGGTGCTCTGCCCCTTCCTCTCTGGGGAGAGACTTTCCGGTCTTTCTTTCCATTGGTCATTCTTTAATATGCTGGTCTTAATGCTTCTCTCTCTCTCCTCTGCCACACTCACAGTAGAAATTATGTTGATTGAAATTATATAACTAGATTGTACTGAAGGGGCCAGAGAGAGATTGCTCAGTGGTTAGTGTCATGGATTACTTTTGCAGAAGACTCAGTTTGTTTTCCAGAACTCAAGTTAGATGGCTCTGTAACTCCAGTGCCGGGGGGGGGGGGGGGGGCCGTGTTCTCTTCTGGCTTTCATGGGCACGTACCGTTTATTGCACATACCCACTCAAAAACATCCACGTAATTAAAAATAAAAGTGCTTATAATCTACTGAGTCTCAATTCAGTCCCATAGAAGTTTGAACCCTTACTATATACAAGGCATGCCGCCAAAGGATATAGAGGTGTTGCTATTACATTTATTTCTCATGAAAGTCCACAACTTAAACTAAACAAAATTCCAAGGAACCATTGTTTTCCCTCAGTCCTGAGCTCAGCTGGTAGCTCCCCCAGAGGTCCAGTTGCTGAATCTGTGGAATCACCTCCGTTTCTTTTCTTTGTAGTAATGTCCTTCCATTCTTAAGCATTCGATGGATCTGGCCTCCCAAATGCTCCCTGATTCTGCATATTCATGGGCAGTGCTGTCCTTCTGTGTTCTCCCCTTTATCGTCTCTTGCTTGGACCTTTCCAGAAGCTTTCCTTCTAGTTCTGAGGCCTCAAGCACTCATATCCTTTACCCAATCACAGAGATTTAAAAACACACCCAAAGCCGGGCATGATGGCACACACCTTTAATCCTAACACTCGGGAGGCAGAGGCAGGCAGATCTCTGTGAGTTCGAGACCAGCCTGGTTTATAAAGCGAATCCAGGACCGCCAAAGCTAAACAGAGAGACCCTGTCTCGAAAAAAAAAATACACCCAAGATAAATACTAAACTCAGTAAGACAATCAGTGCTATCCACTGTGGAGTCTTGGATGGTGTGTTGGCAGAAGCTGGGCACACCTGTGAGGGAAAGCACTGTAGAAAGACCACCATCTTTTTATTTGTAGACACCAAGAGCAGAGCAATGAAGCCTGACATTTTCAGTCTACATAATCAAAAAAGGTTTTCTTTTTTGGTTGTTATTTCTTTTTGTCATGACAAATGATCAGTTCCTAGAAGTCTATCTTTCAGCATGTCCCAGGAAGGCACATGTTCCAAGAGAAAACACAGCAGCAGGCAGTCAGAAACATGGGCTTTGTTCCCCCCCCCCCCCCGTATGTCTTTGTTCATTCATGTATTCCTTTGGTTCTTTGATCATCTGGTTATCTATTAAGTATCTAGACAAAGAGTTTACAGAGTAACTCAACACAACCCCTCCCTCTCAAGGGCAGACAGATAAGAAGCTACACTAACACTCCGGAACAGAAGCTTTGCTCGAAAAAGAACACTGTGGTTTCCACACGAGTGCTGGGAGAACCCAAGCTAATGCAAGAAAGGTTCTATTTGAAATGAGCCCAAACGGGAAGACATTACTTTCTTCGATGAAGAGCAGAAAGAAGAGACTTCAAGCAGAAGGAAGCATGGGTGGTAGGTTGGAAGGGAGACAGGACTTCTGTCACACTAACGTGGGAGGGTAGGTGGGTCCTGATGCTGGCTTTAAGACAAGACAAGGACAGGGTCATTAGATATGAAATACAGCAATAGATAATAGATGCTCATTTTGGGTGGCTCTAGCTCTCACAGGGTCTTAGACAAAACAGATACATCCCTGAGTCTCTGCCTGGTCCCTTAAGCTAGAAGCCCTTGTCTGTGTGCAGCCACCTTGAGCAGGTTACTGTTAATCTTTTCTGAGAAACTGAGGCCTTGTCTTCAGGACAATGAGAAACCCTGTAGGGCAGGAAGCAGTAAATTCTGTGATGGATCAGGATTTGAGGGAACTCTCTCTGATCAGAGACTCATACTGGATTTGAAGAGAGGGATTAGGCGATGCAGTCAATGGTTTGGATAAGAGAGGATGTCAGCCGGAGATAAGGTAGTGAGTGGCATTTATGGGAGCTAGTGCCGGGATAGAGAATTAAGAGAAAGCTCATCAGCGGTCTTTAAGGCGCAAAGGAAGAAGAGTGACAGTCTGGCTGAAAGCCTACTTCCCGGGAGACACACGGCAATGTGTTTAGTGGGTTGTGGTTTGGACTCAGTGAGGAAATAGCTGCTTTCTATTTCTAATGGTGTTCATGGGGTGTAAGCATCAGACAGAACCACACATATTTACTGTGCGGGTTGTCATCTTTGGAGGCATGCAAACACCTGTGAAACCGTCATACAGTGGAGAAGTCAAATGTTTCCATCTCCCCAGGAAGGAAAACAAGACTTTTAAGAACACACATTTCACAAAGGACGCAAAGCAACATTAGGAGATGTTGTCTGTCCTCAAGCTGGTAGGGGTGGGTGCTCCCTATTTCTCCTTGCCTGAACCTGATGAGGACATTTATGTTTGTGACAGCTTGTTCCTCTTTCCCTCCCTGTGGAAACATCTTCAGGAGGTGATTGAAAAGTCTCATTCATTATCCCCAAAGAGCAATTCAAACTTTCAAAGTTGTGCAATCCGATTGAGTTAAATTTTTACAAGTCCTTGGTTAGCCCAGCGTGGGCGAGACATGAAACAGCTGGGCTGGGGAAGAGAGAGGTGCAGAGGATGAGATGTGTGGCATTAGTCACTTTGCAAATGTGGATGGTGTGATATCCACAACCACTAACTTGTGGGTGCCTTGCGACTGCTCCTTGAGTTGGCAAAATCAGTAATGAATGCAACAATCATTTGGATTTTTCTCTGGCTTTATAGTCAAGTTTGAATTACTTGGGGTGGCTCTTCTTTGACAGTTTTTGTTTGTTTCTGAGACAGGGTCTCACTATGTAGACCAGGCTAGCTTTGAATTCACAGAGATCTACCTACCAGTATCTGCCTCCCTAGTGCTGGGATTAAAGATGTACACCACCATATCCAGCTAAATTCATATTATTTTTATCTGAAAGAAATATCCTTGTCATAGTAAAACAAGATCTGTCTCTAGATTGTTCCTTACCCAGACATGGGGACTCTCGATGTGACTTTCCTTCCTTGAGTCTCATTTTATCCTTTGAAAATTCCTGTCAGAGTTCAAGTCCTATGTTTCTGTGAAATGTTTGTGTTTCACAGTGTTGGCACACACACTGGAGTCTCAAGAAATATCTGTCAAGACAGACAAAGGAGTGTTTTAATCCAGAATCCAGGGTGAAAAGATAAATGAGGCAGGTTGATTTTCCGTAGTTGTTTGTGGTTTAGAATCAGAGATAGTCACTCAGGGAGCCGCTGACTAGAACCCCTGCTTAGTGTGTGCTTGTCTGGGCGCTGCTGAGGAGAGGAAAGCGATAGGGGAGGGTGGACCTCAACCTGAGCATGGGCCAGTGCATAGACAGGAAAGACAATCCTGTAGAAGCTGGGAGAAGGCCCATTAATTCAAATGACTATCTATGAGGCTGACATGCGAGAGTGGACACCAGCTACCTCTGATTCCAACTTTCTGGATATGTGGCTGACTTGCCAGTGACAATATCAGTAAGTCTTTGGCCATTCACCATTGCATTTGATGCAGAGAGACAGTTTTATACTAACCGTGCGTTGCCTGGAGAGGGTTAACCACACAAATATTGGTTTCTGCCACATTTAGCAGATGTTCCAGGAAGGCTAAGCGGAGGGTGTCATGTACGGGTCTGGTGCTCAGGAATAGTAACAGGAAAACAAAGACATTGTAGGAGAGGAGTGTAGGCAAAAGGTATAATGCAAAGTTCATGACGCCAGTGGACTCTTCCTGCTCTCGGGGCTGAGGAACATGGAGAGACTCATTTCCTTCCTTCACATTTAAACCCTGGAAACCGAGCTAACACACCTTGACTCTCACTTTTTATTAGCTCTGCTAGTTTATTTTTTCTTGTCTTGTTTTGTTTTTGAGACAAGGGCTCACTTTGTAGCCTGGGTTGGCTAGAACTAGTCTCAAATGCATAGACATCTGTCTCTCTCTTTCTCTAATTCCTGCTGGAATCACAAGTATGCATCACTTCACCCAGTTAGGCTTCAGATAAATCACCTCAAGATTTATATCATCTATTAGTTTCCCAATGATAATAGTTGAAAATGCTTTTTAAATGCATCACAGTCCCCTTTTCACGTTGCATTATACATAAGACAATATGTAAAGAGCTGTGGCCAATCAACAAGAAAGCATGTACCCAAGTGTTTACAATGTTCCCAGTCTGTACGAAGCACTTCTCCATGCAGCCTCTCTCTTCACTGTAATGACTTTTCAGTTCTCTCATGAGATGCCTGGAAGGTAGCTCTTATTTTTTTTTTCTTCTCTGTAGAGATAAAGAAGTGACAAATGATGATCAGAAGCTACTGGCTTACTAAGCTAGAATTTGACCCAGGAAATCTGTTTTCAGAGTGGGCCCTGGTGGCATAAGAGATCCTGCTCAAATAGCCCAGCTGTGACATGGCTGGTGAGGTGGTTTACCTGAATTGGATTCCATCCCCTTTCTTCTGTTCTTCTGTAGTGACAGATACAGCTAACCCTAGTGGCTGCTGCATTCTCTCTGTCACTGTGGAGCTCAGAAGTTTGGACAATTCCCCAGGTGGCAGTGTATGTCTAAGGCGCACTGCCTGCAGTTACTTTTTAATATGTCTACCAGGGTCCATATTCTTTCATATACATCCCATATGAAATAGAAGCTGATGACTAAGTCCATCTGCACACATGTCAGCCGAAGCCAATCACAGAGGAGTTACCGGATGGTTCCATTCATATGATATGGCTAGAATAGGCAAGTCTATAGAGATGTAACAGTCTCTACCAGTGATTACCAAGGACTGGGTGACATTCAGAATGACAGCTAAGGAGTACAGGGTTTTGTTTTGATGTAATGCAATGTTTTATAATTGACCAAGATGTTGGTTTGGCATCTCTGTACATTCCCAAGTCATTCACTTGCACAATTTAAATCAGTGAGTTACATATCAAGAGTACAACTCAGTAAAACTGTTGAAACAAGCAACTAAAAACTAAAGAATAAAACAGACCATCTCTCTAAAACCCATTTAATATGTTGCTTTATTAATTTATTAATTCAATTGTTGGCTAGGTGGTCTTCTAGGCCTGAGATACAATGGGGGAAATGCAGAGTCAGGCACCACCAGGACCCAGCAGGAGGAAACCGCCAGCATTGTGAACTGCGTGCAAGCAGAGAAGGGGCCCCAGCCTAGCAGAGGAGGCTGTTTTGAGCTGAAACTCATCAAGGAGTTGAGTGGAGAAAGGCCCTACACCAGCGATTCTCAACAGATATTTGCATTCTGGTTCATAGCAGTAGCAAAATTACAGTTATGAAGCAGCAACACAAATAATTTTATGGTTGGGGGTGTCATCACAACATGAGGAATTGTATTGAAGGGTCACAGCATTAGGAAGGTTGAGAACCACCCCCGCCTAGACAATTGAGCCAGATATGGGTGTTGGAGGTGGTGATAACAGGTAGAAAGCTTGGGGAAATGAGAAAGCTTTTGTTTGCATGCTGAGAAGGTCCATCATGTGTGGAAGGACCAAGAGAAAAATGACTGAAAGCCAAATAGATGCCAGTGACTCCACTCTTTCCTTTTTGAGCCTTACATCTGTGTCATGAAGAGGTGAGGTGAGTAGTTTTCAATCATGGCTTTTAGAAGCACTTGGAACTTACTCCAGAGATAATTGTACTTTGTATTTTTGGTATCAGAATTTATTTGTTTTCATTCTTAGAGTTAACAATGGTTATTTTAAAATCATATCTGCCAAATTAACATTTTCTGCCAATCCAGGCTTCAGTGTTTCTTAGGTGCTGCCTTCTGCGGGAGGCGGGGGCGCTCAGCCGCAGCTATTGCTATCTACGTAGGCAACTACTTAGCCTCATTTCATTGGCAGCCATGTTGGCTTGGCTTCACTTTACCTTTCTAACTTATCGTTTCTGATTCCTCTTGGCTATTCTCTCAGCAAGAGATGCTCCAGTGACGGCTGGCTGGAATTTGACTGCACTTTGGGTTCTTTTCTTTTGGATTTCTTTTACCTGGTGTGTATGTGTGTGTTTGTGTGTGTGTGTGTGTGTGTGAGATATGCATATTCCTAGCAGCATGTTCACATACAAATACGTATCTACATTGTTGTTTCAAGGAAGATAGTGGAAACAATAGAAGATAGGTATGGAGCCCCTCACTATGACATGCGGTACATGATGCGCAGGGCTGGCCGAATGTTCCCAAGAAAATGAACAGTGAGGGAGACCACAGCGTACAGAAGGAGAGGCGCTTCTGAGGCACAGAGGAGTTGGAGACAGAGCTAAGTCTCCTGAGCAGACGCGAGGAGTAGAGTCCCCTAATAATAGCTGGGGACTCTGTTGGGGGGAAGAGGAAGCTCTTTGCCGAAAGAAGGCCGGACGCACTAGAGGCACTTGGCTCAGGCTCACAAGCACTGTAGTGGGTTTGCACACCCAGGCAAGACTGTATACCATGTAACCATGGCAGTGGTGATGGGGTGGTATAGATTTTTAGCATGTAACATCCCATGGGGGTGGTTCACAGGGGTGGTATGGAGTGGGTAGCTCAAGGAAACAAAGGGATGTCGAGAACTCCATGTGGAGGGATGTCCTAGGTCCTCTGTATTGTGCACTGTGAAAACTAGGGTTGCTGCCTGCTATTTCATAGACTCTCCCTGAAGAAAGGCTAAGGGTTTTACTTAGATGGCTTTGTTTAATCCTCATAGCACATGCCACAGTCCCCATCTTATTGATGAGAAACTTGAGGCTTGCTGAGGTTGAACACATTGCTTATATTTTTTTCTAATAAAAAAAGAAAGAAAGAAAGAAAATGCATCTGGCCAGTAAAGCTTAAGCCCCACACTGATAACAAATATTATTCTGGTTGTACAACAACATATGACTCCTGTGTTCATTTCTTGTGGGCTGATAACCCGGGGCTACTTCTGTTAACTCATTGGGCACTGCAGGATGAAGTCCAAGTTCCTACAGTGATTCACGAGGTGGATCGGAGTCCAAGCCCACACCCTCCTCTGTGGACTGACGCAGGCTCTCACACCAAGTGCCCACTCTTTCCTCTGTGGATGCAGCGCTCACACTAAGTGCCCCTGCTGGCCTCAACTGTTTTCAGTTCTCTGAACGCAGCGGAGCAACTTTTGTGCACAGTGCTATCTGGGGATGGCTGCCCTTCCTCCTTTTCTCTTCCTGCCTGACTCCTTCAAGTCCTACAAAGTCGAGGGTCACCATCACCTGGGTCCTCCTCCGAGCTGAAGAAAATGAGAATGTGTGGGCATCTCACCTTCGCAGACCTCTACGGCGTTCCCTATGGCACTGAATGCTGTGGAGCTGTCGATGACTTAACCAGTGCTCCTTCCACAAGTCCGTAGTTCCTGTCTGTCTGGATTAGTGTTTCTTATTTGTGAGACAAAGGTCCCACTCTGTAATCCAGACTGGCCTCAAACTAGTGGCAATCTTCCATACCTTGCTGAATGAGGAATTGGGCCTTGCTTTTTTTTTTTTTTTTTTTTTTTTTTTTTAAATTACTTGGAACTACTTGGAATTGAACCGTCCCATGTTCCCATGTGTGATGCAATCGATCTATCGTTGAGCCATTTGTCCATCTAGAAGGACCTAGGGGGAAAAAAAAAGAAAGAAAGAAAGAAAGAAAAAGAAAGAAAGAAAGAAAGAAAGAAAGAAGAAAGAAAATGAGTTTGATGGTGCTGGTGATAAGCATCAATTTCACCCCCAAAGAACTTCTGGCTCATACTCCCTGAAGCCAGATATTATTCTAAGAGCATGGTTTCAGTCTCTGTTAAAGAGCAAGTTGTACACAAAGTTTTACATGGAGTCAGTAAATTCAAAGTATCTATGGCTATCAGTGACCCAACTACCATTCTACTAAAACAAATTCTAATCCTTTTATAATCACCAAATTAAAGCAACTTACACAATTGCTTTATATTAATTGTGGTATCCTCAAGTTAAGATGAGTCACTCAGAACAGAGAGCAAGATTTCACCCTCGTATATCTCTGTTTCAGTTGTCTTTGTACATAAACTAGCAGAAAGAAGCAGGCTCCTTATGCCCTCCAGGAGATCAAACAACATGGTTGTGAAAATCCCTTTAAAAATTGTGACATGTTCAAGGGGTGAAAATATTATGATCTGGTCGTATTCCCCAGGGTGCCGCAGGAACTTTCTAGAAAATGTGTACCCTGCTGGGTTCACCTGGAAATGTTAGTTTAGGAACCCACCAACATCACAGCAGGAACGTCCTGCAGCAAGATCTTCAGGAAACAGGAAAGAATCTCAGAGAAAGAAGGGGAAATGCACACCGAACTTCACAGACTCTGCTTGCAAGATGAAAAATTAACCCGGCGCGGTTGGGGGTGGAAGTGTGAATGGCGGCGCTGGACGCCGGGTCTTCAACGTCCGGACACTTTTCCTTCCCTAAAGCCATTTTAGTCAAAGGTCATGTGTGTGTCCTGTCAAAGGCCAGCTTCCAATGGAATCACTGTCCCCCGGGATAGCGGCCCCCTGACTCCATCTGCCTTGGAGAAATCCCAAAAGCAAACGGCCCAGCGCAAACAAGCGCAGTCAGGAGCCGCGGTCCCGGGCTCAGCTCCCAGGTCCCCGGCCAGCAGCCGAGGCTGTGTCTGCAGCGCCTTGGCTGGAGAGAGGCACCCGGACGCCACAGCATGAGCCGCCACGCCGATCTGGTAGGGTAGGCACCCCTCTCTGCGCGTGCTCCATGGCTGGGGCTCCCGGGTTACCGGGGCTGCACGGTACAGCCGGGGCAAACCTCGCAAAGGGGCCTCGGCAGCAGTCGCCGGACAACCGTCCCGGCTTGGGCTGCCTTCCCGTGCCCTCAGCTGGACCGAGTTCCAGGCTCACAAACGCGGAGCCAATTTTGAGTTGTCGCTGCCAGAGTCTGTTTTGGCTTTGCAAACGCATATCTCGTTTCTGGAAAACAAGCCAGTGAGGGGCTAGGGACGAGTCTCGGCTCACCACAGCTCGAGCCTGTGGCAAGGGAGCGAGCCCCTTTGGCCAGAGCCAGCCGCAGGGGGCTGTTAGCTCTGCCCCTCCTGGGACAGACAGCCCTCCCCGGGCCTTCTTGTTTATGACTCGTTGGACAAGCTCCTGGCAAGGCTGGGGAACTTTAAAGCAATCTATTTCAGTAGCGTTCTCCGTGTTCCTTCCTACACTTGCCTCAGAGAGGACAGATCTTTTTTTCCCCCGAGTGGGGAAGCCCTTCCCTGCAGCCAGATGCCAGCAGCCAGACTCTGCCCCTTTGTACTTTTTTATTTGAACAAGTTCATCTCGGATGGGTCTGGCTACTTTTGGTTAAGAATCGAGGGCTAGGTTCCCAACTGATCACGGGTGCTTCTAGCCTGCACTCTGAAGTCTCTAAAGAGCAGAGCAGGTGGGCAGCAAGGAGCGGTAGTGAAAGGGTTTCAGAGATCGCTTTCTGTTCCCGGTCTGGTTTCATCCTAACAGGTTAAGTAGGGAGCCATTTCTCACTGATAAAGCGAATGAAAACAAAAGCCTTTCCAATGCTCAGCGGGGCTCGCCCTGTACAAGGGAACTGTTGAATGCAGTTAGCACACAAACAATTCCACGGGACTAGGGGGGTTTTCTACACTTCTTCAAGGTATTTTCTCAATCTCTGGTTCTCTCGGAGGCCACCACCAGCTGCTACCTGCTGGTCTCCTTCTTGAAAGAGTGTGTGACAGGATTTCACTGTCCTTATTCCCTGCTTGTCCCTTCATACTTAGTCAGGAGCCTTGGTCCATCACTCTGAAGACTACCTTTTGTTGAGGCCATCAAAGGCCTCTTTGCACCAAAACCTGTAGAGAGTTTAAAGTCCTCTTCTTCGGACTCTTGGGCCATTTTGAATAGTGGGCCATTTCCTCTCTTGTGTTTGGACTCTTGGGTTTTGTAATACCGCCCCCCCCCCGCCCTTTCTTGTTCTCTTCTGCCCTTTTGAGTCACTACTTAATGCCTTAAAGGGCCTCGCTTGAGCTCTTTTAGTGTCCCCTTGCCTGGCTTCCCTTGCCATCCCGCAGACTACACTATCTCATCCACTCCAACAGCTCCAACCGCTGCAGAGATATCTGGGGTCTGCAGCATACCCTTTCTCCTAAAACATCTCTAGTCAGATGCCCCACAAAGCATCTTGAAGTCAAAATGTTCAAAACACCGAACCTGCCTTCTCCACTCTCCCAGCTCTGCTCTTCCACCATGCTAATGGCGTCCAGGTCATGACAGACACAGTAGAATCAGCCTAGGCGACTGGTCTTTCATGCCCTTCCACTGGGTGCGCCTTCTGGTTCGCATATAGACCCCGCCTCCTTCCACTGTTTTAGTTGGGGCATTCTGGTCACAGCTCACAGCCAGTACTGCCCAATCTGTGTCTTTACTGGTATTGGCTACTTTTCTCCTTGCCGTAACAAAATAAATACCTGACAACTTAAGGATGGAGGGTTTATTTGGGCTCACTGTTAGTCTGTAATAATGGGAAGACTGGTGGTGGGACCATGAGGTGGCTGGTCCATCTGTAGTTAGGAAGCCAGGTGGGGGTGGGGGTAGGGGTTGTGCTAGAGCACTCAGATAGATTTTTCCTTTTCCCTTTTTTCAGTCTGGCATCACAGCCAATAGGATAGTGTCAATCATATTTAGGGTGGGCCTATAGGCTTTGTGTCCTCTCTGGAGACACACCCAGATGTCCACAGGGGAGTGTCTTTTAGGTGATCCTAAGTCCAATCAATTTCATCACACCACCATACCTCCATATTGTGTTGGGTGTTCCTAAAGGGCAATATGGTCATAGATAGGCTTTGTGAGATGTCTTTAGTGAATTTTTGTATTTTTCTAATAAGAATGATGTTGGTATTTTCTTTAAATTGCATTTGTAGTTTTCTTGCATGTATGACTGTGAAGGTGCCAGTCCCCCCGGAACTGGAGCTACAGACAGTTGTGAGCTGTCATGTGGGTGCTGGAAATTGAAGCCATGTCCTCTAGAAGAGCAGCTGGTCCTCTTAAAACACTGAGCTGTCTCTCCAGCCTCCAAAGCTAGCCTTTTACCTTACTTATTGCTCTCCTACCTTGCCACTTTTTTAAAAATTGCCATTAAAAAAAATGATGCAGCTAATAACCACTTCTTCTTGGAAACTTCCCAGACCATCTCTTCTTCCCCTACAGTGGTTTAACCAACCTTGCCATTTTCTCCCAAGGCCTCCTTCTCTTCCACTATCAATCCTTACGATTCTTTATGGCAGTGTTCTAGTCACTTGCCCTCCAGTAGGCAATACACACGTACGGGACACAGGACAACTGTTTTTGCCCCACTATTATTTTTGCTCTTTGATCTTTACAGCCTAGTGCACTGTGTCTCAACTGGGATGTGCCATGAATTCTTGTGATTGATTTTTCTTTCCTGTCTGCTTTTCTTCCCTCCTCTCCTCCACACTCCCTCTCCTCTCCCTTTGTCCCCTCATCTCCCTCCCCTCTCCTCCCCTCCTTTCCTCTCTCCTCTCTGGGTCTCATGTACCTATACCGGGTTCAACTTGCTATGTAGACGACGAATTTCTGATCCTCTAATCTCTACTACCTGACTGCTGGGATTACAAATGTGCATGACTACACTTAGTTTTATGTAATATGGGAGTTGAATTCAGGGCTTCATGCTTGCCAGCTGAGATATATTCACCAGCCCCAGAATGCTTCTGAATTTTTTTTTGGAAAAAAATTCTTTTAATGTGCATATGTTTATACACATATGCACATACATGAATGTGTACATATAGAACAATTTTCTGGAGTCCAGTACCCCCCACCCTACTTTCTCTTGGGATCTGGCCCTTGAACTCACATCATCATGTTTGTATAGCAAGCCTTTATCCATAAAGCCATCTTGCCAGCAGCTATTTTGTGAAATTTTATGCAGTGCTTAAGAATCAGCTATTCCATTCTGGCACTGGATTAGATAATGGAGATACAAGAGCTCATGTGAAAAATTTCTGAGCTACAAAAGGATAAAGAATAAAGATTCACAACATTAGCAGGAAAAGTCACAGGCTTCCAATTATTTTAAACAGGAAGGGTTTAGAATGTCTGGGTATTTGAGATCATGGTTCCAGGCTCTACTGTATAATCTACATCTGAATTGGGAGGTTTTTCCTATCCCAGCTTCTAGCTTATCATTCCCCAGGCATGAAAGGTTTTTTGTATTTTTGCCTCTGTTGACTTTATAAAAGCAAAGAAATTCTCCTTGGGCTGCAACCCAGCAGGACAGAAAGACACAGAAAGAGATGGTACCTGGGGCCTCCGAGTGGGCTGGAGGAAGAGCTCCAAGAGCTCTAAAGAGAGTGGTGGAGACTTTGGGAGGGTACAAGTGAGGAAATGTGGTTCTGATTTTCCAGTGAGAAAACTCTGCATTTGGAAACTTTGAGAGGTGACTAGTGATTGCATTCTATAGGGAGTTATTTAAACTTTAAGCTGTTCTTAAGCTCTGTGGGGCCATGGTTCTTTTGAGGTTTGGATACACACTACTCTTCTTAGGGGGAAAAAACCATACAAAAGACTACACACATCTTTTGCATAAGCTTTTAGGGGGTTCATCCAAGTCTGTCCTTCAATACCCTTGAGTTGTTAAGGGCTTCTGGCTAAAATAGCTTTAATCAAAGGGCTAATTAATTCAGTGGGTACTTGGGAGAGAGGAATAGGTGGTGGTTAGGAGCCAGCATAATCAAATTATGCATGTTTTCTGTTTTGAGAGGATCCCGTGTAATGTGTGCTAATGACCTTGGAGTCTTAGGACCTGGGCTCACGTCTCTACTCTGGCAATCACTAGTTGTGTAACTTTCACTCTCAGTGGTTATTTCGTTATTCAATTTTTAAAAGGATAGTTGGAATTTTAGCTAAAACGAAGCATTTGAAAGCATGTGGGCTGTACTATATTTAAAAATAAGAAGGGAGTGGCGGGGGAAGAGGAGAACTGAGAGGTGGGGAAGATGAGGGAGCAGATATGTAGAGATGGAGAAAGAAACAGATGAGAATAGTTCAGGAGAGAAGTGGTGGATTCACGTATTTAATGTTTAGAGATTTAATCTGTCAATGAGATCAACAGTAAGATGTTGCTTCTAAAATAAAAATTAAGTTTCATAAAAGGAAGTCTGGAGTATCAAATATAGAGGATGAGAGTAATTTAAGTCTGTATTGGTCAACCTTTAGAACATCATGCCTCTGAATGCTACACATTAAATTATTAGCAACTGTTGCCTGAGCACCTACTGTGTATCCTCCATTGTGATGTAAAAGACAGACCTGATTGATCACATGGACTTTGCAATGTAAAGATGGTCTGGGCAAGGACTAGGTGGCTTTAATTTGACATTATACTTTGACAGAGGAAACTTAAGTCCTGATGGACCTACCTAAGGAGTATTTAATTAAGACTTAGTGGGACAGGTTACGTGTAGAACTGACGTCTGTCCATACTGAGACCCAGAAGCTGAGAAGGGCCAAGCAAGGTGAAGGTAATAAAGGAGAGAAGCCTTCAAGCTGTTGTACCCTCAACAGGTTGAGAGCAATGGGGACAGTCAAGAAAGGATCCAAAGGGCTAGAGGATGAGAGGCCCTAGGCTGGAGTGGGAGCATGGGATGCTATATAAAGCCACTACACAGCAAGTCATGATTAGGAGAACGAGAGCTTGTGAGGGCTGTCAGCAAGTCTGCACCAAAATCTGTTTCATATTTTGCAAAGTCTACAGAATGGAGGATAGGCTGAAGGGAGTGAAAGGGAGGAGGAGGAGGAGGAGGAAGAGGAGGAAGCAGAGGCCACAGGGCAGACATATTGGAAGCACTATAGTATTAATCAAGGAGTGATGGTGACCCCAATCAAGATGGTAGCTGGGAAGACAAAAAGAGGTGGGTCAGATCAAAAGCTCATTTGGAGACAAAAAATAAGTGAAGACAGATTGCAGAGATACTGCAAGGAGGAAGGGTGCAGTCCATTTGATATGTAAAAAAGAAGACTTTGAAGGTCACTACAGCTGCTTTTGTGCCTTTCATTTTGATGTGGAAGGGACATTAGATTTGCCTGTCGTTGAGAAGACAGGACTGGGTCATGTGGTGGGGGCTACAGGAAATGAAATTTCAATAAGTCTAATACAGAGTTTTCTGACAGGCTTTCCAAGGCAACCTGTTCTTTGCTACACAACTATTGTAGAAAAAGCTAGAGGATCGGGGATAAGGACAGGGAGGCTGGAGGGCACCCATGTTTCTGTTCTTACTCAAGATACCAAAAATTGTGTGTGAAGTTCAAATAGCCAAGCTTGGCACTTACAGCCCACTGTGATTCAGCCTTTGCTGAGTGCCACATGCCCTGATTTCCTGGTGCGGTTCTAGGGCATGACTGTTTGTTCCTGGTAGCTAGCATGTACAAGATAATCTTCATTTCAACCATACATTTCATCACTTTATGATCATCCATCTCCCTGACATAATTTGTATCCTTGATTCATACACACACACACACACACACACACACACACACACACACACACACACA
>OU015748.1:90898346-90909310 GCA_907169655.1 Acomys percivali
TGTGTGTGTGTGTGTGTGTGTGTGTGTGTGTGTGTGTGTGTGTGTGTAAATAGCAATGGAGCCCTCTTGAAATTAAAACAGAGGGGGAATCTGTGAGGAGCATTGAGATAAGCCTTGGAGGCCCATAGAGGATGGTGAGTGAAGCATCACCTGCTCCTAAGATTCCTCAAATGGTCCTGATCCACTGCACACACAGGGACTTCTAGCACAGTAGTGAAGTCTCAAAATTGAACCAAGGCTAAGGCGGTGACTACTTCCCCTTCTTTAGGGAGGTCTCCTGAGGTGACCTATCCCCTCCCTCATTTCCTCATAGCTACAAAACCTGACTGATTGCTTTTGGTGCTTGAGGCTAGCATGGGATGGTCTGATTGGCTCTTCAACCTTTAAAAGGCTTATACACTACACAATAAAGTTAGATCTGCACCTTTGAGTCTGGTCTCCAGAGTCTGATTTCTGAGATTCTGCGTAGTCTCTGTTGCCATCAATCTCTCTTCCCTGGTTCCTGATGTGCACACAGAGCCTGAGGGGGGTAATTCTCATTTAAACTGCCACAGGGACCAAGACATTTCTCTGATTCATTTTCTTATGTGCCTTGACTCGCCACGCTGCATTTTCATTTTCTATCTTCTTCCTCAATATATACTTCTTTTGTTAATTTATTCAACAAGTGTTTGCTGTATGTCTGTGCACCAAGTGTTGTGTAAAGCCTGGGATGTAACGGGAAGACACAGCCTGTCTCTTTTTGGTCCAGTGGGGACACATACAAGTCAGGAAATAGGTAAGTGTTTTAAGACATATGGTCAGGGCCTGGGGACATCAAAACCAAGATATGCAAAAGGGGACAGGGTGGTCAGGGAAGGCCTCTCTTGGCTCAGAACTAAAGGCTTGATGAGATGAGAGGTTAAGGAAGCCATTTTTACCAAACTCAGGCATTTAGTAAGCAAAGACACTGAAGCTGATTCTTTTTCTATTAATTAAATTTTTGTATTTAATTTTTCATTCAATATATTTTCATTATAGTATTTCCTTTCCCCCAATTCCTCTCAGATCCTCCTCACCTCCCTATCCACCCAACTTCCAGACAAGTAAACAAACAAACAAGCACAAAAACCCAAATGAAAATCGAAACAAGCAAAACCCAAGCAAACAAACAGAAAACAAAACCCTATAAGACAAAAAGAAAGCAAAAATCATACAAACACAGAATTTGTTTGTGTTGGCCAACTACTCCTGGCCATGGCCTCTGCCCTGTGTGCAGTTGATATAGTCAACGACACTCCTTTGGGGAAAACTGATTGCCTTTCCTAGCAGGTACCAATTACAAACAGCTTCTTCATCCAGGGCTGGGCTCTGTGTCTGTGCTGTGATTTTTGTCTGCTTTGAACCTGCATAGGTCTTGTGCATGCTGACAGTCTCTGTTTTGTAACTCTTAAGACCTGCCTACTTTTCATTACATCTTTAAACAATTATAAATACTCTCAAATATTTATATTTTAGCCGTGCAACCGCTTGGACAATGGGATGAAACAGTCATGTCTTTACTTACCCATTCTGATGCCATGCTGCGCATGTAAATGCCAAAGCCAAAGCACTTGGTGCAGCTGTGTGCACCAGGGCCCAGCCTTGTTGAGAAAAGCATTGTTAGGCTGCAGTCGGGACAATGCAAGAGAGTGTCCCAGCTCATCAAATTCAGCACAATGCCCCCTTTACTCCATAGCAGGGCAGGCAGCAATTAACATGCTGGGCACACACAGACCACTTGTAGCTTGCCTTCGTTGTTTGGCAAACAAGAGTCTAATAGATTAGCAGATGTGTGTGCCTAGGTCACAAGTTTGGTTGGGAGTTGAGCTTAGGTGGATACTAGCAACCTGCCATTCCCCCGAGAATGCTATTTGTGACATTGCCAACTTTCTCATCTCTCTACTGCGAGAGGAAGGTGAGAAGGGCTGACAGCTAGAATCCGTGGCCATCTTTTCATCTGTTTGCTTTTCTGTCTGGGGAATGAGGCACAAGAAGCTCAGTTCTCTCTGTGTCAGATATTGTAGAACTCTTTTTAAATGACAGCGGTGCAGTCCTTGTCTTGAAGGAGCATTTCAACGTATCATTGCAGCGGAGAAGGCATGGTGAGGAGGGGGATTGTGAGGAGGGAGCATTCGGGCTGGCGTCTGATCCATGGACTTCACCACCGTCTAATTGTGCATCCTATTCCATCACTGGCTGGTTGACATAATTTGACTATGGGCAAACTATTTCAAACTGCAAATGATAATCATTCTGACAGGCTCACCGGTGCAGCTCTAGAGCAGGGTCCAGGCTGTCATCACACATAACACCTTGTTTTATTTAGTCATCATTCTTATTTACATCAGTTGCTGTACTTATTTAACCATAGTCTTTTCTCATCCAGTAGGAGTGGCTGAGAAAGCTCCATGTGCAGGTATCTGTGGGGCCTTTTATGACTTGATGATGTCCCAGAACACTTCTGGGAACACTCATGTCATAGGGTCACACTGAACATATTGCCATTATTAAAGTTAGATTATGAGATGTGCCTGAGATAAAGCTTCACTGAGTGGTCACTCCGAGCTCTGGCAGTTGGAGACCCTTGTTCTTAGTACTGGCATCCCAAACTGTGTTGTAGCTGAGGCAAAAACAACCAACCAACCAACCAAACAAAACACAAAAACAAACAACAACAACAACAACAACAACAACAAACAGGGTCATCATAGGAGAGGGGACTGAGGATAGGATAGAAGCCTGTCTTTTTGTCACCACAGCCTATTGGCTACCAGTGTGACTGACTCTTACCCAAGCCTCTGTTTTAGGAGGCATGCAAGTTCAGCCACATCAGTCCAATGATAGAAAAAGAGCATGCCAGGAGAATGACCCTGAACTGCTGTGGAGGCAAAATGAGAAATTACCCTGGACAGAACGAATTCTGATTCCTAGCTGTCATGAGTCCTCACAAACAATCCCTCACCCTCCCTCTCCCTCCTCATGAAAGGCTGGGGGAATTTTATTAAGGAGACTATAAGGAACGTGCTGCCCTCTGGTTAGGCAGACCCTCGTTTGAATGCTTGCCTTTGTCCCTTGCTGGGTGTGTGAACATGGGCAAGTGACTTAACTTCTCTATGCCTTTGGAAATAAGTTGAACCCCTGATAGGGCTTTGCAGGGTCATTGTAAGTGCTTAGTGAGACCACTTCTGTTCAGTGTCTGATACATTCTAGGGCCTTCATTGACGACAGCCATTGTCAGGAGCAGTTGATGCTAAGCAGATCAATCAACTTGATTCAGTCTCTAAAACAACAGTCTAAAAAAAAGTCGCTGTGGTTATTTCCATTTTCAGACGAGGAGCTGGAGGTCTAGTGAGGTTTCCCAACTCACTCCAGGACACATGGTGAGTAAGCATGCAAGTTCTGATCCTGACCAAGGCTGACAGCCCAGGATTTTGGTAATTAGCAAGTTGTATAACATTTCTCCCAAGAACAGCAGAAGCTTAGCTGGACAGAGGAAGGTCCAGAACTTCTGCACCCTCTTGCATAATACTCTGCTGGCAACCTGAAGCTGTTGGATTTAATAACTATACAGGCTTACTGTTTACAAGGCATGATGAGAGAGCTATCAGGCTAGGGCCGGCAATGCAAAGTCACCTTGTACTGTGTTTGTTTTCTAGATCAGTTTAGAAGGACATTGCTTCACCTGTCCTCTATCAAAAGAGTCTGTGAAAGGTGTTTCTTTCTCCTTTCTATTCAACCCTTTCCTTTCACGGACATAGGTCAACAGGCCATACCAGTATTCTATTCTCCATCCATACGTATTCTATTCTCTGTATGGATTTCTTCCAGGAGATGGATTAGCAAGAAGAAGAAGAAGAAGAAGAAGAAGAAGGTGTAGGAGTCCTTACTTTCCTCTTACCAAGAAAAAGAAACAATTCTGTTTGCTTAGTTTGCCTTCAATACTCCTCTCTGGCTGTTAATGAGAGACAAATGGGCTCCTCAAGAGCGTTCTACAGAGAGAGAAACAGTACGTAAGTTGGAAAGGATATTAGATGCAGCTGAATTGTCCTCTAAACTGAGACGTTGCGCAGGAATTCTTGGACAGTTACTGAGGGTTTTTTTTTTCTATAGGAGGAGTTATTTCACTGTTTATCAGCTCCGTCTTCCATCATACTCAACAGGAACTATGAGGCTCACATTATAGCCTGCAAAGTCCTGCCTGGACCAATGCCCATTGTGACACTGGCTCTTACTGTTTCTCCATTCTATTCCATCCAGCCACAGTGGCCTCCCTGAGCATATCAGGCTGCTCTCCTATCCACTACTCGATATTGTATTTCTTCTCTTGCCAAAGTACCCATTTTGGCCCTTAGCAGGCAGAGGCTGTATCAGCAGTGTAGTGCGTTACATGTATTAGGCACTCAGAAAAAGCTTGTAGGATGAACACATGAGGAGCGAGTGACTTAGTGGCTAGAGAGTGTAATAGAAACTCTCCATCATCCTATCATGTTCCTCTTAGGGTTCTTAGTTTAGTAGTGACCTCTTAACATGACACACCCAGAGGTATCCAGGCAGCACCATGCTCAACAGAAATAAATGCTGCTAGCAGAGGTGGGTAGTCATCACCTGTTAAAGGACCCTAAGGTCAGTCGGGGTGACTGAGAACTGTAGTCAAGTATGTGTTTTTCACGGAACTCCCAGGTGCCTTTTGCAGAAAACATTGTTAACATTGGCCTCTCCTTACATGGATGTTTAAACAAGAATGTGCATTTCGAGAAGGTTGTCCCAGATGGATTAATCTCTCTGTCTCTGTCTCAATTTGAACTTAATTTCACCCTGTCAAGACACATTTACATTTGTTCTTGTTGTTGTTCTTTGAGTCAGGGTCACACACTATATAGCCCTTGCTGGCTTGGAACCCTCTATGAAGACCAGGTTGGCTTCACAATCAGAGAGGTCGGCCTGCCTCTGTCTCTCAGGTGCTGTGATTAAAGTTGGGCACCACCACACCTGGTCAAGATATATTTACAGTTAATTCAGGCAATGGCAGCTAGCTACTCACTGGGATGTTGCTTTCAAGAACATACTTTAAACTTGTGGTTCAGGAACCAGGAAGCTACCACTTCTCCCTTATAGTAGTCCCCAGATGAACCTACCCTTCCTTTCATGTGCAGTCACTGCAAGAAGACACTCGTTAATGAGGACCTGGACCCCTAATGAGGATCAGATGCTGTCTGATAAGGAATTGATCATAAACAATTTCTTCTGACTTTTCTTGTACGCACAAACCAACCACTTATTGGTATTTTGTTGCATTGCCCCAAAATGCCTAATTCACTTTATCTCCCAATTAAGACTTACTTACTTTCTTTCTTTCTTTCCCTTCCTTCCTTCCTTTCTTCCTTCCTTCCTTCCTTCCTTCCTTCCTTCCTTCCTTCCTTCCTTCCTCTCTCTCTGTCTCTCTCTCTGTCTCTCTCTGTCTCTCTCTCTCTCTGTCTCTCTCTCTCTCTCTCTTGTTTTTTTTACCTTGCTATTCCTGATTCCAAGGGATCCTGGTACTGAGCAAGCTTTTGTAAACATTATCTAACCTTGTGAAGGATGCTTACTATGTCTGTGTTCAATCGGTATAATAAGAATTTGTAAAACTTCGTTTTCCCCAAGTTTAGAGAAATTGTTTAACAATGACCAGAATTACTTTCTGATGGTATAGGAGTTGTGAAATGACACGTCAAAGTCCTTGTGACTTGCTTTTAGCTACTTCTGTTTTGGGGTCACAACAAGACTAGCCTAGATCTGAAGTTTGTTTCTCTGTGATTCCTGCTATGCTGATCACACACTTATGAGTTCTCCTGCTTTGCAGAGAGGCAGGCCTATCTCCATGTAGCCTCATTCTGTGAGAATTTGCTAATCCTTTTAATCCTCACTGGGACTCTGAGAGAAAGGATGACCTTCCCGCTACAGATGGACAGGACCTCAGAAATATCGCCTGATATATTTGATGTTTTCACACCTCTTGACATTGATAATGTCATAAAAGCTTCATGGACACAAGGCAAGATGATCTGTATAAATCATAAGCCCTTCCTGAAGCTGCCACATATGAGGTCTATCTCCATGACGTTGATGGTGCCATGTCTGCCCTTCTCTCTTATTTCCCACTCATTGTTTCTGGTTCATTCGCCTCCAGTGTTCTTCATGTATTTATCAACTTAACAAAAGTCCACATTTAACACACGGTATTTAAATCTCTCTCTGCTGTATGAGCTGCCTTCCTCTTCCAGTCACAGGGGCTTTAGAACTGACAGCAGTATGGAACCATCTACCCTAAATCAGTGAATGGAAGAAAGAGATTAACTCTTCACAGTGCCGCAGAAGGCTGTTATTTTATTTTACTGTTTGTTCTCAAAATGCAAAGTATTTTTGCTCTGAAATTCCCACAGTTGGCCCTCACATCATCCATAGTTCATAGCCATTAAGCATCAAGTATTTTAGGCAAGAACTGGATTTTCCTACCAGCTGTTGTCCTTGACAGTAGTGTGAGACATGACGCCTGCTGAAAGGGCTGAAAGGGCTGAAAGGGCTCTGAGAAAGTCTCAGGAAGTTCATTCATGGACGGGACCTGGGTAGAGAGGTGCACACCCCAGATGAAATGCTCCGTTCCTCCTGTGTGCTGTTAGGGACACAGGGTAAAAGGGGTGACCCTGGAGATGACCTTGAATTTGCAGACTTCAGAGCTAGGATCAAAGTTAATGCTGCTTCTCTGTGAATCAAGTGAACCAAATGCTATGGAACTTTCTTTTCTACAGACTTAATCTCACTGGCTTGTGCGTGCATGCATGCGTATGTGTGTGTGTGTGTGTGTGTGTGTGTGTGTTTGTCTATGTGCCCTATGATGACTTGGTACTTGGGATTCTCCTACCTTAGCCTCTTAAACACTGGGATCATACATGCTTTCTCCTCTACCAGTCTGCTAGTAGTTTGTTGTTGCTTCTGTATGTTTTAAAGACATCATCTGTGAACACCTACAGATGACAATATAGCCTTTATGTATGAAATGTTCAAATATCACCATTATGTAATTTTAGAGTATCTCATCATATGCAACTGCAAGCTCCTATCAGGTAGCCCCACCTTTCTCACACTGTTTCAGGCCCTGGACCCCCCATTCTCCAAGTTATTTCCTACTGGGAATGGCTCTTCTTTTTTGGGGGAGGGGAGGAAAGGGTTTATTTCATCTTACAGCTCGCAGATCATACTCCATCCCTGAGGGAAGTCAGGACAGGAACTCGAGGCAGGAACTGTAACAGAGGCCATGGAGGAACACTGCTTACTGACTTGCTCCTCATGGCTTGTTCAGCCCCCCTCATGGCTTGTTCAGCCTCGGGAATGGTTCTTCTAATGAGATAATATAGCAGACAGCTTTGTAACAAGCTTCTTTCACTTGGTGTGACATTTTCCGGGAGCATCCATACTGGTATGTGTTCACTTACTTGTTCTGGCAGCAACATGACATTAGCCTAGAGGAGGCAAGAGAGCATGTCTAAGGGGAAAGCATCCACCTAGTCTCTCAGCAGTACTTACGGCAATGCTAGCTGTGCGTTCCCCCGCTCTTCATTACCGAAGGGAAGTTCCTCTCTGCTTTGACTTTGCTGAGTCTCACTACCTCTTGTTTTCTTTGAAGGGGAACTGTAGGAGTGGCAGCTGTACTTCCTCTCCAGAGAGGCCACTGTGCTGGGAACCCTTGCCTCGCCGTTCCAGGAACAAGTATAAACTTCCTTCTAGATTTGTGCTCAAACAGTTCCTCAGCAGAAACTCAACTTAGTACTTTCCATTTGAGTAGTTACTAATGGGGTGGCTCTCCTGTCTTCAAAATGGTGTTTGGAAATAACACAGTTTTGCCAAACAGGGGCTGCATACTGTCTCTTGAGGACTGAGAGAAAAGTGGAATGGGAGGTTTGCAACATTATAGGCTGATCTAATGTCTCCATGAGTTAAAAAATAAATAGCTATTAGAACCCATAGAATCTATATTACTGCTAAGCACCCATCTTATGCCCAGTACTTGGTAAGACATTGAGAATGTCAGGGGAGGTGATGGAGACCTTATTCTCATGAACTGAGTAATTGGTAGCACGTATGCGCATGTGCGTGTGTGCTCGTGTGTGCGTGTGCACACACGCTCGTGTTTGTGTGTGTGTGTGCTTGTGTGTGCTCGTTTTATGTTTTAAGTGCTTGGCTACTTAAACACTTGGCTACTTGATTCATCTCTTATGTAATTTGGTCATCACATTCACCTTCTGTGATAAGAACTATTTCTTTTCATAGAGATGAGTCTTGTCAAGAAGCTGAGGCTTGCCTTGAAGGTCTGGGTTCTGTTGGACTCTAAAATCCAGACTCTTAGCCTGTTTATTGTGCTGTTTGTTTCCTCTGTTCTCCGAGGAGAAGTCGCACTTGTACTGGTGACAGAAGCAACACTAAAATAAGCAAGCAAACAGATTGCTTACAACCGGGGGACCTCTGGAGAGCAGATACCTTTCCTGGGCAGGTTCTCTGGGTCCTTGAAGGTGGCACAATGGGCACTTCAGCTATGAGGTGGGTTTTCCTGCAGTTAATGAGGCTTGGACAAAGTTATGGGTTAGGATTTGGATGAGCATCACAGAGAAAACCTTGAGGCTACAATCACCATATAAGTAAACGTGAACTGGGACTCCTTACAGAATCCTTCTGCCAATCACCAAGGAGAGAAAGGTTAGTCATGGAGGGTGAGATTTGGGCTTGGATTTGAGAATCAGAATACCTCAAATAAACAGAATGTTTAGAAGAACATTTGAATAATGGGGCTAACATTTTGGTTTTCCTTCGTTTGCTTTTGCATCTCACACTCCTTCCTTGTTCAAGAATCTGAGGAGGTGCCACAGGGGGAAGGAGCTGGCTGGTGGGATGAGATCCTGACCTCCCCCCACTCCCATCCCTGTCTCAAATCAGACAAGTCCAAATTTAATCCTCACTATTTGTTTTAAGGTTTCCTCTGGAAAAAAAAAAGCCTAATTGTTTTTTAAAGGGCTAAATCTACCGTGATAGTCCAACAGCCCTTGTTTTATAGATGAATAAATTAGAGCTTAAAGTAACCAAGGAAAAACTGAAATTTGAATCTCTTGGTGCCCAGAGGCTCATTCGGTGAAGTGTGATGATTTTCCTCTTACATCCCAGGCAGACTGCAGAGCTCTGGAGAGTGTGTGGATACCCAATCTCTGCTTTTGAAGCATTACAAGGGCTAGAGCTGTGCGAAAAGTTCCAGAAGACCTGAGAATGCAACAAGGAGAGCCCATTGCTCACCATTGGATGAGCAGGTCAGGGGAGGTCATAGGGTCATGTGACTCAAATTTTCATAAATATATTGGCACTTGCCAGGGAGATTAAGTGATGAGGCCATTCTAGGTCAAAGTAGCAACCTGTATTAAGAAATAGAGGTGTGCAAGAATGCAACTTAATCAAGAAATAGCACACATTTTTCTTATTAAGAAAATGACCATTTATTAAGCATTCTTCTGTGGCAGGCATTGTGTTTGGTGATTTGCATGGATTACTTCCTGTAATTCTCTGAAGAATCCTGAGATGGATACACATGGGAGAGCTGAGCCCAAGGATAGAGACATGAGGAGGTCATATAAGGCCTCGCAGTTAAACAAGGATAGAGCTTGGAACTGAGTCCAGAGCCTGTGGTGTGTGAGCTCTCAGTCAGTGGACCCCAAACTTGCCACCCTGAGTTTCAGGTTCAGTCAATCTGAGGTAGGCTCCGAGGAAAGGTGTTGCTTATAAGCTTCCCTGACCTGACTGCTTCAGGGAAGCACACTTGAAGACCTGCTGTGAAGAAAGGCAGTGGAAAGGCTTTAAGTTTCAAAGAAAGGCCTTCTGGGTAATTTATAGGGATGAGTCACAGATTGGATCCAGGAGGGATCAATGACATGGTGCATGGAGGAGGTAGAATGCCCAAAACGAAACGAAACAAAACAAAACAAAACAAAACAAAAAAACAACGAGAGGACCTTTTCAAATATGCCTCAAAAAAGATGAGGGATGCAAAGAAAGGTCTCCATGTAGGAAAAGAACTTGACTGCTGTCAGCACTCAGCAAGCTCTGGGAAACAATTGTATTTAATAATTTGAATCTCTAGACATGATGTCCGATCAGGAACAAGAGAAGAAAGCATTGCAATAGAACTAGTGGTCACGGTTACCGTGAAAAGAAAGGAAGTTGTCAGGGGAAGCTGGTAAAAGCTGGTTCTATTTCAGATGTGTTGAGTTGAGGCCCTCGTGTGGTGTAACAGAGAGATGCCAGGCTCCAGTGGACAGAAGCCGAGGCTGGTTTAGAAGACCTGGTGCTTAGCCCTGCCTTGTCACTTACTCTATCATATCAGAGATGTCACATACTCTTTGTACCTGTCACATACTCTTTGTACCTCTACCATTTTTTTTTCATCTTCAGGGAGAGATCCTGCTTAAAGATTCTAGAAGGAAAATGTCAATCCTATGTTGAAGCTGTTGAAAAAACAATTACCTTGGGCTAACAAGATGGCTCAGTGAGTAAAGGAGCTCGTTGTTAACCCTGATAACCTGAGTTCAGTGTCTGCGCCCCACATGTTAGAAGACAAGAACTGATTCCTCCAAGCTGTCTTGAAACCTTTACACATGTGCGCGCGCGCGCGCGCGCGCGCACACACACACACACACACACACACACACACACACACACACACACACACACACGTGCGCACGCACATTGCTGGGCATGGTGGTGAATACCTTTAATCCAAGCACTCACAAGGCAGAGGCAGGTAGATCTCTGAGTTCGAGACCAGCCTAGTCTACATAGTGAGTTCTAGGACAGCTAGAGCTACATAGTAAGACCCTGTCTCAAAAGAAGAAGAAGAAGAAGAAGAAGAAGAAGAAGAAGAAGAAGAAGAA
>OU015748.1:90909320-90951618 GCA_907169655.1 Acomys percivali
AAGAAGAAGAAGAAGAAGAAGAAGAAGAAGAAGAAGAAGAAGAAGAAAGAAGAAAAAGAAAGGAAAAAAGAAAAGTGGTAACATTAAAATACACATGAGAGGGGGGGACGGATGGAGGAGGAAGAAGAGAAGGAGGAGGAGGAATAATATAAGAATAAGAATAAAAATTTGTTGAAACAAAACAGAAGCCAGAACAATTTATCTGTAGCCATCTTTCCACCCATCCATGCATATGTGGTACACAATGCATTATAAAGTGAGGTCCAAGATGGAAACTTTTCTGAGGGTTTCCAAATGGGTGTGGTCTCTCTGGTTGCCGGACTCGTGAACGCGCAGTTGAAGCTAAATAGTGCTTTTGAGTTTTAAAGTGTCTTATGATCAACCAGAGTTAGGAACAAAGCTGACTTATTTCCTGGGGCTAATTCTTTCAAAACTTCTTTTGTCATGAATTTATTATGTTCAAGGTCTCAGGTCACATTATTCTACACCAACTGCCTTAGATGCTTTTGAAAATTCTTGACAAATGTTTTAAAACTACCAGCTGTGTTTTTTTTATTTTAACCAATCCTAAGGCATTAAAAAAATAGAAACGTGTATCCTTCTGTGTGTGCGTGTTTGCACACACACATGCATGTTCATGGGCTTGAGTATGGGTGTGTATTTGTCAAGATGCGTGTGTGGCGATCAGAGGACAACCGCGGGTATTGAGACAGGTTTTCCTTTTTGCTCCCTGCTGTGTTCACAAGACCAGCCCACGAGTTTGTAGGAATTCTCGTTTCTCTTCTCCTGTCCCAGGAGGAAGCCTGGAACCACAGACACATCACTAAGTCTGGCTTTTTATGTGAGTTCTTTGGGCTCCAACTTGGTTTCTCACACCAGTGAGGCACATGATTTCCTACTGAGCCATCTCGCCAGCTGTATGTATGTATGTATGTATGTATGTATGTATGTATGTATGTATAATATGTATGCCATTTAGGTATATTTATATATTCCAATTAAAATACAAGAAGAGGTTTTCCTGAGAGTATGTGTGGCCATGGTAATTGATAAGCTCTGGTATCTGGTTTGTTCACAGAGTTTGCCCCTTCTTCTCAGCCTTTTCTTCCTGTCCATAACAACCAGGCCCTCCCTGCTGCAAGCTGAATGCCATCCTTTTAAGCCCAACAACTGTATCCATTATTGATTCCTTGCAAATTGTATCCACACTAGAAAGAGATTAGCTTTAAAATCTGATTAAAGCCCTGCTTTCTTAAGTCTTCTAAGGGCTTCCCACTGCTTTAAGGATAAAGATAATGCCTTTAAAGTTACCTTTGAAAGACCACATGACTGGCCTCCCTTAACCTCTGCTCTTTTTCTTCACTTTCTGCCCATTCTGCTTTTCCCAACCTTATCCAAGCTGGCTGATTTTTAGTCATCATGAATTTCACCTCCATCCTACACAAACCTTTTGGACATTATGTTCTCTCTGTTTAGAATCCTTTCTCTCCTCTGAACCTGGTTATTTCCGCCCCCTGGGCCCCCTTCAAATCACATCTCAGTTGACTCTACGGGAGTCAAGCCCTCCCAACCAGGTCAAACCTGAATTCTGTGTTCCCCAAACACCACTGACTTCTACATGTCTGCACTTACCACAGTTTTAATTTCACATTTACCTTTGTGTCCACTTGAATGTGGAAGGCATGGATACTGTCTCATTCAGCCTTGTATGTACCCAGAACAATGCTTAGCACAAATAGGAGCTAGTGATTATCTGAATAATGAATGGTTATTCACAGATTATTTCAGTGTGACGTTTGTGGATAGTAAATGTAGCACATAGGTAGTTGCAACTTAAATTAAACCCATGGAAAAGCATTGATTTCAGCTTTCAGTTGTGTGATAATTAAGAGAACAAGCCCTCTTGGCATTTGAATGGCAATTTATGATTTCTCTACATACATTACCCATAAAACCTTGCTTTTGTGGCTCAGACTCTCAAGTCCCATCTGTAGTCCAGAACTGTGGAAGCAACGAGCTGCCTTGCTATTCTTTGAGCTGTCAAAACATTGTGCCCTTTAGGTTGGGAAACAAAGACTGCTGTTCATTTTGTAAATTCTGAATTTTTCTACTAGTCCTCAGCCAAAACAGAATTTAAAGACAAGACACAGTGACTTTTCACGTAGATTAGGGAACTACTCACAAGTGCCATTTTTCTACTGTTCATGGTGTTTTGTTGTAGCTACAGTTGGAGTAATACTAAGCCAACTCAAGTCAACTCAGCTCAATGTAAAAAGAAGAGGGACGGAGACAAAGCTTTAGTGTGCTCCTGACAGCTTCAAAATTGGGAGCGATTTGACAAGTGTTCATCACATAGCCTTCAAAACTCACAGGTCGCCTCAAACCTTCTTATCTTAGGCAGGGCTTGAGAGCAAGGGTCCATAGAACCCTGTTCTGAAAAGATAGATTGTGCATTTACATAAACGCAGCTGCCATATTGCAACCAAGCAACACCCTGCTGCTTTGTATAAACAGCAAAGTAAACAATTCCCTGCTCTGAAGCTCCCAGCATCAAGATGATCATCCTCCTGGAGCTGCTCAGCTTGCCACTAAGAGACTGAGACTTAAAGTGCAATGAACAGGGAGCAATATTACTAATAGATTAAAATGACATGTGGGGCATTGGTAAGTCATTTATTTTAATATTTTCCTAAATGTGGGCTTTTTTGTGTGACTTGCATCAGAATGACCCATTCTCATCTGTCCCCTAAATTCTCTTTTCTTCTCTCCACTCCTTAGATCTCCCGCAGCAGGCTCTCTGGGGACAAGGCATAAATATCACATTTTAATACCTGCCCCTCAAGGGATCCTTATGGGCTATAAAGTTGGAAAGCCAGAGTGATTTTTGAGGCTGAGATGGTTAAAAGATGTTTACAGTGTTAGGTTTTTCTCTGCCAGAAGGCAGTGTTCTCTGAAATATGGCCGGGCTAATAAACTATTCTGGAAGTTAAATTTATGGCTTTTTTTTTGTCCCCTACTCACCCATTCTTTTTCTGCTGTATTGAGCCAGCCAGGCACGTATGTCTTTCTACCAAAATCTTAAACACCATAACAAATGAACTTTTTCTTATGAAAGGTTTTGCACGGCAGTCCAAACATTTTAGGTGGAATTTTTGACCTATTGTACACGCTACCAGGTTTTTGGGTTTTCTCTGTTTGAGAACAATTGTACTTAATTGTATTTTATAGTTTATTTGATGCCAATGTAAGGCTATTATTCCCTTGACACATGGTCTATAATGATTACCTTACAGTAAGAATCTGTTTGCCTTTGTCTTGTCTTACAAGCCCTGTTGGGGGTAGAGCCGTGAGGATTGCTGGAGAGTTTTGGCTGCCAGCCTGGCTCAGGCTTCAGTGAGATACACAAGCGTACTAGAGGAGGACACTCAAAGCTCTCCTCTGGCCTCCACACATGTACACATGGAGAGTACATGTACCCTTATATACACATGCATGTAGAACACCCCCAATTTTCTTAAGTATAGCTAGATGGTGTGTATATTTGTGTGTGTATATGTTTATACATGTGCGTATGTTTTTATATGTGCACATGCTTATGTGCATCATGTTTTTGCATTTGTATATGTGTGTGCACTTGTATGTTTGTATATGTATATACATGTATATGTAGGTATGTGCATGCATATATGTGTATGTATTAACAAGTTCCGGACACACAGTGACCTGGTGAAGATATGGTTCTTTGACAGAATGGTTAAGAGAAATAGTGGCTGGTCTTGATCGTTTTGGATACACTGGTAATCCAGTGCTGCACAGAATCACGCAGGTACATGCATCAACTTGCTACCACACGTTGTGACCCCTTTCTTCCTGTACAGCTAGTTTTCATGCCATAAAAATAAATAATAAAATAAGAAATGATCTTTAGTTTCTGAGCTGTATTTTTTTTCCCCAAGAAGAGCCTACATTTTCCTAAAGATGGGTTTCTATGTTGGGGGAAGTCTCAAGTTGCTGGGACCTGAAGGCCTGGTTAACTAGAGAGAAAATGAGGTTGTTTGTTTTTAGGCCCTTGTAGCACTCAGCATACAATGAAATAGCAGTGTGGACCCCCCCCCCCATGATTTCCTTTTGGATTACAGATTTCCCTGGAAACAGCAGGTTTGCCTCTTGAGAGCAAATATACATCGTAGAAAAATCTTACATGGGGTTAACATCTTTTAGAAGCCTGGCTAAATAATCAACTCCAGATCAGTTTAGCTTGGCATCCAGACTAAAGCAAGAGGCTTGTAGATAAACTCATAGCCTGCCCCCTCTGTGAGAGTGCAAAGCTGAGAGGGTCGGAGAGACGACAGGCAACCGAGTGCCTGGCAGTGTCTTTTCTTTTCAATGAGCTGTTTACTAAATTCTAGAGTTTATAATGAAAGCCAGGCTTCCTCTGCGACCCACGTAAACAAGCCTTGGCTTTTGTGCTATCAGGTTTTATGCGAGCAGAGCCATGGGGGCTCCTTTAGCAGTGGCTGCGTGGAAGGTTCCTGTTTGTTTACGTATGCACATATGTGCTCTGCAAGGAGGACAGTGAAGGGGCCTGCCAGGGAAAAGCCAAAAACAAGCCTTCCCCCACTTGAATCCTGAAGGCATACAATATGTAAACGACTTTCCGATTGAAAGACTTCTAAATTTGGTGTGGTTGCCAAGTTGCTAAATTGCTTGGGTTAGAAGCTTCCACACACACAACAGCCTGACAGGACACCGCCTCTTCAAAAACTAGGTGAGCATTGGACGGGAGCATTACAGCCAGCCGTTGCCATTTCCAAGCTAAATTCAAGGCTAATCCAGCTCTCCCCTACTGTTCCTTATGCCTGCTCCCTACCCCCACCCCCAACCCCAAACAAGCTGACTTTTGTCAGGAATGGGTAGAGACTTGGATGGTGTTGTCTTCCCTTGTTCGCAGAGGGACTTTATGCAGCTTAGCTGGCAGGCCCAGGATTTTGATAAAAGTTACTAGTGTAGAATTTAACAACATGGAGGGAAATAGTGCTCTATCTCTTGTATGAGTTGCAATTTTGGAAGATTCCATTGTGAGAAGCTCCCGAGGAGTTAGAAGTAGCTGAGAATGCAGTTATATAGAGACAGGGTCATCCCAACTGCCAGAAAACAAACAAACAAATGGTAAAGACAGAGAGATTTATTTGGTTTATAAACTGTAAGGTTTTTTTTTTTTTTCTTATTTAAAAAAACCCAAGAAACTGAAGTTGTTTTGAGGTCATCAAAGAACTACACAGCAGAGGCTTCGAGCTGATGGGAACTTCCGGGCAGTTGTTTCATTTTTATCGGATAAAATACATTTGGTTTCTCTTTTGACAAACCATGTATTTGTGAGGGAAGAAAAACGAACATGCACTGTTACTGGCCGCAGCGACATAAGAAGTCCTCCGGTTGCCAAAGGATACCACATGAAAGTGTCTGTGTGAGGGGAGGGGCCGGCAGGGGGGTGGGTGGGTGGGGCCAAGAAGGATGTTGCCTTAAGCCTCTTATGCTCAGAGTTGCAATTTGTGAACCAGCTGTGATGAAATCGAGCTCTGCACGAATCAGATGCGCCTGTCAACTTCCCAGGTGGGATTGCTTGGAGTTAATAGACTGAAGTCAGAGCCCCGAAAGCAGTGCATTCAGGGCAAGCAGAGAACACTCTGCAGAGGCTTTCCAAGAATCCCTCGGCATGGCAAGACAAGGCTATTTCGGGTCATACCAGGTAGGAGGAGGATGCGATGACTAGCGAGAAGTACTGAATCTCCGGGATTACTTACATTTGACTTCCATTGTTTTTTTTTTTTTTTTTCTCTCCTCGTTCAAATCCAGACATCATCTGAGAATGCCTTTCGGAATTGGCAGGACTGGGGTTGCTGGAGTCATGTGAACGGCCTCCGTGCACTTTGGGTCCATATAATCTAGCTGTGTTTGACAACATGATCTCTTTCTTCCCTTAGGTAATATCCTTGTTCACTTTTGCCATCGGTGTCAACATCTGTTTAGGATTCACAGCAAGTCGGATTAAGAGGGCGGAATGGGATGAAGGACCTCCCACAGGTAAGAGGAGCAGTTGTTAGCATTTCTGATTCTTTAGCAGTTCTGTGCACTTGGGCAAGCCTTGTCAGCAACTCAGGACATTCATCTTTCTGATGACCTTGCAGGGCGTGAATGCTTAAACCAATTATGTCTATAATTTGAGTGTAAAGAGTGTTGTTTTAATCAGAGACCTTTACTAAAGTTTCTCAACAGCTGGCTCTTCACAGATTTGTGAAGATTTGTTGGTAAACACTGGCATAAAAGGAGAACCTTTGTTCATAACTGAAGCCAGACTAAGTGCAGTGAGAACAGATACTGGTTTACTGTTGGAGGGGGCTGAGACTGACAGGGCTCCAGGAGGTACAGGGTGTGTGGGGGGAGCCTCGTGTGTTGTTGCCATATGGTATAAAGTACATTATTTGCTACCAGAGAGTTCTATCCCAGGAGTGAGAAGGAAGGATGTGAAAAAAGAAAAAAGGCAATAATTAAAAAAAAAAAAAAAAGAAACTTCATATTTAGCATGTTGGGAGTTTAAAAATTTACTTGAGACTAGAGGGGACCCCTCAAGGTGATTTCTTTAGAGAGTTTTGAGAGTAGCTAGCTCTGCACTTGGTGTCTTTCCTTCTGGGATAAGGCAAGGTGAGCTTTCTGAGCTTTCCTGACCTAACCAACCCATCTGGAGTGAATGGGGCTCCTTTGCAGCATGCTGCACCGAATGAACAGAGTGGGGCTTCATAAAGGAACGCTTGTGCAGGCCGAGGGGGCCCAGCTGACCTGGTCTTAAGCAATGGCTTGGTTAATTTCCTGGAAATTGGAGCTGCTGATGGTTTCAGAATTAAAAATTGCATTTGAAATGACAGGTACTCTAGGGGGCAATATTTTCTTCCCTTTCACTGACATCACAGTATGTTTTCTGCCTTCCTGGGAATTTGGTGTTTCTGTGCATTTCTCCACCAGAGCACTATGAAACACCACCTGTCTTTACACCATCATAAATGTGTACTGTTAAAATGAGGTGTAATGGAATATTGAATCTTCCACACAGCAAATGGGTTTCTTGAGTTAGGTTTGAGAACATTGAAGGAACCTTAGGAGCTGTGGGCGAGTGAGCTGAGGTGAGGCGTGCCTTGGGGGAAGAACAAGAATGAGACCGGATCTTAAAAAATTGTGGCCCCAGGGAGCCAAATGGACAAAACTGCATTGTGTTTCTTTGGGAGAGAGGGGAGGGGTCGCTGGGCCAGAAGAGAATGCTGTTTTTATCGGAGGCAAATGCTGCCTTCAAAGCCCTCTTTTTCACTCCTGCTAAGTCTGACTGTAACTAAAAGACAGGGCACCAGGTTCTTGGTGTGGCATGTGGCTCTCTCTGACAGCCCACTGCCAGGTCTTTCCACTGCGTTTAAAAGGAACCTTTTCCCCCCTGTTTTCTTTGAATGATACTGATAGGAATAAATGCTGTTTTGTTTTTTTTTAATGACTGCATTATTGTCAAACTTGACTTTTTTTTTCCTTCTTGGAAGTGGGTCATGAAGGCCCCAACCTGGGACCCTAGATCCACATCATAAGTGCTATGGTCCTAGGCAAGCCTCTTGTAATGTCTCAGCCCTCAGAAATGAGGATTAGTCTAAACAATTTTTGTTTCATCATCTGGATTATTAAACAAAACAAAACAATCCCCAGCTTTCTCCATCCTGTTTTATTCCCTATTAAATGTGTGTGACCTCTACCTGAAAACTTGGAAAGTGTGGATTAAATGTACTAACCCTGAAGACATTGCTCATATGACGAATGACTTCCATATGCTGTAGGAAACAGAGACAAGAACGAATGTGTCAATATTCCTTCTTGCAAGCTAGTTTAGTCTACAGGGTAACTTATCAATTAGATAGCATTAAGCACACCACAGAATACTTACTTCTTGAACTGTTTAGTAGAATCATTATCTTAAGCCTTTGTGGTATCGGTTGATAGTACATTTCTCCTATGTGGGGCTTAGTCTTAGGGTGCCACACAATTTACACCCAAGTTTTAGGATTTAGATATCCTTATGTGGTTTTTATTCTTTCTTTTAAAGTAGCATAACCTTGCGGTTTTTCTTCTTAAACTTTCTTTTTGATGCAGCTTACCTGCTGCCTACGTGCTGTAGTTCATTTCTGTTTGAATAGAAAAGACAAAAGATGCCTTTTAGAAACCGAGGGAAAGCTGAGTGTAGAGAGTTTTTTATATCTTTCTAAAATGCTAACTACACTTGAAAGAGGAGAACGTCCTAAATAATACAAGTGATAGGCTGTTCTGACCATTAGCAAAACTTTTACATCAGAGAACATTGGGTAGGTTTTTCCTGCACTTATTAAAATAAGAGTCAGGAGAGAAAGCACATCTCACCCCCCCCCCCCTTTAAAAAAAAAAAAACCAACAACACTCTCGGGCTCCAAAGAAATCCTCCAAATTCGGTGCCGTCAGGTATTTCACAAACAAGAAACAGAGAGACTGTTCATTTATATGTGGCCAGGGCATCCGAAAGCAAGCAGCTTCTTGTTTAGTCTTGGTAGCTCCTCAGGACTCCTGGGTACCAGGAGAGAATGTTTTGCATACGTGAGTATTCTCACTGCTCACCGCCCTCACTGCTCACTGCTCCAAGGCTGTGACCATGCAGAGAAGCTGATAATTAACTAGCTAACACACTTGTTGCCTGCATTTATTGTTAGGACCTGATGGTCTGTTAGAACTGGGGTGGGGGGTGGGGGAATAAGAGAGATGTAGGGAGTGTAGAAAGGCCAGAGTGAGTTATAAAGCTAAGGAGAGGGACACTAAGGTGAACAGGATGGCAGAAACCAGATTTCAAAGGAAATATAAATGAGTTTAGTTGGATACTGTTGTTTCAAACATCCGACGTGGTTACTCTTATTTCTCTTTAAGATGAAACGAAAATGCATGTGCATGCAGTTGTCTGCAAACAGGCATGTGTGTGCCATGTAGTATGTCTGGAGTAGTGGAGGATTGTGCTTATAGAAGCTATACTTTCAATACTTTTTCAGTCCCGAGGTAGACATGGTTACTCTTTGAAATAGAAGCACTGTGACCCTTGAAGGACAAAACAGTATTTGTGAGCTTATGAATACTTGGCTAATAAAAATTTGATAGTTCAGTCCAATTTATCATCATTTTTATTGATTTGAAAGGAAAGTTTAAAAGCACGTGATTGATGAATTTGTGGGTAAATAAGAAATGAAATGCATAAGAAGCAATTTTATTAGAAAATAAAAAATGTTAGGGGTGTGATTGTGCATGCCTGTAGTCCCAGCGCTCAGGAGGCAGAGGCAGGCAGATCTCTATGAGTTTGAGGCCAGCCTGGTCTACAAAGCCAGGACAGCCAGGGCTACACAGAGAAACCCTGTCTTCAAAAACAGAACAGAACAAAACAAACAAACAAAACAAAAAAGAAAGAAAGAAATGTTGCTAGGCATGAGATGACTCCTGTTCTTTGATAATTTTACAGTTGAGAGCAATTAACTACCAGCCAATCAGAATGCAGGAAGCTCTAAAGCTCACGGATGACCAGTCTGTAAGGACAGTGATCAGATGGGCGTAATGCACAGTGCGACTTGGATGTTAGACTGAACACAGAAGCCGGGAATTGGAGTCCATGGGGTGAAGTCATTTGACTTAAGATTCAGGGACACCGTACATTTTTCAGTTCTCTGTTGAGTGTGTCTCCATGTAGTGATTTTTCTATTTACTTTTATACAGCAGAGCGCTCTCTCTCTCTCATGTATCTATATCTGAAATTTCAGTGAGCTTTGTGCAACACAGATTCCTTCTTTTTGTTTCTTTCTCGATTTTTCTTTTATTGAAAATAGATTTCTTTCATACAGTATATTCCAATTACGGTTCCCCTCCCCAATCTCCTCCTAGGTCCTCCCCACATCCCCTCTCATCTGAATCCACAATATTTCCATCTCTCCTTAGAAAACCAACAAGCACCTAAAGAATAATAATAAAAGAAGATAGCACAAACAAACAAACAAACAAATGAAAAAGAACCAAAGAAAAAGCACAACAAGAAACACACACACACACACACCCCATAAAGATACAATTTTTTCATTACAATTTATTCAGATTACATCCCAATTGTTTACTCTCACTTGTATCTTCCTGTTCCCCCTCCCTCCCTCTTTTGCCCTATTCCCCTCCCCTAGACCTTTGACAGAAGGGGACCTCCTCCCTCATCATATGACCACAGCCTATCAGGTCTCATCCAGATAGCCTGCTTCTCCTTCCTCTGAGTGCCACTGGGCCTCCCCATCAAGGGGAAGTGGTCAAATAGGGACACCAGAGTTCATGTCAGAGGCAGTCCCCGCTCTCCCCATAACTGTGGAGAATGAGCTGTCCATTGGCTAGATCTGAACCTGGGTTTTAGGTTTATTGCATGCATTGTCCTTGGTTGGTGCAGCAGTTTGTTCAGGACCCCCCAGGTCCAGATCTGCCAGCCTTGATGGTCTTCTTGTGGGGCTCCTGGACCCTCTGGGTCCTTCTAGCACCCCATTTTTCCATACAGCTGTCACCTGGAGTCCATCAGTGAATCCCAGCATCTGTCCCAAGCCCCAGCTGAGTGGAGACACTCATAGGACATCCATGTCTGGCTAATATCCATTTATAAATGAGTATATACTATGCATGTCTTTCTGGGTCTGAGTTACCTCACTCAGGATGACCATTTCTAGTTCTATCCATTTGCCTGCAAATTTCAAGATTTCCTTGTTTTTAATAGCTGAATAGTATTCCATTGTGTAAATGGACCACAGTATCTTTATCCATTCTTTGGTTGAAAGACATTTAGGTTGTTTTCAGATTCTGGCTATTATGATTAAGGCTGCTATGAACATAGTTGAGCAAATGTCCTTGTCTGGTGGAGCATCTTTTGGGTATATGCCTAGGAGTGATATAGCTGGGTCTTGAGGTAGCACTATCCCCAATTTTCTGAGCAAGCACCAGATTGATTCCAAAGTGGCTGTACAAGTATGCACTTCCAATAGCAATGGAGGAGTGTTCCTCTTTCTCCACATCTTCACCAACATGTGCTGTCACTTGAGTTTTTGATCTTAGCCATTCTGGCAGATATAAGATGGAGTCTTAAGAGTCATTTAAACACAAGGTTTTTACTTTTTAAAAATACATTTTATTAATTTATTCATATTACATCTCAATTGTTATCCCATCCCTGTATCCGCCCATTCCTCCCTCCCTTACATTTTTCCCCTTACTCCCCTCCCCTATGACTGTGAATGAGGGGGATCTCTTCCCCCTGTATATGCTCATAGGGTATCAAGTCTCTTCTTGGTAGCCTGCTATCCTTCCTCTGAGTGCCACCAGGCCTCCTCATCCAGGGGACATGGTCAAATATGGGACAGCAGAGTTCATGTGAAAGTCAGTGTCCACTCTTCACTCAACTGTGAAGAATGTCCTGTCCATTGACTAGATCTCGGTAGGGGTTCGAAGTTTACTGCCCATATTGTCCTTGGCTGGTGCCATAGTTTGAGGAGGACCCCTGGCCCTAGGAAACCTACAAGAAGAACACAAGAGTTTTAAATGGATAAAAATCAGCCAATCTTTCAAAATCATGACTGGAAAAGAACACCCAAAATTTGAAACTTTGCATATAAAAATTGAAAACTCTTTAATTAATGATGTAGTCTTTAGTCAATGGATGTAGTGCTTAATGTAGAACTTAGTCAATGGGTATAGTAGTTAATGCCTATAATCCCAGTATTTGGGAGCCTGAGACAGGGAGATTGAAAGTTTGAGGCTATCCTGTGCTACATTAAGAGACCCAGTATCAACCAATCAAATCCAACAATCTTCCTTTGTTAGTCAAATAATGCGGCCATGCTGTGCTGTTCTGAAATCTTAGCTGAGCAGCTGCTAGCTGAAATGCAACTCATGGCTTGATTCTTCAATTAGAAGAAACAATTTTGAAAGCAAAGTGCCATGATAAGACCGATGAACATAGTGTATGTTGGAAAAGGTGTATGGAGAAGCTTTTGCCTTTTCTGTGTTATAAGGTTGCTGTCTACATTTGTGGTTGAGGGAGTTAACATGTTCTTGTTTGCTAGCAGCTTTGCAAAGTACTCAGATTTATGTGATCAACTACATTGAGTGCCATTCAAATGATCTAGAGGTTAATTTAGAGTTTTAAAGTTTTCATTAAAATGACATAGTATTCTACACACAAATATACTGTGTTTATAGACACAGTGTTTTCAGAGTAAAGATATTTGAAAACTTGCCAGGTGGACCCATTTATCTACTTCTGCCTCTCTCTCTCTCTCTCTCTCTCTCTCTCTCTCTCTCTCTCTCTCTCTTTCTCTCTTCCCTACCTCTATCATATCTCCTCTTACCCTATGAAATCTGGCCTGGCAACTGTGGAGAGGAGACAACAGCGGATGTTTTTAGAAACTCTATACTTAGGAAGCAGTGAAAACTGACATTTGAATCTGTGTATAAACTGATGGTGCTTGTTAAGGAATGAAGTAAAAGCCCCCAGAAAAAAAAGGAGGAAATGCAGCTCAGCCAAAAAAGAATGATGAGGTTGCCTGGTGGTGGTGGTGCATGCCTTTAATCCCAGCATTTGGGAGGCAGTTGCAGGTGAATCTGTGAGTTCGAGACCAGCCTGGTCTACAGAACGAGTTCCAGGACAAGGAAAGCTACACACAAAAACCCTGTCTCGAAAAACAAAGAATGAAAAACCAAAACAAGGTGAGAATGAATGTGCTATGTTCTTCAGAAGAGGTGTGTGACAGCATTCCAGTCTCTAGGCGGATGGCATCCTGAATGCTGTCCACACATCCCAAGCCTTTGCTTGCAGGTTACACATGAGACAGGAAACTAGGCAGAAGGGAACCTGCTCTGTTTGTATGCATAAGAAGGCTACATAAGAACAGTCCGCAACCCATTTCAGGGCTTTGTTCTCAGCAGACACCTGGGCTGAGCACTAAGAATAGTGGGCACTGATAGGGAACATCTGCACTCCTGTCAGGACCAACCTGTTAGAAGAAACTTAAGTTCACCCAGCTTTAGGCTAGGCTAAAACACTTGAAAATTTAAATCTCACTACCCTTACCGGCCATCTTCTAGATTCGAATTTTCCTCTTAACAAGACGATGGAGAGGGAATATGATTGAGAATATAGAGTAGAGTCAGCCTTGATGCCCCTTGTCATCAGTTAGCCTCTTCCCGATAGTCCAATTAAATTGTCAATAGCCTGTGGCTTTTTATATGTCTGCAGAATAAACAATACCAGAGGCGTACAGTTTTATCTCTTTCTCTGTGCATGTGCGCAGTGAGGTAAACTATGCTAGAAAGAGGTTTTACTTAACAATTGAAAATAACCTTGCCTGTTCCTATCTGAATTACAGATTTGAAAGAAAGAAATTGTAATTTACATCTGCGTTCTGTTAAACCGTGAAATTATACTTTGGTGAGATGGAGCACCCAGCACTGGTGCTGTTGTGTAATTCAGTTGGTGTGTATCCATTTTAAAACTCAAAGTCCCTCAAAACTGACTTATATAGACCGGCAACATTTGCCTTTTAAAATTAGAGAACAGACAGACTTTATCTCTGAAGGGAAAGAGCATCGTTTGAAGATGCAGCTTAAAGGCAGCCTATAATTTGAATGTCATAGGAGTACCGACAAGGACCTCCACCACACCCTCTTCTTCTTGCTTGGTACTTGTGAATGCTTTTTGTTTGCTTGCTTTTTCATCTTCCTTACTCTGTGATGCTACGGCTGTCTCGAAGGAACTATGGGATGGCAACAGTTCCCTGCCATGTCATTTTCCTTCTCTCAGCGTGATACAGAGGTGTTTATGGTTTCTCCTGATTGAGATCAAAATAGAGGAGGGTCTAGGTCGGAAATCTCAGGTGTGTCATTGAGTAGCCTTTCCATATTTGGCATTGGATCAATTCTAATTGAAAGGCAAATCTTCAAAAGGACTAGGGCTTGAGAGATGCCTCCGAGTGGAAAGGTGCATTTCTCTTAAGTCCAAAGGACCAGTGTTCGAAGAACCCATGTAAAGCTGCAAGGAGAGAATCAACTTTAGGAGGCTGTAATCTACCTTCCACATGTGTGCCATAGCATGTGCACCTGCAAACATCCACATGGATAGAATAATAATAAGTACAACTCCCCAAAACAAAACACAACAACAACAACAACAACAACAACAACAACAAAAATCTATCCTTAGGCTGGATTTAGGCAGAAGGACACAGACACTGGGTAAGGAATTTTTAAAAAGCCAGTATACAGAGGGTGACTTGTAGAATGAACAGGACTGTACTTGTTATGACAGCAGAGGGATGGGAAAGGCCAAGTGAATTCTCAATTCAAGTTCTCTCTGTCTCTCTGTCTCTGTCTCTGTCTCTCTCTGTGTCTCTGTCTCTGTCTCTGTCTCTGTCTCTGTCTCTGTCTCTCTCTCTCTCTCTCTCTCTCTCTCTCTCCCCCCTTGCTCCTGTTTACTTACTGATTTTGTTATTTTGAGACAGGGTCTCACTAAATAGCTCTGCCTGTCCTGGAACTCACTATGTAGATCAGATTGGCCTCAAACTCACAGAGCTCTGCCTGCCTTGGCCTCCCAAATGCTGGGGTTAAAGGAGTGCACCACCATGTGTGGCTCTCTTTTTTTGTTTTTAAAGGGAGACCATCTCAAGTTTCTTGGGGTTACTGGATTAGAAAGGCTCTTTACATGGCTCATAATTGCAGACTATCCTTTCTGTCATTCTCAGCTTAGCTCACTGTTGTCATCCAAGAATGAATTTTGGCCCATATTTCCCCTGACTCACTCACTCCTAACTGAAGCTGCTGATAGCCCAGACACTGAGATGTGTCTCTGCAGGACAGATGCAACTCTGACTGCTGTCTTCAGTAGAAATCTTGGCCAGAAGGACAGTAGCTGCTAACGCAAGCTGTTGAGAGGGTTCAATCTTTTCCAGTGACAGCCAAGGGGCAAATTGAGAGAATGACTGTTTTTGTAAGAAAAATATTTGCAAAATCACCTTGGTAGGATGGGCAAAGAATGATCGGATCACAACCCAGCTTAGGATGTATACAGGTGTTTTAGAAGTAAAGGATCCAGCAACACATTTTGATGAGGAATGCAAACATGGTGCATAGACAATAAAAATGATTCGAATATTGTCTGGGACCTCACAAAGAAGCCAACACAGGGTGAACGAATGCCTTCAGATCTCATTTCTTTTTCCCAGCTATTAGAATAGCTGGCCATGTTTACAGACACAGCTCAATAAGAGCAATTGCTACTTGAATTGATTAGACAGCCCTTGGAATGGTTCTATGCAAGCACTACCCTTAAACAAAGAACAGTCATCCACAAGTTTTTCATTATCTTCTCTTCTGCTATGGGATTTTCCTCTATTTTTCCTTCTTGCCTGCCATAGTTTCTTATGGCTCAGCATGTACAGTTGATAGGTTGGCCAAAATCAACAGAAAAGTGTGGTTTATGGAGCAGAGGTAAGACGCTACATTGCAAACAGACACAATTTTTTCAACGGAACTGATGTGGTTTGTATTTATTTCAACATCCCCAAATCAACTGTGAGAAAGCATTTCCCATACACGGTCTAGTGAGTCTGTCTAATGTCAATTGATCCACTGCCATAAAGGCTAGGATTGGCCGACTCTGATTCTGAATGGGAGAGTTGACTAAGGCATGAACTATATACTCAAATAAATGGCATGGATGCATCGAGAACCGCCACTTAATATCTATAATCTTCCATCTTGCTTGTGCTTGATTTTTAAAAGTGATATATATGTATTGCAAAAAGGGTAATTTTCTAAACATAGAAGTCACAAATATCATGTTATAAGTAACATTTGCTAAGACAAGCTACATATTTTGTGATATATATTTCATCTACCTGCATGCGTGGAAAATAGAAGACAGTGAACTAAAAGGCGGGGACAGTTATCTGTGAGTTTGTAAAATGTTGCAAATTTCAAACTAGAGGATTTTTTGAAAGACAATTTTTAAATAAAATAAGCTTTTATGTATCTGGCTTTATTTTGGGGCCCACTCCACAATATTGATGACTTCTCTTTTTTTTTTCGTTCTTTCTTTCTTTTTTCTTTTCTTTTTTTTTTCTGAGACAGGGTTTCTCTGTGTAGCCTTGGCCATTCTGGACTCACTTTGTAGACCAGGCTGGCATTGAACTCACAGAGATCCTCCTGCCTCTGCCTTCCTTAGTGTTGGGATTAAAGGCATGAGCCACCATGCTCAGCTTGCAGTATGTTTTTTTAAAACAGGAAGTGAACTCTTATTCCAACAGGGGCACTCACTATTGCATATGTATGTACTAATAATCATAATCATGAGTAGAGCAGACATTGGTTACTCCGAGCATGTTTGGTGTCCTGATGTACTCTTCGCACAGGTTATTTCGTTCAATTCTCCTTTCACTCTGGACTGGCTTTCATGAGCCTCCCATTTTACAGATAAGGAAGCTGTGGGTTATGCAAGCTGGACAACATGCTTGAGGTACCCAGGTAGCAGGCACTGAAGACAGGCTCCTCAGCCAGAGTTTGCCTGCATTTTCACCCCAATTGCTTCCAAGTGTCACTCTTGCATTAGTGACATGGGCCACTCCCTAAAACTGTTGTCTTTGCCTCTCCTTTGACCTGGCAGTATTATCTGACTCTCCATGGACCAACACGTCTGGATCCTGCAAGGGGAGATGCTTTGAGCTTCAAGAGGTTGGGCCTCCCGACTGTCGGTGTGACAACCTGTGTAAGAGCTACAGCAGCTGCTGCCATGACTTTGATGAGCTCTGTTTGAAAACAGGTAGGTGACTTCTGGGGGCCCCTCTCCTCCAGCAAAAGGCTTAGTGACTGATTCTTAGCTGCTGTGCATCTCTGCTTTGGCCTACTCATATAGTGGATTTTAGTTTGTTTCTTGAAGGACTGATGGTTGTGTGAAGAACGTACTCTGTGTGAATAACTTGGTTCAGACGTTCTTGGCCCAGGCAAGGAAGGTGCTTTCCAACTGCAGGCACTGTAGGTTGGTTTTTAAAGCAGTTGTGGCCAGGTCTTTGTCCATCCTCTTCACCTCACGTTCGTGGCTGAGGCTTGTGCACAGTTTGAAAGTACTAGGTTTAAAACTAGTCCTCTTCCTGTGTTCTGTGCAAATGGAAACCATTTATTCAATCAATCTGGGGTCTTGTGCTCTGGGCAGCTCTGAAATCTTCTACACTTTCCTGTTTCCATTTATCTTGTAGTGGAATGGCCATCAGAACAGATGAGCTATTGAGTGGATGCACATGAGTCAAAGAAAAAGTAGCCTTGAGGAATTTTGTCATCATACTTACTCTGTTTTCAAAGCCAAACATTTTTAGACAGGACTTTTGGAGTATCTTGCAGGCTTACCACCTGCAAGATGGTGTTTCTGGGTAAAAACTTCATGCAATCTATCTAAGAAAAAAATGGCAAGGATTCCTGCTTTGAATATTGAAAACTGGCTTCTCAGCTCCCCTGACAAATTATGACTTCTGTGCATGGGTGGTATTTTGGAAAGACCAACTTAACCATTGCTATTTGTCTGATCTTTTTAATGAGCCATTATTGACTTAAACCTTAGTTCCTGATTTATTTGAAAAGGCAACATAAAGGCCCTTACTAATTGGGATTTATTTTCCCCCACAGCCTGCAAAATATAAGGGTTTCATTGCTTTCATTTTGTGTAATGCATTTCCTAAGCAAGCCGAGACATTTTTGTTGTGGATTTCCTATGGAACTTCTATCAGCTTCTTCAACTGCAACTCCACGAGCTTAAGCTCTGAGTCTCTTGTAAGCTGAGTGTTTGGGTGGAACTGACGTCCCAAAGAGCTCTGGGATGCTAAGACATAAGTGCCAACCAGAAACCTGTGTCTGTTTGCATGGAGAATTTAGAACATTTTATGTTTATGCCTTACTTGGAGCATCTTGTCCCCAGTAAGCTATGTCAATCTTCCAACATTCTGGTCTTAAAACTCCTTGCAAAGTGTAACGAACCCCTGATTCTAGTTTAGTTCTCTTTGAATGTAGCTCATGGCTTTCTTTCTAGCTTAATACACACTATAACACCATTCTGTAAAGGACTTCATTCTCCAGTGTCTAAAGCCAACATGTATTGAATGTGGAAGAATTAAATGTCAAATAACAAGAAAAAGTTGAAAGGGGAAAACAAAAGGTCTTATGGTTCTGCTATGCCACTACAGGAAGCAAGCCAGAGATTTCTGTATAAACTCTTTTTTTTCTGATTAGCATGTCTGGATATTGTATGTATATTTATGTGTGTATTTATATATACAATCATGTGGGAGACAGCATCTGTGCCTCTAAGCCTTTTTAAACTCCAGCCTTTCAAATGGCAGCATAGCATTCCATTGGGTTGGAGCATAATTCACTGACTATTCCAGGTCTGTCTATTCAATCACCTGGCAAGGGCTCCTCTTGGTAGACTGTCATGAAGCCTTGCTTTAGGATGAAGGCTTCAAGTATCCATGTGTGTTGTAGTTTAGGGACATTTTCCTGGACCATTCTTTCAGCAGCCCTTCTACTACACCATTCATGCCTTTTGCCTCCTTTCCCATGGCTGAGTGATGGTGTCTGTTAGTTACATGCATGTGGTCTGTCTTTCTGTTTTGGATATGAGCTCCAGGAAGATGGAGCCCTTGTCTTTTGTGCTTTGCTATACCCTCAGCACCCAGAGGATGGAAAACAATGAGACAGACAGATTATGGGAAATGGGGAAACTAAATATAAATACGTGGATTAGCCCTCAAATTCAAGAATCATAGGTCATTTCCATCCTCATTATAAAGGCATTTAATGAATATCCATTGAATAGCTAGAATGTGGTGGTTATTCTCACAGTCTTATATCTTATAAGGAACAATATGCTTTTGTTTTTCTTAACTTTCCTTAAGACTTGTAGTTTATTTTCTTAAAACTATCAATAAAAATATAATATTAGCAATATTAGCACTCTGATTAAAATAAAAGGGTTACTTTTTTCAGTGTTTCTTTGATGAACCGAATCCTAAGCTTGGTAAGGATGCTGTGTCACATTCACTGACTTCTTTAGGAGCAGGGAGCTTCCTTTTGTAGATGGCCACTTTGAGATTTGGAAGTCATTGATGCTTCTTAATGTTCTTTTCCTTTTGTGGTACTCAGGGCCGTTCTGGATGGGTGGGGTTACTCTCTGACTTTCTGGGTTTTGTTTTTCTATGAGAGCTTGGTTCTGCTGTGAGCTTGCCCTCTGCTTTTAAAAAAGTAGAAATCCTATCTGTAAGTTCTTCAGATGTTTTCTTGGCCTCTGGCTGACTCAGGTTTCATAAACAGATTAAATGCTGTGGGCTTCTGGCTCTTTTTGTTGGAACCCCCTTATAAGCAACTGTGGCCTCTTTCATTTGGTTTGTGTGCATCAGTGAGAGTGTTTCCTTGTAATGCTTTCAGCTCGTGGCTGGGAGTGCACCAAAGACAGATGTGGAGAAGTACGGAATGAGGAAAATGCCTGTCACTGCTCAGAAGATTGCTTGTCTCGGGGAGACTGCTGTACCAATTACCAAGTGGTGTGCAAAGGTACGTGCTCTTAGAATGCCTAGAGCCATTAAACACTGGGCATGTGCCAAGACTTCCTGAGTTGTCTGGATATAACACCTTAGGTGTGGATTTGGAGGTGGGAAAATTGTTATTTTTAATTTGCTTATTTTATGTGTATGAGTGTTTTCCCTGTATGAATATCTATCTATCTCTATCTATCTATCTATCTATCTATCATCTATCTATCTATCTATCTATCTATCTATCTATCTATCTATCTTTCTATATATCAGGTGTGGACAGTGCCTGTGGATGTCAGAAGAGGGCATCAAGTTGCCTGGACCGGGAGTTGTGGGTGGTTATAATGCACCATGTAGATGCTGGGAACCAAACTTAGGACCTCTGAAAGAGCAACAAGTGTTTCTAACCACTGAGACATCCCTCTAGCCTCAGAACTATACTTTTTAATTTTTCACACTTTTTCTTAGCTGTCATCATCTGTTTTTGATTGATTTAAAGCAGCAAAAAGTAAATAGACACCTGAGAATTAGATAAGACACCATAACAACAAACATATTTCTGAGCTTCATTTCCTGGTTAATATAAGGTCTCTTAGCACCTGAGTCTGGAATTTGGTCTAAGAAGTTTATTGAGAAAATGATCCACAGGAAAACCATGTGAGAAGGTCAGGGAAGTGGGATTGGGAAGGGGGCGTGGCAATGCAAGTTGTCATAGGTGAGCCTTGCCTTGGCTTGTATGATGGCTAACCTGAGAGTGTGTAGAATTACCTGGGATATGGGGCCTCTTTCAATGCCTATAGGGGGAATTATTTTGATTCCTTACTTGCATTAAGTGATGTGGAGCGACCCATATTTACACACACACAAATGAGATTTTAAGGTTTCGTTTTCTGTACATGAGGGGTTTGGCCATACGCATGCCTCATTACCATGGAGGTCAGTAGAGGGTATCAGATCCCCTGGAACTGGAGTTAAGGATGGTTGTACATAGGTGCTAGAGACAGAACCCTGGTACTCTGTAAGAATAATATGTGCTTCTGTGTTAACTCACTCATTATGATAATTTCTAGTTCAATCCATTTGTCCACAAATTTCAGAAATTCCTTGTTTTTAATAGCTGAGTAGTATTCCATAGTGTAGATGTACCACAGTTTCTTTATCCATTCTTTTACTGAGGGACACGTAGGCTGTTTCCATGTTCTGGCTATTATGAATAAAGCAGCTATGAACATGGTTGAGCATATGTCTCTGTTGTGTGGTAGTGCATCTTCTGGGTATATTCCAAGGGTGGAATAGCTGGGTCTTGAGGAAGCCCTATTCCCATTTTTTCTGAGAAAGCGCCAGATAGATTTCCAAAGTGGTTGCAAAAGGAGTTAAATGTTATATACCCACTTATATCGAGACACTAGTCCAAAGGGTATGTCCCTATGAAAAACTTTACCTACCAGGAAAGTGGGTCAGAGGGGAGGACATCCTATTGAGACTTTAGGTATGAGAAGCCTGGGAGAATGAGGAAATAGAAGGATCCAGTGGGTCCTGGAAAACTACAGGTGGGTCTGGGCCCTGGGGTCTTCCGCAAACTATGGCAACAGCGAAGGAAAATATAGGCAGTAAACTTCAAACCCCTACCCAGACTAGCTGATGGACAGGACATTCTCCACCGTTAAGTGGAGAAGGAGATCTCATTTTCACACAAACTCTGGTGCTCCATATTTGACCATGTCCCTTGGATGGGGACGCCTGATGGCGCTCAGAGGAAGGATAATAGGTCACCAAGAAGAGACTCGATACCCTATGAGCATATACAGGGGGAGGAGGTCCCCCTCAGTCACAGACATAGGGGAGGGGAGTAGTGGGGGGAAGCAGGAGGGAGGGAGGAATGGGAGGATACAAGAGATGGGCTAACAACTGAGATGTAATATGAATAAATGAATAAAAAATTAACAAAAAAAGAATAATATGTGCTCTTAGCCATCGAGCCATCTCTCCATCCCCCAAGACAGGCATTTTAAAAATAACTTTTATAGAATTTGTTCTTTGAAGGTTTCATGCACCGTGTGTAGTCCTTTCTACTCACTGTAGTCCTCCACCCACTTTTACCTCCTTTCTACTCCCATTGTCTCCTCCTCTCTAAATTTCACACAGGTATGTCATTTGGTTTTGTTTTGAGCCCCACTGAATTTAACTGTGTCCAACTGCATGGCTTAGTTTAACTGCCCCTCCTCCCCCACGATTCAGCAGCAGTCAGCAGGTCACCGTGGTTCCCTCGCAGGCTGGTGCTTAGCTGTTGGCAGCCTCATTCTCTTGCAGGCCCATTGCAGGCACCTGCAGCCGCTATGGGTTTGTGAGTACACTGGCTCGGCCATGCCATGCTCACAAGTCAACACTTTACAGCTCTTCTCTTGTTTTTACAGCCTTATGTTCTTCTTGCACCTTCTTCCACAGTGTTCCTTGAACTCTAGAGAGTATAAATGTCCTATTTAGGGCTGAGCATTGAACCAGGAAGACCCATCTCAAAAGTGAGCAGGTCCAGTGTCTGGGCAGAGGCTCCTGGACTGTGTACAATGAAGCTGAACACTGGTTGGCATGCAGGTTCTTGCTGTGTGCTTTCTAATTGTGAACAAGATGAGACAGGCTGCCCCACCTCCCTGTCACCTTCAGTCCCTTCCATGTGGACTGTCCCTTGATCCTTGAGCTGAATAAGCCCTTTCTCCTTGGAGTTGTTATTCTCAGACTATTTTATCATAGCGACAGGAGAAGAGACTCTGTGGTAAAGAGTAAATCACAGAGTCATCTGAGGCATTGGAGCATGACTTTTGCTCCCAGTGCATGTAAGCTATTTACCCGGGCCCCAGCAGCAGCCTAGAGCTGGGGGTACTTGTTGATGAAGACACTAAAGCATCAATAGATGCAGTTACAGCCAAAGCCTTATGTGTATAGTGTGTGTGTTGATGCAGAAAATGATGCTTTTATGATATTATAATGGTCAGGGACCTACAGAAAATATAAAGGACATTGCTTCTGATGTGAGAGGCACTTCAGGAACCACACCAGCCACTTAGGGATGGTTAAGCAAAAATCCATGGCTTTCAAAAAAATCTATAGCTCAGCCAGTCGGTGGTGGTAGTCACCTTTAATCCCAGCATTTGGGAGACAGAGGCAGGTGGATCCCTGTGAGTTCGAGGCCGGCCTGGTCTACAATGCGAGTCCAGGACAGCGAAGGTTACACCCAGAGAAACTCTGTCTTGAAAAACAAAAAACAAAACAAAACAACAACAATAACAGCAACAACAAAAAATCTATAGCTTACATCACCTCTAATTTCCTAAATTAAGTCCTTTTCCCATCTCTGGCACAGAATGTTTGTGAAACATTTCTTAAATGACTTTGGGGAATGGCTAGGGATACACTATGTGGAAGATTCTTGGTTAAATCCCTCGTTAAGAAAAGAAAAGAAAAAAGATTTCAGGAAAAAAGGAAGTCCTTTCTGTGAGGTGTAAATGGCTCTGGAAACTGCCCTTTACTGCTCTTACTTTGTGAAGCTTCCGCTACTCCTAGTTAGGCTTTTATTTTGAAGTGTAACATTTGCCAAGATTTTATTTCTCCTTTCCTTTTAATCTTTATGCAGTAAATATAAGGGGAAGGCACAGAGGCTACAAGGAGAAAAGCCCTGGATGTCATTAGTCACTGAATCATGACAGGTTAAGGCCATTTTTGGTGGTTTGAACTCTGACTTTGGTACTTTCTTTAGTGAGCCTCACGTGGCTCGGAGTTGCTCGTGCTTGGTAAAGCTAATTGAGCTTCTTTACTAGCTTGCCTGGTCATCCAATAGCTGTATGGTTCTGGGCCGTAGGAGACTTCTAGTATTCTTCATACGGGAGAAGTGTCTGTAAGATATTGGTCACAAGTTTCATGTATGTTCAAGACATAGTTTTTGTCTGTCTTAGAGAAACTTAAGGTGAATTCTTATTGTTACGGGTAATTTTATTTCCAAAGACTTTCATCTCTAAATCTTTTCTGTTGCTAATTCAAAATATCCGAGGCTAGGCCTTTTAGTCCATCCCTGCCCCCCCAACTCCCGCCCCCACCCATGACAGAGTTTCTCTGTGTAACAGCCCTGGATGGCCCAGAACTCACTTTGTTGACCAGAGTGGCCTTGAACTCACAGCGACCTGGAGGCTGGGATTTTTTTAATGGATAAGATCACTCATAGTTTAGAGGCTAAAAGTCTCCTTTTGGAAAACCCCATCTGTTTGATCTCGGATGATGACTGTCCTAACACTGCAGACTCTTGTCACAGTGAAGGGAGTCTGCGGATGCTCCCGTAAGACACTTCGTTCCTGTGGGAACTAGAGAAGTCCTAAGAGATATCCATTGATCTCCTGTAAGAGTGGTGATCCCACAACCTTGTTTCGTTCCACGAGGCTCTCTGCCTCTTAAAGATTTTGCCACTTCAAGCCCTGCCACATGGGAGACGGATACTGTAGTGCTCGAACTTTTGGGGTACAAACCACAGCAGAAGCCTAAAACTATCAACTGTGGGCCGAGGAAACGATGGTTCAGTGAAAGTGTGAGGACGTGTGGAAGAATTCAGGTCTCCAGAATCCATGTGAAAAGCGAGGCAAGATGGTGGTAGATGGAGACAGTCAGATCCTGGCATCTTATTGGCCAGCCAGTCTAGCCGATCCGTAAGCTTCAGGCTTATAAAAAGCCCTTGCCTCAGAAAATCAAATGGGTAGTGACAGAGAAAGACACCGGACATAGACCTGTGGTCTCCACACATGGCAGCGCTCATATCCTTAGAGCTTGATGCAAAGGTAAGAGGGAAAGACAGCTGGGATTTGATTTATAAATTCAGTACTCTTCACACGCTCATCGGAAAAAACTCTCTTGCAATTTTTTTTCTTATCCCTGAATATTGTTATGACAACAGAAGTCTCTTCTTCATCTGAGGGGAAGTTGTGTCGTGCCTTCTATGGCTTTGAGATATTTAGTGGCAGGGGCGAGAACGTTCCATCGAATGACCAAACAGTTTATTTTTGGAGGGAAACAAACATGAAATCTTGTCCACTGACGCCACTTTTTTCTTTTTTAAATCTACAAACCATTTAGGCTCTGAAAGCTGAAATAAACACCATTTGAGGTTATTAAATCTTAGCTTTCCCACCATGTATGGGTGTACTTTAAAAGCCAAAGCAGACACTAGACTTTACTTCAGAATTTCTTTTTAGATGGTATCCCCTAAACAAGTACCAAATAGGACACTGAGTCTGGCATTGTACTTCTGCTCTCTGGATGGTGTCTATAAATAGACCTCACAATAAATGTCCCCATTTTTTCTTGTAGGAGAATCACATTGGGTGGATGATGACTGTGAAGAAATAAAAGTCCCTGAATGCCCTGCAGGGTGAGTGTATTTTGTCTTGTGCATATTATAAAGTAGTCCACATTCCTTGATAAGCCAGCCCAAAGAATAGAGGGGTAAACGACTATAAACATTTAAAGATGAAAATCCTCTTATGTGAGCCCTTATAGGTTGTTGGTCAAGCTACAAGGTTTAAAAAAAAATAAAGCTCAATTATGTATTTGTGCATGTGTGTGTGTGTGTGTGTGTCTGTGCGCATGTGCACATGCAGGATGTGTATGTAAACACTCACACCATAACACATATGTGGAGGTCAGAGGACAACTTTGTGGAGTTGAGTCCCTCCTTTTGCCTTTACATGGCTTCCAGAGATCCAACTCAAATGAGCAGGCTTGCAGACAAGCACTTCTGCTGCCGAGCCAAGTCGCCAGTGCTATCTTGCAGCTTTGATCTTTTTCTCTTTTTTTGTCTCCAATTTTCTCCTTTCTCTGCTGTGCACACTGGAGTCTCAGTGTCTGCTGTGGTCCACCAAAGTGCATCTGCTGATCACTGGAGGGTGTGTTTCCGGCCTCGGTTCCCTGCCCTACCGCTGCGTCTCTCCCACAGCAGTTTTCCCTGGGTTCTGTTTTTGTCTTAGTGTGTGAGAGAGGAGAGAGAAAGAAAGAGAGGTCAGAATTGCTAAAGCTGTCATCCTAGAAGGTAACTCCTAGCAGAGATGGCAGAAGCCCGCCTCTCTGCCAAAGAGCTGCCTTACTTGGGGGCAGCCACATTGAGTGACACCTAATGGCTCAAGTGTGACCAGAATTGGACACTTATGCCTTCCAGGAAACTGGAGACTTTATGGGCCATTACCATGCTTGGCAGAAAACACATTCTCAATAAATAATGCTCTCATAATGTATTTAGTCTTTAAGTATTTATGTTTGTGTGTACTATATAATTTATTCATAATTATGTATAATGTATACATAATTTAAGTGTTTAGATATTGTTATTTTCCCCTCCTTAAAAAAACTCTTAATTAGGCATAAAAGGAAAGAAAAATAAAGACATCTCAACACTTTGGATGCATGGGATACATGACTGCTTATGTGTGACCCCCTTAAAATACATTTTACTTGATACATGACTTCTAATAGACACAAGCTAAGTGTTGCTTGGTTAGCTTTAAGTTATTAGAAAGATCTCAGTACACAGTTCAATATAGTACCATTTCATCCATTTTTTTTTTTTTAAGAGCTGAGGACCGAACCCAGGGCCTTGTGCTTGCTAGGCAAATGCTCTACCACAGAGCTAAATCTCCAACCCCCATTTCATCCACTCTTGGCCTGGATCAATGAATCCTTTGCTGATAGACATCCTAAATTCTTCATAATTTAAATCGCCTTGGAAATGCTTTTTAATAAACTTGAAGGAATGCTTGTATAATGCTTAGGTCTAGTGGAAAGAGTGTTAATTTTACCTCACTCATGTAGTCATGAACTCACTGATATATCTGATATGGATTTATTGAAATTGAATGTGATGGTCCATGCCCGTAATCCCAGCACTGAGTCTGAATCAGCTGCAGTGTAGGCTGAAGGAGGAGCTAGCCTAGTCTGCATAGCAAGTTCCAGGGCAGTGTGAAACCCCAGAAGGGAAGTCTGTTAACAGATAATTATAGTAAGATATACAATAATGGGGAGTGGAGGCGGAGAGAGTACTGTCTGCTCTTCCAGAGGGCATGAGTTTAATTCCTAGCAACCACATGGTGGCTCACAACCATCTACATTGGGATCTAACGCCCTCTTCTGGCGTGTAGGCCTACATGCAAGTAGAGCACTCATACATAAAATCTTTTTAAAAGGATATATGATAATGCATATAAAGGTGGTGTGTCTTAACATCATGAAGGGATTCAGAAGCGTGGGCAACAGAACACCATCGGAAAGGAAATTTTGAGCTGAGTTTTACACAATGAATAGGAACTTTCCAGATTGAAAATCAGAAAATACATACTTTCGGCACATGCCACTGTATGTTAAAATATTTTTTTTATAACTATTGCATAAAGCCCTTGTTTATATGGTTGGAAGCAATGGTAGAGTCAGTTGCTTTCCCTTGGCCATGGTGACTTTGCCCATTTAACTCTGAATCCAGTTGCCTCCCATGTAATGTGGCTGGAACTCAGCTTGTCCACGGTCCTCCCTTTTTGGGTCTTCCTGGTATTGATTGGTCCCAGTCTTGAGCGGTGACTAGACACCGGGCAATGTCTGTGGCAGTAGTTTCCCCGAGACTTACTGTGCTGCTGTTTAAGGTTTGTCCGTCCTCCGCTGATCATCTTCTCCGTGGATGGGTTCCGTGCATCGTACATGAAGAAAGGCAGCAAGGTCATGCCCAACATCGAGAAACTGCGTAAGTCATTTCCTCCCTCCATGTTCTCATCGGTCCTCCAGGACAGTCATTGCTCTGCTGTAGGGTTCCAGAGAACACTGTTAGTCTGTCTGTCTGTCTCTCTCTTCCTACCTTCTATCCTTTCTTTCTCTTCTTAATCTAAAATTTTCACTATTGGAAATACTACAAAAGAAAGTAATGTGCTTTTCGTAGTTGAGGAAATGAAGACTTTTTTTTTTTTTTTTTGAGACAAGGTTTCTCTGTGTAGCCTTGGCTGTCCTGGACTTGTTTTGTAGACCAGGCTGGCCTCAAACTCACAGTGATCTGCCTGCCTCTGCCTCCCGAGTGCTGGGATTAAAGGCATGTGCCACCACGCCCGGCTGGAAATGAAGACTTTTATACACGAAGTCGTTGTGGATGGTTTTCTTGTCCTGATAACTCATTTTCTATTTCCAGGATCCTGTGGCACTCATGCTCCTTACATGAGGCCTGTGTACCCAACAAAAACCTTCCCCAACCTATATACTTTGGCCACTGTAAGTATTTGTTTCCATGTAATGTATATTCAAAGGTCTGATTTAACCCTGGAATGACTTAACGGGGGACTTATTTTTTAAAACATAGAACATGCTTTAAAGAAAAAGAAAAGCTTTATTTTTGATATAGTATTTGAGAGTTTTACACAGAATATTTTTCATTATATCCTTTCCCGCCTCTTGACTCTTCCTAGACTGTTCCCCCTTCCTTCCTTATCCAACTTCATGTTTGTTCTCGCTTTTAAAGAAAACAACAATAAAAACAGAAGCAAAAGAAGAAGCCATATGAAAGTATAGAGTCTGACTTTTTGTTGGCCAAATCTATTTATCTGCCTGGGAGCGCGCACACACATATACATGTGTGCATGCATGAACGTGTGTGTATGCGTGCATGCATGCATGCATGTGTTAGTTAGGGAACAACTTTGGAGAGTCAGGTTTATCCTTCCACCATATGGGTTCTGGGATCAAACTCAGATTTTTAGGCCTCACTGGTGAAGGCCTCGCTGGTGCAACTGGCTGACCTGAAGGGAAGTTTAAGAACATAGTCTTCAGTATTCAAAGAAAACTTGTTTCCCTCCATTTGCCTCTGTTGTTCACAGCGAGTGCTGCTCAAAGCTTCCTGTGTGACTGAACTGAACTGCAAAATTAAAACCAAGCCTTTTCAAGCACTGTTCTAGCTGAGCTCCCCATTCAACTCTCACCTCCAGAGGGCTGACATTTATCTTCTGAACTGTCAAATAAGAATGTTGGTTTCAGGGCTTCTGTGTTTTAATTATCAAACATTCCAAACTCTACCTTATTTTCTTGTTCCAAACACATTCTCTACTAGTATTATTCTTCACGTTATTGACTCGAAGAAGAAGTAGAATCATAAATTGAGTCTTCTTTGGAGACATGTATACATTTCAAATAAACTAATGAAAATGTCCATTTTGCTAAGTTTCAGCAGTGAAAAAAGCTAAATATTATATTTCTTGTCATCATCTTATATTTCTAAAATGAATTAAAATTAGTTATGACTCATGTGTGTAAAACCAGACACAAAATAAAGGCTATATATACCCTACTTGATTTGATTAATTGGATATCATTATAAAACCTTCCATGACAAGAAAATTGACAATAGATTGAGGATTATTACATTGCTATTTAACAGTAAAATTGCTCTTATATAAAGGGTTTATATCCAGAATCCCATGGAATTGTTGGCAATTCAATGTATGATCCTGTGTTTGATGCTACTTTCCATCTACGAGGGCGAGAGAAGTTTAATCACAGATGGTGGGGAGGCCAACCGGTAAGTCCTGAATTCTGTGTGTCTGTGTGCCTGTGTACATTGAAATATTTCATCTAAAATGGGGGGAGTGTTCTTATCTTTCGATATTTCATGAGTGTGCTCATATATGTGTACATTTTATATATGTATATGTGAATATATAGTATATGCAAATATATATGCACATACATGCATCTATGTATGTACATGTATGAACTAAGTTTTGATGATAAAAGTGTGAGATGATAAATTTCTTCTCTGGGATGGTAGTGGAGGAAATGTGTTATAGGTTGAATGTCAGAGCTCCTAGATGAAAGAATAATCAGATGTTATTGACTTATTAAATTTAGGGATACATTGCAAAAGGACAAGAACTATGATTTCCCAGATATCTTGACCTCAAGTGACAGCATAAGCGGAAATAAGTATGGTTCCCGGGGAAGGAAATGGATTAAAACTCACAGGGAACTTAGCGATTATTTTGTTTAATTCACTTCAATCACAGAAGATAGATGTAATAAGTAGAATCGTCCCTTGGTTCTGAGGCTGAGATTGACACTTTGAAGAAGATCCTGTTGTGTACTTCAGACACTTGGGCAGAAAATCAAAAGGCTTCAGGTGGCTTCCGCTGGTGATTTTCCTGTGACTGTGGATGGTTAGGCACTCAGCTTTGATCAGACATGAGAAAAGCATTGACATAAAGCCATGGTTGTTGACTGTCTAGAACTGAGCTTAAGGGTACAAGCTCTAGGTCAGAAGGCTCAGAATTACCACAGGAACATAGCCCAGGGCACAGCCAATCAGGGATATGCAAAGAGGAGATGGAAAATGGTCAGGGATGTAGTTTATTAGACTTCTGTGCCCATGTGTGAGAGGGAGGTGGCATCCTCACCCATCCCACACAGCCACCATGCTGAGACAGCCTTTAGTCTAAGCATTCACAGCCATAGATAGGTAGAATAAGAAATACAAGTTAGAGATGAGTTCATAAGGTATCCCTTTCTGAGAGAAGGTCATCTGCTGTCAAAATGTGCATCTTGCTTAATAGGTAAATCACTATGCAAGGATAAATGTGGGCTTCTTTTTTTTTCCTTTTAAAATAAACACTGACAGACTTCCTGTATGCCTGTACAAAAGGCTCTTTATAATAGATGTTCTGATTTTGCTGTTTTTATTCAGGCTGGATTCCCAGAAGTCTATGATGACTTAGTTTGTGATCCCAGTGAAATTTGTTGACAGGGTGGATTTCACAAGTTTATGATAGAGGACTATTTTATGAGTAAATAAAATGTTGGAAATGTGAGCTTTATCGGACTATCGCTAGTTTGGGCTTTGGCAATAATATGATTATGGAAGCTGACTTGCCTGAGGAACCTCAAGAGAGATATGGAGATAAATGCTAATCTGATCCTATGGGATCCCCATACACTTGGTGTTGACATTACGTTTCCTCTGGGTTAGCATGACTCAGCAGCAGAAAAGTCCACACATTCATTACCTTCTGCAGACACTCCGCAGAATGACTGTTAACTGGTCCCATGAAGTCAGTTCTCTGTCCTACTTTGTTGGCCTGTTTCTTCTCTAGCTCTCGGTTGACACGTACGACCAAGCCTCCTTATGCTCCCCTCCCCCCCAAGACTTGTGGTGAAACTGATTTGTGTTTCCAACATCTTCATCAAGACAGGCACCGTGAGAATGCTAAGGACTATCATAGCTACACTTTAAATATCCCATTGTATTGAAATCTGATCTATCTGGAAAGCATACAGACACAAGCTTTATGTAACTATAGGCTAAGTATACCAGCATATAGAATACTAAGCACTATAAGAAATAATTTCTATATATTTCTGAAGCGTGTATGCAAAGATTTGTATGTTTTATAAAGTTCCCCAATGAAAAAAATAATTTAAGTAGAAAAATTATTTATACAAATCTTAAACTGGTAATTCAATTTAATTCTATTCATTTTACTCCTGAATGATGAAACTATTTAGGACATAAATAACATCAACAGCAGATACAATGTTGAATAGAGACACTTCTTGTTCCTGTTTAAAACCTAGCAGATAGAACGAAGATTTGGGGGAGTGTTCATGTGAAAAGTTGAGTATGTTTTCAACAAATAATTTCTACAACTTAATTTCATCTTTCAAAGCAATCGGATATCATCACCTTCACTAAGGAGTCTTTGTCAACTATCAGAAGTTGCCATGTACTTGCTTATGACCCTGTGTGTCTTGTGTGTCTTTTAATGGAGTCCCTTGGAGTGGCTGCTTCTTTGACAATACTTTGATACAGTCTTGTAAGTGCTGCTGAAGAGGTCAATGTAGTACTTCTGCGCCCAGAGTAGATCAGGACCCTCAGACACATGTGTATGTAACTTCAGGGCACTGACTCAATCTACAGATTGGAGAGACAAGTCAAGCCCCAGCTCAAGTCCTCTCAAGTCAACACTCCTGGGTGTTTTTTAAGGGAAACAGATGCTTTCCTTCTCTTCTCAAGCTGCCTGGCCTTGAATCACTTCTCACCCCTATTGGTAGGGCAGTGCCCATCTTCCTTAATGACTTGCAGTCTAAAATGAGGGAAGTTGGCATATTCCAAAGAGAGATGGCAAAAGGCTACACAGCAGTGTTGGAATGAATGTCCAGGCCAGAGGGATGGTACATGTCATTGTCTGCTTTTCTTATGTCTTTTCCTTCCATTTCTTTCCCATAACACTGTCACAGAACCTCCATCCTCCACTGGAGTTTACTTTTGTTCTTGGTGCTGGGTATTGAACCAAGGGCCTTGTGCATCCAAAGCGTGTGATATGCTGCTGAACACACCCCCAGCAGCTCTTTATCCTAGCTTTTAAGGCAGTGGTTCTTAACCTGTAGGCTGTGACCCCCCACAGAGGTCACATATCAAATATCCTGCTTATAAACAATCCATAGCACTAGCAAAATTACAGTTATGAAGTAGCAACGAAAATAATTTTACTGTCCAGGACAGCCAAGGCTACACAGAGAGACCTTGTCTCGAAAAACAAAAAACAAAAACAAAAAACAAAAACAAACAAAAACAAACAAACAAACAAAAATTATATGGTTGGAGGTCACCACAACCTGAGGAACTGTGCTGAACAGTCGCAGCATTAGGAAGCTTGAGAACCACTGGCTTAAGGTACTTAGTAAGAATGAGTTTGCGCCCCTGCTCCCCTTGAGGTACTTAGCCAGGACGTGTTCCTTTGAAAACCAGGCACTGGCCTTTTAATTCCATTCCAAATTTCAGTTGAACTAGCTGTCATAGGGGTTCTATTGTTGCAATGAAAGATCATGACCAAAAGGCAAGTTGGATAGGAAAGAGTTTATTTGGCTCACACTTCCATATTGCTGTTAATTACTGAACAAAGTTAGGACAAGAACTCAAACTGGGGAGGAACATGGAGGAAGGCCATGGAGGGTACTGCTTACTGGTTCCCTGTCCCCCCCACCCCCCCATGGCTCGCCTGCTCAGCTTGCTTTCTTATAGAAGCAAGGACCATCTGCCCAAGAGTGGGTCCACCCACAATGGACTGGACCTACCTATGTCAATCACTAATTAAGAAAAATGCCTCACAGGCTTGCCTATCTTAGGGAGGCATTTTCACAACTGAGGCTTCTTCCTGTCTGATGACTGTAGCTTGTGTAAAGTTGACATAAGACTAGCCAGGACAGTACTTGTACCCAGGAGGCCTGCTTAGCAAAGCTAACTGAATCAGGTTTAGCTTTCTTTCTCTATCATACCTTAGACCAACTTCTTTTGAAATTGTCACTTGTTTGTCTGCTTTGGTTTGTGGGTGGCGAGGGGATAGAGACTGGTTTATTCATTTCTAGTCACAAGATTGAATCAAAAGCCTGGCTCAGTTGGTGCCCCGTGCACTGTCCTTGGGGCTGACCTGCTCTGTGCTTCATTTGAGACAGGTTTTACCTATGCTTTTATGGAGTGTTTGTCCTTAAGACCAGGACTCCAGGGCTTTGGGGGTTCAGCTCAGTGATAGAGCACTTGCTTAGCAAGCACAGGTCCTGGCTTCAGCCCCCAGCTTCCTGGGGCTGGGGTGGTTGTGTAGGAGGGTAGGATTCTAAATGGACCTGGAGTCCTAGTTACTCGAGAGGCTGAGGTCTAAAGGATCACAAGTTCAAGGTTAGCCTAAGCCACTTTAGTGAGATTCTGTCTCAACATTAAAAAGTGAAGAGAGAGGGTTGGGGATGTGACTCTGTGGTAGAGTACCGTGGGGCCCTGGCTTATATCTCTTGTATGGAGAATAAAAAGAACAGAAAACGAAATGGAACACAACCAAAATAAAAGGAGCAATAAACATATAAGCAAGTAGGGCTCCATCTTCTTAGAGGGCGCAGCTCCAGGCCCGCAGGTCCCCAGCTCTGTTGCTGGCCTGCCATTGGCTATAATCAGATGGAGAGCAGCACAGCGGATGTGGTCTGTTCTCGTGCATCCCTTGCTCGCTCGCTTCCCACTATCTCCCAACCCTCAGCTGATCCATTTCCGCTGAAGGGAGGGGTAGAGGACAAGAGAGTAATGGGGGAGAATCTGATCAAATTATACCTGATATGTGTGGGAGATTATAAAAAAACCTAAGCTATATTCACGTGTGGAACTGGTGCTCTCATCTGCGCCTCTGGCCACTCAAAACTCTTCCTTACCCAGTTCCGTGACTTTGAACGCAAAGGACATTTTTTTTTTTTTTTTTTTTTTTTTTTTTTTTTTTGCAAAGAAACGCTAAAAGGATTATAGCTGTTTGCTTCTGTTTTTGAAAAAAGAATATTTCAGCCGGGCGTGATGGTGCACGCCTTTAATCCCAGCACTCGGGAGGCAGAGGCATGTGGATCATTGTGAGTTCGAGGCCAGCCTGGACTACAAAGTGAGTCTAGGACAGTCAAGGCTATACAGAGAAACCCAGTCTCGAAAAACAAAACAAAACAAAACAAAACAAAACAAAACAGAATATTTCTAGCATATTTCCTTTTCAAAAACTTTCATGTTCCCCTACCTATGTACTCTACTTAATTACAGAAGTGTTGAATTTAACAGTTAAGACCCTGGTTCCAGTGGGGGGAAGCTTTATTGATTCTTGGTGTTTCTGGCAACGCAGCAAGAAGATGCAGTCCTATTTTCAGTTGCCCAGTTTCCAAACTACACCCCGCAGGGCACCAATGGTGAGAGTTGGGCTTCTAGAGAACAAGTAACAGAGGGTTGTGAGGACGAAGGATAAGAGGTCCACCGTCAGTGTCTTCTCAGTTTGTTTGTTAAAAACATTTTAACAACCTCTAAACAAATATATGTTTGCATTCAAGGTCAGAAGAAAGCATAACTTCTATTTCTCTTAATTAAAAAGGAACCAGAGAACTTTTCTTTCTCCTCTACTTAAAAACAAATAGCACTAGAAGGTTGTTTTTGCTTTTCTTTCTCCTCCTCCTCCTCCTCTTCCTCCTCCTCCTCCTCCTCCTCCTCCTTCTTCTTTTGGGACAGCATTTTAATGCCTTCAGTTTTGATAAGTTCTGTACTCCAGGCTCTTGAAATAGATGATATGCATATGGCCTCTACAGAAGTGCTCGGGTAGCTTAGTATTTGACTTAAATCCCTTCATGCTTCAGGCGCCCAGAATTTGCTAGACTTCGACTGTGCTATGAGATTATTAAGTGTTTTCAAACCTTTTAATTTTACAATATCTAAAATATTTTCAGGACATGTTATGTGAAAGGGTGCTCATATTTAAATTTTGGATAAGAGAAAATTTATGTTTGCTTTGGATAATTTTATATATCATCATTGATAGAGTATTTTAGCCCAGGTTTCCCCTTCCTCTACCCTCTTTGTCTTTCATTACTCATTAAACTTTTTCTACTTTCCAACTAGTCTCTTCTTTTTTATTTCTTTCTTTGTGTGTGTGTGTGTGTATGCTGTATTTAATTAGTATTTCTAATATGACTAAATATGCATTTAATTTCATGCTAGGAGCATGTGAAGACAGCCCCCTGGTGCCCTTTTTTTGGTCATCCTTAGCAGGATGGAACTGGGCCAAGCCAGGTGCCTGAGCAGCTCCTTTGCTTAGTCCCTTCAGGGTCTCCATGCATTCCCCCTGCATCTACATTCTTGATTTCCATGAGTTCTGTCTGAGTAACTTTCCCATTGTCACTTGTCATCTTCACACTGTGTTTGCATCCTTCTATCACTGCGAATCCTTCTGGATGCTCTTGTACATGAGCTAAAAGTTACCCCTAGGACCTTCCTATTGTCAGGATAGTGCCAGCAGCAGCATGAGCTCTATGCTATGCTTTTGGAGAATGTAGGGAATCATTTGAGATGTCCATGCTATGGTTTTTTTTTTTTTTCTTTAGCAAGCCCCAGGTTGACCTTATATTTCTTATAGATCAAATACTGCCTGGTATGTGATACAGTTTCCTTGGAAACAGCAAAACAGTTGCTTTTCCAGGAGGTTGTTTGGATCTGAGTGCAGTAGGCTTGTGTCACTGGAAATAAAGGAAGTATAAACATTGGTCCCATATTATGAGAAACAGGCCTCTTTAGGATCTGGCACAGTTTTGAGGCTGGCACAAGGTGGCTTCGTTTGAGTCATCTCTTCTTGGTAGAAGTGTTGAGAGTACTTTAAAGTCTAGGATGCCTTAGGAAACCTGGATGGAGCATGGCAGAGGTTATCTATAAGTTGGAAGGGTGTTATCCAGGGCTGGAACAAACTAAGAGGAGACGCTTAGAGCAATGTGAGACCCCTAAATCTCTGAGCCATCCCAGAGAACCAGATGTCCGGAATCACAGAGAGCCATGGGATTGAGGTGAAGCCCCTCTCCCTCTGGCTCACTTAGAACCCCATAGATCTGCAGGGGCTTGGTACCCTCTTATTTCATGCCTCACTAGTTAGCTGGAATAGCTGCGGATCTTCAGGGTCTAGCTTTCTAGATGTTTCATAGGGCTCTGAAATCCTGTCAGAAGTTTTCAAGCTAGGTGTCTTTGAAATGATTAACCAAACCTCTTGATCGCCTAAGCTTCCCAATTACATATTTCTACAAGAAACAAGTAAGTAAATAAAATAAAGATTTCTATCAGAGTCATAAAGTACTCCCAAAGTCTGCATGCAATGAAATGAGAAAAGGATCATGTTTGCTTTGGTCGGGGACTAGAGTCTTCCTTATGTAGTGCGCTGCTCCTTTGAGGGGATTTCTTCCCACAGACTTCTAGTGGGACACTTGCCACCGTAAGCTGTTTTTAATGCTCCCAAAGTAAATGGATTCCATTGATTTGCACTATTGTGTAATAATAAAAGACTGAAACGAACTGTTTACTCAATGCTAAAACACTGGTTCAAGGATTTTAAGGGAATTAACTCATTAAAACGGAGCATCATCCCATATGCCAGAAAAGTCCATCTGCAGTGTGAAGGGAACCCAAAGCGCACAAAGATGAAGTAAGTTTCTTGAGGGCATGCAGTTGTTAAGTGACAGAAGCAGGGGTCAAGGTTCAGGCTGCAACGGTGCAAAGGTTGGCTTCTCAGCTCCTTTATCCTTCGCTTCTCATCAACACGACCGAGAAAGAAGTAATGAAATCTCACTGTGTATCCTACGCTCATCCTCTAGCCTCAGACTCCCCAGCACAGGGGTTGCAGGCATACCTCAATGGCTGGTTTAGGGAGAATATTTAAAAATATTCACGAACTGCTTCATTCACCCAACTTATCCTAGAAGCTTCCCCCCAGAGCCCCAGTTACTAAAAAGAAAAAAAGCTAGATGAAAACAGATTTAAAAATAGTCTTTTTAGTTCCTTTCTTCTCATTCATCTAGTTTAAAGTCAAACAGGACAAACAAGACTTAAGGATTCTGACATCTGGGTACCAAATTGGGATTCTGTTCCATAAGGCTGACAGTCATAAAAGAAACAGATGGTGTATCCTGCATCCTTTGATGAGCAGAATTCTGCCACATAAGAAATGCTTAAAACAATTATCAGAAAAGACAGGTATAGGAAAGAGAGACTTTGGGCATGAAATAGATTTTTCAAAAGTCAGTAGCATCGCAGCAAAGCTTTTTTGAGAACTTTTGCAGACTATGTATTGAATAACATTTATGGAAATAATGAGTCTGACTTCCAGATGTGAAAAAAAAAAAAGGTTGGAAATATTGTGAATTTTATGGTGGGCATGAGTAGAGTATAGCATATCAGGTCTGATGTATTTTAGTCGTTTTCTTCTTTGATGAGAACTCAGGACATATTAAAAGCCTCTTATATTTTCCCCATTAGCTATGGATTACAGCCACCAAGCAAGGGGTGAGAGCGGGAACATTCTTCTGGTCTGTGTAAGTCACCTTTATTTTGTCAATGTTTATAAAATTACAGCTATGGTTCACTTTATGGAACATCAGTTTAGTCAACTTCATTTTAGCTAAATGAAATGTTTCATATTTACGAGGATTTATTGATTCAAAAAAACATTCAATGCATTCTTTTTCCTCAGTTTCTTTCTCTCTCCCTTTTTACTTCCTTTTTTCACTCTCTCTTCCTTCTCTATCTCTACTCTCTTGTTCCATCCTTTAGTTAACAATAACTGGCTCTTTGACCTACCCTCTAGATCTTTTATCTTGTTAACTTTTATTTTGGCAACTTTTCATTCAGAAACGTGTGATACTTTTAGAGTATTGCTGTAGCTTCAGTTATCAGTCTTTATAAATATATTTACAACTGTGCTTTGTATGTATTTATTTATTTTGATTCCCAACTTTAAACACATAGTATAGTCTCAGGCAGCTGGGGAGGTGGTGGGAGTAGTCTAGGTTTGGAAGTTTACACAGTAAGTAGACCAGGGTGGGGGAAACCTGCATTTTACCCCTATTGGCCACCAGCCTTCACAAATTCCCCCAGTAAGAATATGGAGCTGTTCATCCCTTCAGAAGTAACTGGGGACTAATAATTGATGCTTTCAGTCTCTCACATGTAATTTACCTCATAAAATTGGCAACATGTTGATTATTTTTTTTTTATGGCTTGCTAAATAAGAAAAGGAATCTGTTTAGACTTTCATGGAGATTTTAATCTCCGGTGCGATGTTCTTTCCGTCTTTTGTTAGTGCTTTTTCCAATCATCTAATGCTCTTTCCATGTTTGTTTTTTATGCTTTTAATAAAAAAACCCTGACTGTTCTATTAGCAGCAGTGTGCTGAGATCAATCACAGATTCAAAATGATGTTTCCTTTTGACTCCAAATTCAGGACTGGAGGGTAGCCTCTTCGGATTCGAAGGGTCCAGCCGAAGTTAGTTTGGGTGCTCTGAAGCTGAGACGGGTGTCCCGTTAGAAGTAGTCTTTCTTTTCTCTTTTAGAGCGGTTCCTGAGGAGAAGTAAGTATGGCTATGTTAGAACTGATGCTGCGCAGTGTAAGTGGCCTCTTATTTACCAAGTTACTCTTCCACGGCTGAGATTCTTTTAACCCTTGGCTCTCATGGACGCAGATGGGAATTCTGCAACTCATACGCCCAGCAGAATGGAGAAGAGCCAACAACATAATTAATACTTAGTCCTTACCCTTACACCCCCCCCCCCCCCCGCCCCGAGACTGCTGCAAAGCTTCCCTGAAAAGACTCAGTGTTCTGCCTTTGAATGATAATTTTCTCCACCCATTTGAAACCACTTATAAGAAGGTGGCTTTTGTGTGCTCCCAAGATGTCTTCCCTTCTCCAGCTATTCTTTTATCTCCGTGTCCTGGAAGTGAGCAGGCTCATTGACTTCCTACCCCCACCTCTTTGAAGCTTTTTATAACTTTATAAAATATGATCAGGCTTCTTGTTTTTACAGGGAATATATATCAAGGGAATCTACATATATCCATTTTGAAGGAAAAATTTAAATTTAAATAAAACCAGATCCAAACCATAGGTTTAGACTTTAAAGACAGTCTTTTTTTTTTTTTAAACACAGTTCTGTATTGCAGTCTAGAATTTTATTCCTGCATCTTAAATGATAGTATTTAATTTCAAAATCATCCCCAGCTGACACCGTATTGCATGCTTTTGTTTCAATTCCTTCTCAGAGGCAGCAATTCCCATTACACATACATGTTTAGATTGAATATAATCCTAGTTCTGCTACTTATGTGGCTACTGACCTTGGGCATATAATTGGCTATCTCAACAAATCAATGTTCTCATCTTTAAACAGGAATTATAATAAGAGTACTGTGGAGATAGAATGAGTTAACATTTTTTTTTAGTGCTTCATTAGAGTCTTTAATATAGAGAGAACAGCCAATAACTGGTAATGGTTTTTTATTCTCATCATCTCTTTAAATACTGACTAGACAATGTGGCCCCATACCACCAAGCACTTCATGTAGTCCCTCATTTTCCAGTTTTTAGTTTGTTTGTTTGTTTGTGACTGTGTCTTATGTATTTGGTCTCAAGATTCATTCTTTGCCAATCAGTCAAGACAATGACACATGTCCCATTTTCCTTGCTACTTTGACACTTGTTGCCCTTTGACAGGTTATTTGCAACTCTCTGCCCTGTGTTTTAGATACTAATGGCTAAGGGCCATATCTTGTTTTAATCTGTGAAGTTATTTCCAAAGCACATAGAAAATTGTCCAAGTCCTTGCTTAAGGGATTAGAACATTAAGACTTAAAATTGTTAAATGTTGTATTCAAGGTCATACTCAGGATGGACTCTAGACTCCTCATTGTTGCACACACACACTAGAGATGGGGAGCTTTTACTTAAGAAATGATAAAATAATTCTGATTTTCCATCCCAATTAGAGGTAGATGACGCCTACTAGTCTTCTTCATGAGAGAATCTTGTATCTTTGTGTTTATATATGGATCTTAGTTTTAATGTACCTTTAATATACTTTTCATGAATGAATGTATCCTTTCTACAGAACTAGAAATATATCACATAATTATATAAATTAGACTTTTTCTTTTAAGTATTTTCTTAACTGTTTTAACTCTTTGATAATTTCATATGTTTTGATACTATTCACTCCTTGCCCCTTCCCCTACTTCCTCCCAGATTCACCCTACCTTCCCACCTACCAACCCACCAAGTCCACCTGATGCTACTGATGCTGCCCTTGTATTCATGGATATGGGACCATCTGTCCCAGCACAGTTGATCTACCAGAGGTCATAACCTCAGAGAACTGACTCTCTCACTTAGAGGCTGTCAACCTTCAGTAGCTCCTTGGTTAGGAGTGGAGGCTGGCAAGCTCCTCCCCCTTCATGCAAGAACATCGATTGGCTTGATTGTTATAAAACTAGCACTTTCCCCAACTCTTTCTATGAGCCAGGAACACTTTTAAAGAATGCTACATACATCATCACCTTAAAGCCTTCTAAGAACCTTATGATATAGGTGCTGCTACTAGCATTTTGCACAGGCATCAAAAGATAGATACTTTGTCAAAATCTCATCTCCAATGCTAATAGGAGTTAAGATTCAAACCCAGGCATTCTGCCTTCCAGGCTGGTGTCTTTGATTCTTTAATGTTGTTCATGTAGCAAGGATGTTAAAGAGTGAGCATTCTGACCTTGACATGTGTTCTGTCACCTTGTATTTCTTCACTGATGTCAGGAGAGGTATGATAACACACACACATACACACACATACACACACACACACCACACATACACACACACACACACACACATACACACACACACACACCAGCTTTCAGGTAGGCAAAGGAATAAAATAACATGAACAGACTGAGGCACTGGCTCTTTTTTTTATAAGTTAGGAAATAATTCAAAATATGCAATTAAAATGATTTTGTTCAGATACAACGGATTTCTAAGGATAACAGATTCCTTAAGTGATTAATCCGGCTTTGCTTAGTCTATTGCAATTTCATTTATAGGATGTACTAAGAAGGGCCAATATGTTTACAGCAGGATTTATTTTATAGTAAGCATGGTTTTCTGGTGTTGGAGGGCATCCTAGATAGAGAGAATTCTGGGGCAGTGTCAGATCCTGAGAGAAGAGCTCAGTGGAGCTGATGGGGTGGGTGATGATGGCAGGCACAGAAAAAGGCTTTCAGCCCTAGTCATTTACCCTGTTTGGGAGAATTTATCTTTTCCCTAGCCATCTTGTTGATATTCCCTGAGAGCAAAGGTTTCAGTGGTGTACCCAATAATTTTCCTCACCACGACGAAACTAGTGTAAGCTTGCATTCGTCATGAATTAGCCTCTACAGTCTGGTCTTAGAGCAAAAGAACATGCTGTGTTCCTTGTTGGGGAAAAAAAATAAGCGATTCTTTCTCAAGTGATGCTATTGCTTAGCTTGATAGCATCCTTATAGATCTCAGCCCAGGGTAGTGTCCTGTGTTAGCCAAGAGCTCCTAATCCTGTTGCCAGGCCCAGGGTAATTATTTTCAACAGAGGAATGGTAATTTAAACACAAATGCCATTGTGGATGAAGATTATACCCCTTTCTTCAGTCTTATAATTATATGTGCCTGCTCTTGATGGATTTTTATAAAGCTGGAAGAAAATGTCAGTTACCTTCACTAACCCATTATTTTATAGAGGAGGAACTTAAAGTTTGGGTTAGATAATGTTTTCAAAAATCATAGCTATTGGAAGGCAGATGGATATCTAACTGCTGTGATCATTAATAAAATGAGATTTATTTTTATTTTTGAAAACAGTTTTTTAAGCACTGGCTATATGTTAGGCACAATGTGTGGCCCTTCCTTGATTTATTTCATTTCACTCTACAACTCAGTGTGTGGAAATCTTTGTTGTTATCATTACTGTTCTGATGGGTACTCTGAGGCTAAGAGGGGTCCAGGGACTTAGTCCCACAGAAGTCATATTGCCAACAAGAGGTGGATGGTTGAAACCTCCTGTCACAGCAAAAACACTGGCTTTCAAGCCAGGATCCTTTTTGCTTGTAGCAGTTTCTGGTCAAGAAGATAGGTCATGAATTTGGAGTTTCCAGTCTAGTCATTCAAAGGAGGGGTTGAGCAATAAAATAGGAGAGAGAGAGAGAGAGAGAGAGAGAGAGAGAGAGAGAGAGAGAGAG
>OU015748.1:90960192-90982787 GCA_907169655.1 Acomys percivali
GAGAGAGAGAGAGAGAGAGAGAGAGAGAGAGAGAGAGAGAGAGAGAGGATCAGTGCAGTCAGTGCCCTGTTCTCCCTCTCTTCTGCATTTTTTCTCCTCCTCCTTCTCTTCTGTCTGTCTGCCTGCCTGTCTGTCTGTCCCTATGTAGCCCAAGACATCTCAAACTTAATGATTCTCCTTAGCTTAGCTTCCCGGCTGCTGCGATGGTAGGTGTGTACCACCATACTATCATAGGAATGGTTTCTATAAAATAATTCTTAAATTAAAAAAAAAAGTATTTTTTTCTTTTTTTCTCATGAGCAATTTTTGAGGTGATTGAGAGCTCATAAAGACCATATGATAGCTCTTGAATTAGAATGGGGCCTCATGATCCCTCCCCCACTCATAATGGAATTGTCTGTCTTGATCGTGTGCAGGCAACCACAGGTGTTATGAATGTGTGAGTACAGTGGTCCTATCCAGAAGGCACTCTTCTACTTTTGCTCTGACTTCAATCACTAGCTCTTAGGTTCTTTCCACCTTGTCTTCTGCAATGGCCACGGAGCCTTGGGGAAAGGGTTGTGATATAAATGTCCCATTTATAAGCTGAGCACTCAACAGACATGCCTTTTCTGCATTCTGGCAAATTGTTGAATTTTTGCATTAACTGTTGTCCATTGTGCACAAGAACATTCTAATGAGGTCTAAGAGCTCGACTAATCTATGGATGCTGAAGTACAAATTTAGCGGGCAGTTGGACACTTAGTTAAATAATAATAGTCTCCTTAGCTAAATAGTAGTAGGTTTACTCCTGAGGCTTGTAAGCTAATCAGCCATGCTTTCTTGGCCAGATTCATAGTACCAGGCATGTGCTTCTTACTGTAGAGCTGGACTAAAATCCAGGCAGAGGGTGATTGGTGACCCTTATAACATTCATGCCACTATTACATTTGTGGATCATCTTGCCACACTGACCATTGTAGTTCATAACATTCACACTTGAGTAAGACTATTGATGACTTCTTAATCCCAACAGTCTATATATCATCTTCTGATACTATGAAATTTAGCTAGCAGACTAGGGGCTTCATATTCATTACCAACTTAGTTTTCAGAGAGCATTTTTTTTCACAGACATGCAGACTCAGGTCTAGAGAATGCCACCTATGTTCTGAAACTCTCAAACTGTAAAGTATAAGAATCACCTTGGAATTTGGGGCCTTTCCCTTTTAGTAGAGTATAAAAAAAATCAAAGTTGATTGACTTCTTGGCTGTTTTGTTATTATAGTGAATTTCCCTAGTTATATTTTGTCCCCTGAAATTTTATTTCCAGGGCATTCTAGAAGATCTAAGAAACTGGGGTAAGCGGTGGGTTTTGTGGATGCCAACTTGCCCCCTTGAGTGGATTGAATGATGCCCTCTGTAAGTTTGTTTGCCACTAGTTTGGCTTAGTGGAAAGCTGCAGACAGGGTGGAAATTGTGAGTGTGTGACACTAATTCAATTCAAGTTGCCCAGAAGTGTGGAGAGCATTTGCTCACATGCTAGAGGCAGATATTTACAAAGTAGATGGTCCCAGTGAGTCACATGTCAAAACACCACAAATGTCGCACACAGATTTCTCAATGTGCAGATTGCTAAAATGAATGGGCCCATTGGTTCTAGAAAGGTCTTTATTGAAAGGTAGCTTTCCTACTCTTTTGAGCCCCGGGCTTTGACAGAATGAAGTTCAGCGAAGCTCAGATTACACGATGATTCTTAAGAACCTTTGATGCTGTATGTAATTGACCCCAGCAAATCTCAATTCCCTCATCTGAAAAATGAAAACACTGGCTTCACACATGTGAAGTCAGCCTGGACAGGAGGGGAGAAGATATTAGAACAACCCTGGGCACAGTCACCTGAGGGTCTCTACAACCAAGGGAGATTGCTCAGTGTTGGTACTGCAAAAGTGAATGTGTTAAAATGGAACAAATTGAGGATTCTTTCCATCTTCCATTCATCTACTTTTGGAGATTTTTCCCTTTGGGGGGCAATGTTTTACTAGAACACATAGCTGTTCATTATTTTAACTTTTCCTCCAGGAAAATTTCCATGTTAAAAGTAAAGACATATGATTGTGTTATGTTCAATTTTGTTTTGTTCTTCATGCAAATTGATACTAAGAAATTAAAAAAAAAAGAGGACCACTGAGATGTTTCAGTGATTAAAGGTGCTTTCCATGTGAACCTGGTGACCTAGATTTAATCCCTGGAGCTGTTAAAATGGTACAAAGAGAGAACTGACTCCATCAAGTTGTCCTCTGGCTTCCACATGTACAATGTGTCACCTTCCATTGTGAATACACACAACAGTAATAAATAAAATTTTAGAAAGAAAATAAGAGATTGATCTGGGACCTCCAGAAACGATAATGTGAATTCTACTAGCTCTGGAACACTCTGGATTATATTTCTTTACTCTAAAGATCTTAAGATCCTTCACAGAATCATTTACTTTCCCTGTTACAGAATATTAACAGACTAGATTGTGCAAGGTAATTCCGTGGTCTCTCTTGATCCAAGGAGAATACGTTCTATGGCTCCTAGTAGATGCCTGAGACTGAAGATAGTACTTAACCTTGTATGTCTGTCCTTTCTGATGTACTTGTAATTATAATAAGATATAGCTTATAAATTAGGCATAGTAGGAAATTAACAACAATCACTACTAATAAAAACTATGTCAACTAGAGTATGCTGTAAAAAGTTATATGAATGTGACTGCTCTTAGCTATTATGTGCATACATTTGCTAAAAGGATGACTTATATCTTGTGCAAAATGCAACAGGGGGCAACCAATCTCGCTGTGCTATTTAGAATGGTAAGTTAAAATTTGTAAGTTGGAATTTTCCATTAATTTGCTTTAAATTGTTTACCAGAGATAACTATAGAGTTTCAGAGAGTGAAACCATAGGTGTGGGGTGAAACCAGTTGTGGGGTGACCTCTGCACTGTAAATGTTCATTGTCTTGCATCAACTTGTGAACTTTTTAAAATATCAGTAGAGATCTCTATGAGATTTAGATCGGTAGAGCTGGTAGAGTTCTAATTGTAAAGTTTAAATTACTTTTCAGAATATTGAAAATGTCCCCTGCTCTACAAGGCAGAAAACAAATTTGGGTGTGGGAATGAATATTGATTGGTTAAAAAACGATCCTCCCTAGGCCCTTTCTGTGTGGTAGATACTAACTTCCGGTTCCAATTATGTTGTTTTCAACTTGTTCTTGCACATTATTTTGGTTTTCAGTTTGGGTGGTCATTTGAAATGACTTTGCTTTTCTTTCCATCATTTCTTGTTGCCAGTATTGTTTTGTCAGTAACACCCAAGGCCACCAGTGAAGATAGAGTGAGGACTGAAGATTATAGTCTTAAGACATGGGACATATTTAGAAAAGAAAGAGAGCAGAAATGGCATCTCTCTCTCTCTCTCTCTCTCTCTCTCTCTCTCTCTCTCTCTCTCTGTGTGTGTTGGTAGAGACCAGAGGCCTAAGATCCCCCAGGAACTGGAGTTATGAGCAGTTGAAATCTGCCTGCCATGGGTACTGGGAATTGAACTCTGATCCCCTGTAGGAATGGTATGTGATTTTAAACACTGAGGCACCTTTCCACTCGCAGAACAACATTTTACAAAAGATATGTAGAAGTGCATGTTTCAGTCACTTATGTCATCTTCTCTATTACCATTCTGGGGTCATATTCAAGCAATAGGGTCTATTTTCAAAGAATAATCTTCTTCATAATGACTGTCAATAATTTGTGTTTTTCAAAGATTCTTTTACATTTATTTATTTGAGAGAGAGGGCGGGCATCCATGTAGATTGGAGGGACAAACACCCTTTCCCACTGAGCTATCTCACTGGCCCTCAAACATGGAATTTGTCTTGCCTTTCTTGCTCAATAACTCAAAGTAATAATTAGGGTGACACATTTTCAACCTCAATTGCATGGAAGATGATATGGCTAAATGGACATCTGGAGAAAGGTTATATAGATACAACTTTGAAATGTTATATTAGAACAATCTTAATGGTGAGTTTTTTTTCTAATTGAGTTGCTTAAATCTAATTAAAGAGATGTTAGAATGCCATCTTTAGTGTCTGTATGAATTTTTTTTTTTTTTTTTTTTTTTTAGGATTTTAACTTTAATACTGCCTGACAGTACTTGTGTGTATGCTTTTCCATCCCCATAGGAATGGAAGATGTGACATGCGACAGAACCGAGTTCTTGAGCAACTATCTAACTAATGTGGATGATATTACTTTAGTGCCTGGAACTCTAGGAAGAATTCGTTCCAAATTTAGTAATAATCCTAAATGTAAGTTGGCTCTTGAGTTTTCTCATCTGATGATAAAAGACTTGTTATCTATGAGGACTCTGCACAATAACCTATATATATTGTTTACAGCCGTTGGTTCCTGGCGTAGAGCAACACTGACTACACATTTGCTCTTGTTTTTATCATGTGGAAATTGCACTTAATTTGAAGCATGCTTATAATATAAACATATATTTCTAGGGCAGCATTCTCCAGTTTCATGGGCAGGCTGGCTGGTCCCTCTGGTAACAGTAGCATCTATGGGTTCACAGAACCAACACTGGTGCCATCAAGATTCCTAAGTGCTGCCTAAGAGGAAGTCCTTTCCTTTGGTCAGAGTGATCTAGAGAAAGGACGGAAGGAAAAATACTGTGTTCTTAGAGCCGGGTAACTATTCTGAAAAATTAGAAATTGAAAAAAAAAAACCCTGGAAAAATTATGAGTCTTTGTTTCCCTTGTTTAGCATGTTCAGGGTGTGATACACCATGAGAATGAACTTCTAGCTTGTTTTGCTGCCATGTAGATTTTGAAAACTACATAGATCCTCTTTTTCAGTTCTTATTTTTATTTTATTTTATTAATTTATTCATATTACATCTCAATGGTTATCCCCTCCCTTGTATCCTCCCATCTCTTTTCAGTTCTTAAGCAAGTGTTTTCCATTGCATACATTTACTATACTTGCTATTATGTCACATAAGGGCATTTTCAAAGAAGTATATATATACATATGCATGTATATGTGTGTATATATATATATGTATATACTTGAAACATGCTACATTAAAACAGAACCTTCAGAATTATAAACCATTGACCTCAAGCTCAAAGCTTTGGAAACTTAAGTTTTCCCTAAGTCAATGCAAATGGCACCCATTCCAGGGCCAACGTTGTGAAATCAGCAAAAATATTGGTGTTTCTTTTTTTTTTACCATGTGCTTTTCTATCCTTTGTGGCTAAGTATCTTTGCTCCCTTGGAGTGGATACGAACCTTTATAATGGATATCTCTTTATGCATTTAAAGGTGTATGCAAAAGTTTGCATATCTATTCCAAAAAGGATTTCTGACACCAGTAAGTATAATGGGGAGATTGAATAGATGAGACACTTTGCTGGGGACCTGTGGAATCATACTACCAACAGTGAGATATTTATGCTCTCCATTCATTTTGGGAGAGACAGGGGGGGTTGTAATGAAGAGCACAATGGTGACAATATTCTATTGTTTACACTACAGCTCTTCCAGGCTCTTATGGAGACAAGCCTCTTCAACACAATATGCCTCAGTGTCCTTGTGTAAAGAATAAGGATTGCTGGGATGACTGAATAAGAGATTGTGCAAATGCAATTACATTGTATTTAATCTGTAGTCAGAGATATGTGTTGAGTACACAAATGAGGTCTTGGCCTTGTTATTGTTTCAGCGGAATATGGTCAAATCATATTTAATATCCCCAGTGTCCTTCTGGGATATGTATTGCCATTATCTTTAAGACAGTAGAAGTTAAGGGCAGAGAGACGGTTGAAGGAGCTGGTTCAGAGGGACAGTAGGTGGCAGAGATAGGATTTAGAACCCTGATTGGCCAATTCTTTAAAAAATTAAATTTATTTATTGTGTTCATATATATATATATGTGTGTGTATGCATAGATGCACAACAGTGCCATGAGCCACAACATGTGTGTGGAGGTCAAACTTGTGGGAGTTAGTTTTTTCCTTCCACTATGCCCATTCTGGGAAGGGACCTCAGGTTGTCAGGCAAGGTGGCAAGTACTTTACTGGCTGAACCACTTGGCTGGCTCCAATGTTGAGCTTTAATCCCCACCCTCTCCTCAATGACAGGGGGTTTGGTAGCGTGAAAAGATGATGAACTCAGACTCGAAGGACTGGTGTCTCAAACAGATGCCTCTGGCATTTCCAAGAGTTTTCTGGGATGTGTCTGAGGATCAGGTTGCCTCATAGTGTTGATTTCTCTAAACCTGCAGTTCTCAACCTATGGGTGGCAACCTCTTTTTGGCAAACATCTATCTCCAATAATACTTACATTGTGATTCATAACAGTAGCAAAATTATGGTTACTAAGTAGCAGTAAAAGTGATGTTATGGTTGGGGGTTGCCACAACATGAGGAATTGTATTAAATGGTGGCAACATTAGAAAGGTTGAGAACTACTGCTCTACACTATCAAGACATAAGTTTATTCTGTCTAGTCCTTGGGAAGACTGATTCACAAGGCCAAAGGGCATAGAGGTTCATAGCATTACTGGCTCTAATATGCAAGTTTCCTTACCTTCCAAAACTAAGTGGCGGAGTGAGGACTCTGATGGCCGCTGTGTCATGATATCATTATGAATAACCAGAGAGAAAGTGCTCAGAGCTCTTAGAGAGAAATCGGTGCACAACATAGACTCAGTTATTATTGCTGGGGTCAGCTGCTTGCTGTCCATTAAATGCAGCTATTAAAACTCAAGTAGAATGGAATTTACCTTTTACCTTGGGCTTTCAAAGCTTTAGAACTAAGTTTCTAAAGGTCATGTTTAGTGTGTACGTGTGTCTACTCCACGGGAACCCATGTTTCCCACAGATGGGAACAAGTGCCTTTTATTGTTATGGACAGATGTTTATTTAGCGCTTAACTAAGCATCAAGCCCTGGGGACCACAGCAGTGAATGATGCACAGAAGGCCAGCTCCACTGATGTTCTGTCCCAGGGAGGGCTGCACTGGGAAACCTGGGTCTCCCATGAGTACCATGCTTCCCTTTCTCCTGACTCTATAATGACATATTGAAGTGCACTTTTAGTTTGAAAACAAAACAAAATCCGAACAGCCTACAATCTCTTCTCCCTCCTCGTCCCACACACAATAAGATCCAGTACACGCACAGACATCATTCACCTAGTTAGGCTTTAAGCTGGCTCCAAGTGTAGGCTGGGATAGTCTTTATCTCCTAGTTGGGAAAAACAAACCAGCCAAACAAAACACCAAGGCGGTCAGTACACACATGTGAGCCTACAGCTGGAAAGGAGAGTTCATCTGTGTAAAGGATCTGTGATATCATCACAGAAATGGCTCTTTTGCTGCATTATAAAGCTATCTTGCAATAAATGGCAGCTTGTTCCAAAGCATTGCCAAGAAGCAGGAAGTGACAATGAGAGACCCCTAAAAATGGCCAGCTGAGTCCTTGACATGAAATTGCAAATCAATTGACGTGAGTACTCCATAGGAATCTGTTGGGCAAGCTTGAAGCAGGTTACCTAGCAGTACTCTTGTGCATCTTTCTTTCTAGATGACAAGCCCTGAATATTGCTGGCCACATGGCTGCAGGATTTATGCCCTTGGTTAGTCGCCTTTATGTTACTGAAATAGTAAACACCTACACCCAAATACAAATCTGTTCAACGCTATTAAAAGGGATGGAAGCATTGAGTTTGTTTCTGTAAAAATCACTTCTCTCTGTGATTATAGTTTGAAATCTTTCTCCTTTTCTCTGCACAGATGACCCTAAAGCCATTATTGCTAATCTCACGGTAAGTGTTGCAAGCCACCAGGCCTCTGCCTTTGGAACAGCTTTGACATGCTCATCTTCCCATGTTTGCCTTCCCCGTGGGTGGTTAGGAACATTTTTTTTCACTGACCTGCAGTCCTGTGTATTTGTTCCCTTAAGCTTTCAAAACTTCTGGCCTGTAGTCAACTGTCGACTCCCCAATGGTTTTGGCCATGATACAAACTGAGGCTTTGTTCTTATTAAGCTGAGAAGTATTTGCTCATGGTTAATCAGGTCTTTACTTACTCTCGAATAGATCTGTCCCCATCTTCTATTTCCCTCCTGTCCCAGATGGGGACTTCACAGCACCTGAGCATATCATCAGATAGGCCTGCCCATGTCTACCCATCACCTCCCACACTGCCTCCCACTCCTTGACTTGAGGTCGTTGGGAAAGACCTTGAGTTTTGAACTGCCATCATTTTGGGGCTCAAGAGTTATGGATTCATTGAAAATTCCTCATCCCCTCTGATAGCCTATGACTTATTTCTAAGGCTGTCTAACTCCCTGGGAAACTATTTGCTTTTAGCATCCCTTATTTAGTAGGGTGTAACAAATTCCATTTACTCACTAACCCTCTTTTAAGCTGGGCTCATACTGCATTCACCTTTCTACAGATAGACTTTCTTCTCCTCCTCCTTCTTCTTCTTTTTCTTCTTCTTCCTCCTCCTTCTTTTTCTTCTTCTTCGAACATATCTTTCCATAAGACCAATATTCACTTATATTTCAGTGTAAAAAGCCAGATCAGCACTTTAAGCCTTATATGAAGCAGCACCTTCCCAAACGTTTGCACTATGCCAACAACAGGAGAATTGAGGATATCCATTTGTTGGTGGATCGCAGATGGCATGTTGCAAGGTAACACAGGGATTCTGTCTCTGTCTTTGTAAGCACCTCTTTAGCACCAGGAAATCTTTTAAGGTTCTTGGTCATCATTAAGCAAAGTCTGGGCTGGAAATCTTATTTTTGAAATTTTTGTGTAGTAGGGTAAGAGATGAGAATAGAAATAACACATCTTTATTTTTTTTAGCTTTATCATGCATCACTGTTCTTATCCATTGAACAACGTGAAATACAACTAGAACCTTGCTGTTGTGGTCTTGGTTGACATGATTGCCCATAGCAGTATTTGTATAATGTTCCTGGAAATGATAATCTTGAAACTCTGTCACTGCAGACATGATTTACATTGCCCAAAACACAAGTGATGTTTGCCTTCTGAACTACAAAAGTCTCTCCCAGATCAAGCAGACCACCCTTTTCTTTAGAATCTGATGTAGAGCATGTTTGCGGGGGGGCGGGTGGCTTTGCCACTTCTAAAGATTCAACGACCACAGATTTAGTCATTTTTATATAGACCTGGAAGCAGTGTTTTCTCATTCATTTTTGTTCAACTTTGACTATAAACAAGTGTGATGAATGTCCTTGTAGTGCTACCTGAATAACTATGATGTGTACTCAAGCTGCACAATGTTTTATAATGGGTGATAGCTAGGAATGAGAAGATAATGTAAAACACTGCTCTTCTAGAAACTGTCTCAATATGAAACACATGCACGCGCGCGCCCTCGCGCGCGCACACACACACACACACACACACACACACACACACGCACCATGTAATCTCTTACTTTAACTCTAAAGGGACCAAATAGAGTTAAATACATAGGATTATGCAAAGAGAGATATGAAACACAGAAATTATTGGAACCACGTAGAATAGACAGGAATCCATGTAGAAATGTTACAGGGATGTGGCCAAAAATAGCTTGGCTGACTATGTCCTCTGCAGGACTTTTAATGTTGGGGGCATCTAGGGAGAGGGAAACTTGATGCAGTTGTCTAGTTTGTATGAAAAGAACATGTGTCTTGGAATTGAAGTTAAGTGAAAGATGACCCAGCTGAGTAAGTTAGTGAAGAGCAAAGGCAGGTGCTAAATCTTTTGAAGTTTGCTCTTGCATTGTTCATTTATTATACATACATATTACTCTCCTAAGTCCAAGTTACTCTTGAGTGGAAACCCATTTGGTAGATTTCCTAGTTTTCCCCAAGCATTCTTCTTCACTGATATGTACTGCCTATACTTAGGCAATGCTTACATTAATAAGCATCAACATTTTTGATGGTAGAGAAGCCATAAAACACTTATGCAAAAGGTGTCTTTCTGTCCCAAAAGGTAAGACTACTTAGTGATTGTGATATCTTGAAAGCAATATTTTCACTCCCTCCCTATATTAAAATACATTTTCCAGGTAAGGGCCAGGTTTGTGTTAACTATGCCAGGGTTAGTGTTAAATTATCTACTTCATGAACTCTGGTTTTATTATCCTACTAGGTAAGTTTACATACAGATGTTTCTATAGAATGTAGATCCTCATGAATTGACTCAATATCCCATATTTAAAAATGCCTCCTGTGTCTTGGTACTGAGCCTGGGAGAGATGTTCTGTTCAGTCCAACCAGGAGGCATAGAGAGTACTTTGACTTCTTTTCAAAACTTCCCCTTTAGCCTAGGGTAATAAGCAAAGCAATTACGATAGAGAAAGGAACCGAAGTACCTGGGGAATGGCACAATTAAGACAGATGATTGGCTTCAGACAGCCCTTTTCAGGGACCCTAGTGCCATCAAATGTGCTTTCTGTCAGCATGATTTGGGACAGAATCCCAACTGATCATAAAATTGTTTCAATGTAGGAAGCCTTTGGACGTTTATAAGAAGCCATCGGGAAAATGTTTCTTCCAGGGTGACCATGGCTTTGATAACAAGGTCAACAGCATGCAGGTATGACCACAAAACTGAACTGAAATGGTTTCATGATTCTCAGGGGGGGATGGGACTCGTGGGATTAGTGAAGCTGCAGGGAATTCAGACGCAGAAGAGACTCTGTTAGTGGAAGCTGAAATGGTTAACTGTGTTCTTTTTCTTCTTTTCTTTTGGAAGACTGTTTTTGTAGGTTATGGCCCAACTTTTAAGTACAGGACTAAAGTACCTCCATTTGAAAACATTGAACTTTACAATGTTATGTGCGGTAAGTCACTTGTTCAATCAAACCTGGTGGAACAACCTTCAGACAGTGGATTTCCTCACTGCTAGAGAAAGAAATGAGGTGTCTATTTTCTAAGACCTCTCCCGGCAAAAAAAAAAAAAAATGTAACTTGCCCATTGGTTCAAAGGACAGAATGTCACCCCCTTCTAAGGCTTCTTTGTGTCCCTTCAACAGTTGACTAATGGGGAGTTTTCATAGTGTTGCTGTTGGCAGCCTTAGGTTGATCCAGCATAGCATTACAGTTTGACACTGTTGGTCAGAGACCCGATGAAGCAAGAGTTCCAACGCAGACAGAGCATTCTCCGACCTCCCTCTCTCACATTGAAGCCCAGTGAAAAGTTTGCCAGTTTGCATCCCAGCCAGCTATTTATGTGCTCCTAATTATTTTTCTTCCCTGAGCTTCTCGTTGCTGAATGAGGACAGCTTTTCCTATTTAGTAAGGGAGTGCCAGTCTAGTGGTTAGAGGGGGAGTCTGAAAGTCGGGTCTCCTGGGTTCTTTCCCCAGGTTGGCTGCTAGCTCTCCACTGTCCTTAGGCAAGTTGCTGTGTGCCCACTTGGCAACCATTCACTTGCTGTGAAATCAGCCTGTTCATCCCTTGGTGGCCCATCAAGGCACATAGCCAAAGTCTCCTCTTCCCCCACACTTGTGTGGAGTGCATTAGAGGGCAGGCTGTGGGAATTTGTTGATGATGTCTTATTTCAAAATTTGGTTCTAAAAAGTCCTGGAGAAGTGCAGGAGGCGATGGTACCAACGTTGTTATGCACCCAGGCGATGGCTGAGTGAACTGTTCCTCCCACTGAGACTGTTAGGGAATGCCTTATTCACGCTCTAGAAATGAGCAGAGCTACCTCAAGAAGTGTTAGCAAGGCATTGTGAGGTCAGAATCCTTCAGATGGTGTGAAAGGAATGGCTGACATGGGAATTTAGTTTGTCCACTTGTGATTTTTGCTCAATATTTATAGACTACTGGAAGGTTTAGATTCTTACCATAGCTCATCAGATAACAAACAAACAAGAAACACTGCATCCTTTTCTTTCTTTTCATCAGATCTCCTAGGCTTGAAGCCAGCTCCCAATAATGGAACCCATGGAAGTTTGAATCACCTACTGCGGACAAATACCTTTAGGCCAACCATACCCGAGGAAGTCACCAGACCAAATTACCCAGGGATTATGTACGTTCAGTCTGATTTTGACCTGGGCTGCACCTGTGATGATAAGGTAGAGCCAAAGGTAGAAATAATCTTTATGTTTTATCAAGGAGATGTTTGTTTGGTGTATGAAGCATTGCCCAGTGGAACTGTCTATGCTAATAAGGTTGATTTCTGACTCTGTTATCCCAAATGGAGCCAGTGACTGCTTATGACTGAGAGAGGAAAATGCTAACTTTACTGTTTTAAATTCAAGTTTAATATGCTGAATATGGCCCATGGCTACCATCTTAGACAGTACAAGTCTGGAGAACGAAGGGTGAAAAAACTGTTATTTCCTGAATTCATAATCTCCAGTCAAAATTTGGCTTTATTGTTCAATTGTAGATCACCAGTGATTCATCAAGCTCATAGATCACAGATAGCTATGTCAAAATGATTGTGAAAGACACTTGAAAAATTTAAGGAATTTGACAGCACTATTTACAAAACCTGAGCAGTGTGGGCAAAGTCATTGGTAAATGTGAACTACTCTGGAGCTAGCAGAATACCTTCCAAGGCCTGAAAGGGGAGGGCAGATAGAAAATTACTATGGAGATTGGCAGGAGAGAAGGAGGGAGGGAGGGAAGGGGAGGAAGAGAATTGTGTTTGTTAGAAGACTGAAGCCCAAACACTGTGGCCTGTGACTTGGAAATATAGCACCCTAGCCTCTATTGACTCTACTCAGATATGGATGCTTTCCATGGTAGAGCTTGACTAAACCAAAGAATAAGTTTATTCTTTACCACAATACCTAAAGCTCATCCTTCTAGGACACAGAGTGAGGTGTCAATGAAAACATACCATTGAAATCATACCATGTTGAGACAGTTTTTAGATACAACCAACCAACCAACCAACCAACCAACCAACCAACCAACCAACAGCCTAACACCCTACCCCAAAGTATTAAGCATTAATTTGATTATTGAATTTTTAAGTTAAGATTTTTATATCTAACAACAAGTGCTTCTATTAGCAGAAGTGAACATTGCTTCCACAGAGTGGAAAAGATGTTTGTACAAAGCAAGGATGTTAATTCATTTTTATATGCTGCTTACTTATAGGTAACAGTGTGAGTGTCGGTTTATTAGCTTCAAGAAAACGGACAATAATTCTCCTATTGCACAGTCTCTTTTCCTTATCATTTGTCCCCTCCCAGGATTCCTAGGAGTGTAGGAGCCAGAGTTTGATAGGCTCTATAGTAAGAGGAATACATTTTGTCCTTCCTCCCCATCCCTGCATTTATCTCCTTCCTACTTTTGCTCTTGATGAGAATCTGGGAGGCCAGTGAGTGAAGGGGAGGGAGTGCTCACAGCTGGGCGTGCGAGCCTGCCAAAATCACAAGATGATCACAAATAAGCTTAGAGGGCTCTATAGTTACATTTGTTCTCTGTATGACCTCTATTATAGAAGCCCTTTGAATATACTGACATAAACAATAATATGTACATCTTGCATTGTCTTTATTTAAAGAATTTCTTAAAATATTTATCCGTCCTTCTTTCTTTCGTTCTCTGTTTCTTTCTTTTGTTCTCTGTTTCTTTCTTTCATTCTTTGTTTCTTTCTTAACTTCTTCTACAACACAGTATTAATTGGGATCATGAAAGTAGTTTTGTTATTCTCATGCTTGTCTCTGTACTTTTACTTTTCATATATATATATGATAAACATATATCATATTTATATATTTTAAATAGTACATGATGTATCTTAATGCATCTCAAAATGACCTATGGTATAAGTTTGCATATGGGAATGTTAATGTGGCTGCTGTTGTAGGCTCTGAATCCTGTGATTGTTTGATTCATCATTATTTCTGAGATACATTTATGCGTATTAGCATATGAACGTTTAGCTTATGTATTTTTCATGTCACTTAGTTACATTTGATAAATTGATAGATCATACTGTTTATTTATTATACTGTCTAAGATTATTTGGTAATTTTCAAATATTAGTTTTAGAGTAATACCATGGACATTAGTGTAAATGGGCTTTTGTAGTTAGTGCTTGAGAGTCTCAAGGGTAGGTGATAGGTACAGATGCTGAGCAATGACTTGTCAGAGTTGCTCAGCCATTGTTCTTCAGAAGTATTGGGTCATTATTGTTTGGACTTAAGGGGGAAAAGCAATCTTCTACAATGGTTTGGTGGATCATTCCAGTGTAGACAGGAATTAACCTGGGATGAGGCACTACTGTCACTGCTTTACATGTATGTGTTCAAATAACATGACTACACAGTCTTAAGGGAAGGGAACTGAGCCACAGGGAGATGATTAAAGGTGCTCACAGACACAAAGGTAAAGCTTAGAATGCTCCTTGGGAGAATTTACCACACTGACACTATCAGACTTTGGGGCTTTCTTTGGGAATTAGCAAGATGCTAAGTAGAAAGAAGGGGAAGAGGGAGAGGAAGAATACCTCTGATTGTTTTCTTCTTTCCTTTTCTGGTTTTTACATGTGAAGAACAAATTGGAAGAACTCAATAAACGCCTTCACACCAAAGGATCTACAGAAGGTAAGGGCGGGTTCAAAAAAACCAGCAAAATAAGTTTTGACTTCTAGTTTTTAAAAATTGAAGCCTGGAACTGCATAGATGGTTTGCTGTTCTTCCAGAAGATTTCAGTTTGATCCTCAGTACCCATATGTTGACTTACGACCAGCTGCAGCTCCAGATGATGCCTTCTTTTGGTCTCTGTGGTCACCAAGCACACACAAGGTTGGAAGACATGCAGGCAAAACACCCATACACATAAAACTACAACAAGAACAATAACAACAACAACAGAAAAAAATATCAAAGATTTTCTATTTCCTATAGGATAAGCACACTAGTTTTTAAAAATTTCTACTTGTATTGCAAATTGTTTTGTTTTGTTTGTATTTATCTCTGAACGTAATGTGCCAGCTGTCTAATGAGGGAAGCCTATTAGCCTTTTGATTTCCTTTAATAGCTTTTTAGCTCTAAGAAAAGAAACAAACCTCCCAGGTATCTGATGAGACATAAGTGAAGGTGCTAATGGGAGATTCTGTGGTGAGAATGGTAGTCATAGTGATAAATATTAGCTCCTGGTGCTTCTATCAAAGCTCAACTGCCCAAAGGATCAGTGAGTAAATTGTAATGTAGAGAGGTTCCTAGAAGAAATCAGATTTCCTTCATCGCACACAGGATCATCACTACCTCTGACCTGTTCTCTTCTTATTTTATATCCGACAATAGCAAGCACGTGATAGTAAACTTCTGGAAGCTTGCGGTATGGCAAAAAAACCAAACATAAGACAAACAAACCAAGAATCCCAGTGATATCTACCAAGGAAGAAAGACACATGTATTGTTCACATTTTAGTGTGGGTAATGTAGGCTAAGTGGGCTCTCCTATACTTATTATAAAATCTAGGCTGAAAGAGCCATTTCTTATAGGACAGGCCATGCCCACAGAAGTACACAGAACTGTGTACTAGATACCAGCACCTTTGCTTTTATCAAGCAATGTCACTTCTACTCACACTTTACCAGCCCAAGTCAGACTCATGGTATAAGTGATGTAGAGGGTATATTCTTCCCACTGGGATGCTATCCTGCAGGTTAGCACAGAAAACAATTAGTAACAATAAAAAAATCTATCCTTTTTTAAAATGATTTTTTTATTTTTATATTATTTTTATTTAAGTTAATTTTTAAAAACTAATTTAGTCAGATTACAACTCAATTGTTATTCCATCACTTGTAGCCACCTGTTCCTCCCTCCATCCCACCCTCACCCTATTCCCCTTAACTGATTTTTTTGTTGTTTTGTTTTTCTGAGACAGGATCCCACACTATAGCTCTGGCTGTTCTAGAACTTACTGTGTAGACCAGGCTGCCCTCTGCCCTCGTGAGTGGTGGGATTAAAGGCATAAGCCACCATACCCAGCTCTTCTTTTGATTTTTAAGTTCTCGGAAATTAGAAAGAGAAAGAGTACAGAGGTCCTGTGACGGTTTCCTCCAGTAGATGGGATGATTTTCTGAGACAAAAGTGGGTAGGTTGAAGAAGGAGCTCACACAGCCCAGCAGCTCCACATCATGTGCTAAAGATGCACACATATGTCCTGGGGCCATCACTTGATCCGCCAGCTTCCATGTGGTCCTGTTTATCGTATGTGTCATTTCCCATCTGATTAAGTAGAGGTTGGGAAAGGCAGCAGCAGGTTTTATTTACTTGCCTTGTTTCCTTTAAAAGATCGTCATCTTTCTTCCTTCTCTACAAAGCCACCCTCCCCTTTTCCCTTTGATCACAGAACACATAGGCTTTCTGGCATGTAATTGGATAGCACAGGATTACAGTCAGGACTTCGATGGTAGAAGCTTTGCATGTCCCCCACGGACTCTACAAGTGGCTTGAAAATTTGGCACCTAGCTTTTAGTGTACTGTAGCATCGTTTTTAAATAAACAACAGCAACAGCAGAAATGCAAGCTTCCAGAGAGGTGAGGTAGGGAGTCCCCTTGTGATATCCAAGTAGTCAGTTACCAAAGACACAGCTTCAAGATGCTCCTTAAAACAAGACGGCTCGTTCGTTTGTTCTGACACCCCACAGTGGGCTCTTGTACTTTCTGCTGACTTAAATTCCCACTGTTCTTGCTCCCTAAAACATTTCCACTTGGCTCACAATTTCTGCATCTAGTCTGTTGGTGAGATGGCCATGTGTTCATGTGACAAAAACCACTCCCGTAACCTAGCACAGACCTCCAAGCATAAATATAAAAGGCCTTGTCCTGGTGGATGTGTGGCTGTCAGGGCTAGAGGGAGCTGGCAGTCTTTGTTTCTCTGAAGCTTTGCTCAGAGTGGACCATACATGTCTCACATGCATCACTGAAGGACCTTTTTATACCAAGAGCCTTAAAATCTGCATTTTTTTTGTTTTTGTTTGTCTGGGGGGGGGGTGTGGAAACCGTATGTCCTCACTCACTATTTGTTGGGTGTTGTCTGGGACTAACTCTGGTGTGTCTGAAACGACATCACTGACAGTTTTTAACCCACGGCTCCAGAAACAAAAAGGCATAAAATATTAGGGGAAAATTATGGCAGCTGCATTTGTTACTTTTGTGTCACTGTGAAGAATGCCTGTCAGACTCAGTCTGAGGCAGGATTTATTCTGGGTCATGGTTTGCCTGCAGAATGTTGGAGAAGGCATGGCAAAACAGCTCAGTTCATGGTAGTGGCTGGAGCATGTGGCCGAGAGGCAGCCTTGAGTGAGGCTGAGGCCAGGGGTCCTGGCTGTCACCTTCAAAGCCTGCCCCTGGTTGCTTCTACCAGCCAGGCGTCCACCTCCTACAGGCTCCTTATGCTTCTAATACAGCGCCACCAGCTAGGGAGAACATTCGAATGCCAGCCTTTGGGGGACATTTCTGACTCAGTTCATGGCACTGGCATATGCCGTCCTCTGTTCATGGCTCATAGGACCAACCCTTATGCATATGAGAGTCCTGAAGTAAAATCGACTGTCTACCACTGCCGTGTTCCGTGAAAACCATTTCCTGGCTTAGATTCTGGAATTTGCGTGAGTCTCAAGGTTCTCCCTCCTATGTCTCTGGACTTTCATCTCCATTTGCCTTATTAGATCTAGCTCACTCATTTCTGCAATGGCAAGGCAGGATATTCTGGGTCTCAGTATCTCAAACATTGCACATCCAGGCTCCTATTCAAAATACTCAGTGTCTGCTACAGTAGAACAATGTGAATACAAATAAAGCGTGTATGTGTGTGTTTGCATGTGTGCATGTGTGCGTGAGTGTGCATATGCATTATATTCAGAATGACTACTTTACTCTAATTCATATCTGACTTTACATGTATTGAGCCCTGTAAAACAGTCTGTAAATCTAATATTCTATATGTAGGTACTTCTGGTTTGATTATTAGTTTGGAGTACAGATTCAGGTGATTGATATTTTATAGAATGCGTCACATGCAACATCACAACATTTCGATGTCACTGTGTTAATGCCATACACTGTGAAATAGGTCACATATCTATGCAGGGCACATGTGAAAGCTGCATTTTCCAGTCATGAAACAGTCTGGAGTCTATTTGAGCTTAAGAACTATTAAATTAGTCTTACTTGATATTTTGTTACCACTATTTAGATTGTTATATGATCAAGGCCTTTATAAAGTAAACAGGAGGAAAACCATAGTCTTAAAAAGACAGTTTGCTGAAGTCATACTATTTCTAGGTAGGTGGCAAATTCTAGATCTCTGTTGTATAATGGCTGTTATGTTTTGGTCGCAAATAGCTAGTATAGTGGCAGACTTGCCATGCAATGAAAACTCATTTCCTTGTGGCCTCAAGTCAGCAGTTGAAGAAGTGAGCAGCATGGGAAGCGTAGACTCCTCACAGACAATTCTGGCACTACCTCCAGAAGAGGAAGAACTACACTCGTTACTTTCATCTCAGTCTTTTCTCCATTGCTACAAAATGCTTTCCGTCTTTCTAAGCAAGGGCTCATGGTCACCTTTGTATGAAAAGGAGCTCAAATCATTTTAATGCCTATGTATGCTTGACACTTTATGTACCATATTAATTTCTAGAAAAAAAATGACAGTAACTTTTGCTAACTGGGTAGAAGAATCCTGACTATTGTTGGGAGATCTTTGAGGCGTTTTCGAATCCCAAAATGCCTGTTTCTGTTGGGTTTTGGCGACTCTAATGTGCTAAAGAAGGAAGGCAGTATGCTTGCTTCTCTCAGTATAGGTGTGTGTCTGCATGCGCTAGGGAAAGCATTGGGTGGGTAACTAACATGTTAAGTGCTTGTGATGTGTAGTAGAATTCATTGATGATGGACACTAAATTTTAATAACTTTACCTACCAGTATTCTTGGCTAATATTGAAGTTGAGCGTGGACCCTTACCGAGCCATGGCTACTTTGGGTGGTGACTGAACTTGGCATTTTATGGTCTTTGCTTCTCAATAATAATGCAACATTTTGGAGAGATATAAGCCATTGGGAGGTTAAGTGGGAAGGATTATAGAGCTAGGAAGAGCTGACCTGAGATTTGACCCACGCCGGTGTGGCTTTGTCTGAGAATGCCCCTGGGAGATCGCTAGGAGAGACTGTCTCAGGCTACTGTGGTTTCTGAAGTGCTGATAGATGCTTTGAAACCAACGCATGCCCTCACTGGAAATTCCCAATGTTGTCCTGGCATGGGCAGAGCATCTGCTCAGCAAGGGTTGATCCTTTACCCCAGTTTAACTTTCAGTAGAATAATGCAGCAGGAGACCTCTGACCTGACATTACCCAAAGACGAGAGAGGATAGTAACGAGCTGGAAACTGGGGGCCTAGGTTTTGAGCAGGCTATACACCTGAGTTATCTTGTGTAAATTTACTTCATCAATAAAACAGAGGTGATGCTAATGAACCCAGTCTATCTCAAAAGTCTATCAGGCAGGCTCCATAGAATCCCAGAATTTTTTAAAAAAAAAATTAGTTTGTCAACTGATTACCAAGTAGACACGTCATTGGTACCATTGGAGACAGAGTAGCCAAGCCCCTATCTTCATAAAATTACTGCCATGTTGCAAGGTTTAGCAAGCAGATGAACTACAACAGAGTATATATTTATTTTTATTTTATGTGCATTGGTGTTTTGCCTGCATGTCTATCTGTGGGAGATCCCTGGAACTGGCATTACAGGTAGTTGTGAGCTGTCTTGTGGGTTCTGGGAACTGAACTGAGGTCTTCTGGAAGAGCAGCCAGTGGTCTTAACCCCTAGGCCACAGTGGAATTGGAAAGCATAAGGTGGAGGTTGAAACGGCAGTGAATGACAATAGGTCCTTGAAGGTAAAGAAGAAGGAAAGACACAGGAAAAGGGATTTTTTTTTTCGCTAAAGATTTTGTGGTAAAATTTAAGGATATGTTATTGTGGGAGTGAATGTTTAAGAAAACAAAAAATGAGAAGGATTTTCATGTGGCTCCAAGTCCATCTGCTGGAGTATAAATCAGGAAGCAGAGGAGGGACAAGAAACACAAAATTGAGTCTGCATGACTAAACGTTGGAAGACAAAAAGAGTGAATTCTGGGGAAGTCCACACCACTTAAAAAGATTCGCCTCACGGTCTTTTGCCAAATGTGGTATCTGGAGGGAACTCTGGCATAGGCTAGAATGCCAGAGCCACTACTGTAAACACGGAGCTTGGGTGTGGGAGGAAGGCTGTGTCTGGAACTCTGTGTGGTAGAAATTCAGTCTGGGACGACATGGGCTACCCTAGATGCATGTTCTGAAGTCACAGGAGGGATATAGGGAGATGGCTCACTTGGAAAGTGCCCGCCTACAGGCATGAAGACCTGAGTTTGGACACCCAGCAGCTATGTTAAGAAACCAGGCCTGGCGTGCTTCCATAACTTCAGTCCTAGGGAGAAGGAGATAGGTGCATCTCTCGACCTTACTGGCATCCGGTATAGTCAGTCAGTGGGCTCCGGGTTCTGTCAGAGACCCTGTCTCAAAAAACAAGGTGAGTATAATGAGGGAGACCCCTGGTATCATCCTTCAGCCTCCATATGCATGTGTACACAAGCATGAACATGTATGTACTTTTTTTTTCTTTTTTTTCTTTTCTTTTTTTAAAAAATTTTTATTAATTTATTCTTGTTACATCTCAATGATTATCCCATCCCTTGTATCCTCCCATTCTTCCCTCCCTCCCATGTACGTACTTATTTTAGACAGACAGACAGACAGACACAGGCACACAGTATGAATGATGGGAGAGAAGACGGTTAAGGGGGTGCTAAGGTGTAGCTGGACAGGAGGAAGTACTTCAAAAGTCCTATGACCAGGTAGGATAACTATACTTGGCCAAACTTATTAACTGATGTATTTCAGTACCACTAATCGAAGAGCTTTTGAGTGTTTCACCACAAAGGAATCATACATACTTAAGCTGATTCTTAAACCCATTAGATTGATTGATCTGAACATTATAAATTTTACCCTGGAATTGGGCCACACAAATATGAACAACTGTGCCCACTAAAATTGTCTTTAAAAAGCTAAAATTAAATGTTGAAGATTGCCAGTTTTACATAGATTAGAAATCGAAATAGGGAAAATTAAAAAAAAAAAAAGTGAAATCAAGAGAGTATGTTGCAGAAGCAGAGCTGGTGGGCTGACCCTGAGACGAATGTCTTAGCTGGTGTGAAGGCTGAGAGTCAAGTCCATTTTGTGGTCTGGGTTGGAGCACTTGTTAAAGAGAAGTGAAATGTGTGGCTCCCCCAAGATAACCAAACTAACAGAACTGGGACGTGACTGGCTTTGTGATTCACGAATACAGCGAAAGAGTAAAACCTAAGTGTCGATTCTGCATCTCAAAATTTATTTTGCCTACTGCAAAGATGATTTCTCTTCTTTTCTTGAATGAATTATTAAGCTATAAAGAGAGCCTGGTAGATTTCTGGAGAGGCAGGTGGAGGTTTAGGTTGGCGTTTTGGGAGGTTGTTGATGTCACTGTATTTTTTTCCCCTTAAGTCCAATAACAACTGGGGGGTGGGGAAGCAAATGAGAAAATGATATGTTTGTGCCCCGGTTGTGTTATGAAAGCTGCAGTTGTACCAGTAGCTTGAAGCTATGGCGTTATTTTCTGAAGTAAACCCAATTTTGGTGTGCCAAGCAGAAGAGCAGCTAGAAAGATGGCAAGGCCCCCAGGGAGACCCCTCGGGCTAGCCTACCATCTTTTGCCTCATTCGCCCCTTTCCTCCTCATGTCTCTTCCATTTTGTTTGAGTTCTGTGACTGTATTGTTTGTCAGCCACTTTTGGTTGTTGACAATTATGCAAGGACAGCAGATCTACACACAACTGGTGTATAGATTATACAGTTTTAATAGGAAGTGTATGCCCTATCAAGGCCTTTTCTCATGCCAGCTTATGCCTGCTTGTAACATTTCTCGTCAGCGTTACCTTTGCCCTGTGTGGATACATGAGACAGTGTGGCCTATGCTGCATCCTCGTTATGGATGGTGGGATGGTCATCGGACTGTGAGCTCTTTGAGGAGAAAAGCTATAAGCCACCATTGTTCAGTAGCCCCATTCTCCAGCCCAGGGCCTGGCACAAAGAAGAATCTTAAATATTCCATGGAGGGATATGCAAAGAGATGAAAGTGACACGTTTGGAGCTGGGGAGATAGCTCAATTAGCAAAGCACCAGTCACAGAAGCATGAGGATTCGAGCTTGCACCCCCAGCACGTTTGTAAATAGAGGACGTGGCAGTGCATGCATGTAATCCCAGATGGGATGGGGCCAGGAGAGGCAGAAGCAGGCTGATCTGAAGGGCTCACTGCTCAGCCATTCTAGCCAAACTGGTGAGTTCCAGGTTGAGTGAGAGAACCTATACTAAAAAAATAAGGTGGCGAGAGATGGAAACATTTGGTATTGCCCTCTGGACATGACAACACACACACACACACACACACACACACACACACACACACACACACAC
>OU015748.1:90990169-91006639 GCA_907169655.1 Acomys percivali
AAATTAATTTATTCTTGTTACATCTCAATGGTTATCCCATCCCTTGTATCCTCCCATTCTTCCCTCCCTCCCAGTTTCCCCTTATTCCCCTCCCCTATGACTGTTCCTGAGGGGGATTACCTCCCCCTGTATATGCTCATGGGATATCAAGTCTCTTCTTGGTAACCTGCTGTCCTTCCTCTGAGTGCCACCAGGTCTCCCCCTCCAGGGGACATGGTCAAATGTGAGGCACCAGAGTACGTGAGAAAGTCATATCCCACTCTCCACTCAAGTGTGGAAAATGTTCTGTCCATTGGCTAGATCTGGGTAGGGGTTTAAAGTTTACCGCCTGTATTGTCCTTGGCTGGTGCCTTAGTTCAACCTCAACTGTTTTATGGGGTTAAGGATATAGCATTAGTTGGTTGAACATGTGCAAAGCACTGTGTTCAATTCCTAGACCTGCAAAAGTAAGAGCCATATTAAGCAAATATTCTATACAAAACATCGACCTAACAACTGTGGAGAAAGTAAGAGAGTAAGTTGAGCTCTAGATGTAAACATGTAACCAACTAACCACGTTAGAAAGGAAGGAATGCCAAAGGCATAAATCACAGTGCAGTGTCAGAAGAGTGTAAGTGGGACATGGGTGGTTTAAAAGCACATAGACAAAGTGAAGTGGTCATTAAATATGCTTAATAATATCATGGAGAAAGATGAAGTTGTCTTGTTAACGTTGTCAATGATATTGTCACATTTCCAATAACGGCCAGTCTTGATTAGTTTTTCTTTTTAATTAAGTAAAAGCATATGACTTTATTTTCACTGTGGCGGTGATCACAACTGGTCTTTGATGGTGAGTGAAATGGCATTTTACATTTACTTCCATTCCCGTCATCATCACGATTGAACCTTTGGTAGATAAAATGTTTTTTTTTTTTTTAATTTTTAGAAATATTCCTTTAAAACACATTAATTTAAGAAACAAGAAATAGTGCCAAGTGGGGGAAAAAAACCAACATTACATCAAAAGGTGGTCCTGGTGTTAGAATTCTGCTTCAGTGCACCTACCTGTGATGCTATTGCTTCCCTGTCATGGGGGTGTGGCCCTGTCCGGGAGCCACATAAAAGGACAGACCCTCCGTGGTCTCTCTTTACTCTCTCTCTCTCTCTCTCTCTCTCTCTCTCTCTCTCTCTCTCTCTCTCCCTCCTCTATCCCCTGTCTCTATTTTCTCTCCCTCTCCCTCTTCCTCTCTCGCTCTGGTGTACCCCCTTCCTCCTTTTCCTTCTCTCCCATGCTCATTTAATAAACTTCGTATAACATAGTATCTGCTGTCTATTACCTTTTTACACCTTATGCCTTACTGCCTTAATTATTAAATTTAATATTGGGAGTATATGAAAATTCACAGAGATGATAGAGAACTGGTGACCCTGGAAATGCTGGGCCACAAGTCTTAAAAAAAAAAAAAAAATTACATCAAAAGCTAGTCCTGGGAGTATGTGAGAATTCACAGAGATGATAAACAGTCACCCTGGAAAAGCAGGGCCACAAATCTGCTTTGGACGAAGTGACTATTGTATTACTAAAAATTAGCTCTATTTACTGGGCTCTAACGGTTGCAGGCCTGTCTCTGGTATTTTGTATGCCTTGTGTTTAACACAGAAAAACAGGAAGCTGCGGGACGATGTTTATGGACAGGGAAAGAATGCGCTGTGAGCGGCAAGCGGGCTTGGGGTTGGGATAGAGAACACATAGGGTAGAAACGAACAGGAATGCAGCTCTTTATCCATTCCATATTCGGTGATTATGTAACGAGTGTCATATGATCATTTCATACAGGCCAGTAGTGATAAAACAATGAACAAAACCCTACATGGTCCATGACCTCATACAATGTATTTTTTAAGTTAGCGAAAGATGCTATTTAAAAGTGCTAAAGCTTAGGGACATACATGCAGGGGGGTTATCAAGGATGTGGAAAGGAAATGGCCTTGGAGAGAACATTCTAGGTTAGGTTTGGAGGATGAGAAGAGGTGACCCCGAGGAAAAGAGAGACAAGAAAGAAATACTAGTGGTAGGAAAAGTCTCAGATTCATGACAGTCTGAAATAGGTGTCCCTGAAAGGCATGCTGGGGCATCTAGGGAGGCAGGGACCAGGTCACGTTCAAGAGGACATCTGCCAGGCCTTACAAGGTGTGTTGATCCCGTTCACTGCGCATTGGAAAATAACCGAGAAGTCGCATACAGGATGTGGTAAGATCTCACTTAAGATTTCTGCACATTGACCGGTAGGTAATAATTACACCGTGTGTTCGGGATAGAAGCCTCAGAGTGTCACTGCAAGGGGGAAGTTAGTTGTAAGCTGTGGGTGAGGACAGATTTCTGCATCACCTGAGACTGAACTCTTCCCAAGACGGGTTAAACTCGAGGCTCCTGGAGAGAGCAGGGTAAATTTGGTTGAATCCCGCTGCTCTATTTTTATTCTTAGATCAAGGCTTTTTTTCCTCATAAACAAACTTAATGCCCAGAGAGCGCTAAACCCCTGTGTATTTCAAGTAAGTGGCTTTGCAGATAAATACATGCCATTAATTGTGGGGTTATTTGTGAAAGTTTCTGAATGGACAGGGACTCTATTAAAAATGAGTCTAGAAGACTATTTTAAGTTGAGATATTTAAAAAAAAAAACTATATATATATAGAAAGAGAGACCTTAGTCCATTCATGTGCTCTCTGAGCAAGTTGCTAGCCACTCACTAGCATGGTGGTCCCACCCCAGAGGATGGGCTCAGAAACTGCCTCCCTAAAATGATCTCACTGAAAATGGGGTAAACCAGGAGGGCAGCCACATGCTTTCCCAAGGGAGAAAACACTGTGAATTGTTTATAAGAGGGTTGACTTAAAAAAAAATAATCTCCGAACAAAAGCAGCACTGGGTGCCAGCTTGGTTTGCGTAACTGCCCGAGAGCCACAGCCTCCAGCTTCCTGTACCATTGTTCCTTGTGGCGGCTGGGAAGAGGGAGGCTGTGGGAGACCCAGATGACTTCTGTTTACGCTGCTCTCACTGCCCCTCTCTTGTTCTGCTTTCCTGCTCAATTAGGACAGGGCCGCCCTGTGGGCAGGAAGTAGTGATGGCATTGGGAGAGCTCCTGTGGCTTTGAAGCCAGGGATTGTTTGGGACAGGGACAAACACAATTCAGATGTTCAAGTTTATAAGTTGGGGTAGAGAACTCTGCTGGAGGTCTAACCTAGGGTGGTAGTGGTTCCTGTTTGGGCTGTGTTTCTAGGAAGCCCACAGCCTTGACCTCTTTTGGCAGCTAGAGCTGCCTGGAGCAAAGGGTGGAAGAAATGAGTTCTGATAGTCATTTTCTTCTCTTTCCCTTCCCGTTCTCTTTCTCTTTATTCTTTCTTTATTCTCTTTCCTTCTCCTTCACCTCTTCTTCCTCTTTCCTTTTTATTATTTCTCCGCTTCCTTTCCTCCTCTTCTGCTTTCCCCTCTTTTCATTCTTCTTCATAGCTCTCTAATCTTAATTCTGTTGAGGTAAAATTGACACAAACTGCACATATGTAAGGAATACAGTCCATAAAGTTTTACACATATCTGTGTAAAATTGTATCTGTGATACAATCCTAGACACCAAGTTAGTGACTAATATCTATTATACTTGTGCTGGTTATTTGCTTATTTATTTATTTAGCCAGTGTGACACAAGCCCAGTCACCTGGAAGGGAGAACTTCAACTAAGGAACTGCTTCCCTCAGACAGGCCTGTTGTTGACAAGCCTCTGGAGCATTTTCTTTTTTCTTTTTAAAAGATATTTATTTATTTATTATGTATATGAGTATTCTGTCTTCATGTACACCAGAAGAGGGCATCTGATCATAATGCAGATGGTTGTGAGCCACCATGTGGGTGCTGGGAATTGAACTCATGACCTCCGGAAGAGCAGCCAGTGCTCTTAACCACTGAGCCATCTCTCCAGCCCCTCTGGAGCATTTTCTTGATGATTGATATAGAAGGGCCCAGCCTATTAGGAGTGGTGCCCCTCCTGCCAAAATGGCCCTGAGTGGCATAAAAAGTAAGCTAGTAAGAATTCCTCTGTGGTCTTTGCTTCAGTTCTTGCCTTGGCTTTCCTCGAGAATGGACGGTAACCTGTAAGCTGTGCTAAGCCCTTTGCTCTCCAAGCTGGTTTGGGTTAGTGTCTTATCACAGCAGTAGGAAGCAAGCTAGAATAAAACCCAAACACGCCCTTGTGTCCCACAGTAATCTTTTACATCCTCAAACCACACCACCTCCTCTCATAACCCTCAAGCCTTGACCTACAGCTATGTTACCCTAGAATAGCTGACCTTGGATTCCACTGGTGGAATACCTAAGTAGTCACCAAATGACTGCATAGCTTCTTTCAGTATAGTTACTCAGGACTCATTTAGATTATAGTCCAAGCAACAGTCTATTCTTTTTAAATTGTACAGCATTATATTCTGTAGTTGTAACCCACTGGCTTGTTCATTTGTTGGTGGACACTTGGATTATTTTCAGGGCTCAGCTATTGCAAAACAGCCGCATTGTTAAGAACATGTGTGTATAACTTTTCACATATGGGATTTGTTTTCATTTCTTTCTCTTTAGTAAAAACTTAGGTGTGGAGTGGCTTGATCCTATGGTAAATGGATGCAATTTAATTTCTTTACGTAAGTGTCAAATTCATTGCCAAAGTGGTTGAATTTGATATTCCCATGAGCTATGATTGAGAGCTCCGTGGAGTCATGTCTCAGTTCTTGTAGCTAGTTAAGTTTTGGAAATTCTAATAGATTAATAGTAGTATATCACTGAACATTTTTTTTTTTTAAGATGGAGCCTTACTATGTAGCCTGGCTGGCCCAGAACTTGCAGTATAGCTCAAGCTGCTGTTGAACTTGCAATGGTTTGCCTGCTTTTGCCTCGCATGTGCTGGGATTACAGGTATGTACCACCGTGCACAGATATTTTTGCTCTTCCTTAGGACTAGCAGTGGTGAGTTTCTTCAGATGTGATAATTCACCATCTGTGAATTTCCCTCAGGATATGTCTGTTAAAGGATTTTAGTGATTTGAAAAAATGAGTTGCTTTTAAAGATGTTTAAGGAGTCTTTAGCTGAAATTTAGGTCTCTTGTATATATTTTGCAGTAATTATTTTTCTAGTCTGATACTTGCCTGTTTATTTTCTATATTAATATTATGATGATTAAAGTTTTTAAAACATGATGAAGTCCAATTTATTATTTCACTTTTTAAGTTCTACTCTGATTTAGTATCTAAGAGGCATTTGCCTAACCCAACATAGTCAAACATTTCCCCTTTGTTTCATCTTAGGAGTTTTCACATTTTACTTCATATTAGTTTTATATGTTGGTTTCATACAAAATATACACCTAAGCTCTTGTTATATTTTGTATCTGAATAGCTAATTTATTTTAGCAACAGTTTAAACTTGTTTGGCAGTTTCTTACACTCCTGTCCCATCGCCTTCTCCCTACATCTTCCTTGGGACATTTCATTTATTGATTTTGAGAAAGGGTTTCTCTGTGTAGCCTTGGCTATCCTGTACTCTCAGACTAGGATGGCCTCGGATTCACAGGGGTCCGCCCGACTCTGCCTTCTTGAGTGTTGGGATTACAGCCCTGCACTAGACACATCTTTTTAATGTCTCCGCCCCACCTCCCCCCACTTTTAAGTCTTCTTTGGGTGTGTGACCCATTGAATTTGATTAGACTTCCTCACCTGACTGTGTGTGTGGGGGGGGGGAGTTATTAACGGGAGCAAGAGCATCTTATCAGTGGCTATACCACTGAGGGAGATGACACCCTCTCCCAACAGCGTCATCTGCCAGTAGTCATGCCCTCAGGTAGGAACAGGCCCTCATGAGCCTCTCTCCAGCCACAGTGAGATATTGAAGGGCTGGATCATACATGAGTGTGGTTCAGATCTACAGAGAGCTCAGGAAGGCAACAGCTATGTCTGGAAGACATCTCTGATGCAATCCTCTCATCTCCAGGCTCTTTTTTAAAAATATATTTTATTAATTTATTCATCTTACATCTCAACTGTTATCCCATCCCTTGTATCCTCCCATTCCTCCCTCCCTCCCGCTTTCACCCTATTCCCCTCCCCTATGTCTGTGACTGAGGGGGACCTCCGCCCCCACTATATGGTCATCGGCTATCAGGTCTCATCTTGGTAGCCCACTTGTTCTTTCTCTGGGTGTTATTGGGGGCAAAATGGCCTGCTCAAGGTCACGTAGATGAAGCGGAAGCTAGGCTGCCTTTCAGGGAGGAAGCTATACGTGAGGAAGTTTGTGACGTGAATACTAATGAGGTAAGTGAAGGATTAAGAGATGTCCTTCCTGGTGAAAAGTGAAGCAGTCAGTGTGCTTACGCTTGCAAATGTTGGAATTCTGTGATTACAGCACATGCAGGGAATCCAGTTCAGCTTCCTGCAGGATGATCATGCTGGGTTTGGAAACCGGGATGTTGGAGTTCAGATAGGCTGCTTTGGCTGAATTCAAGTAACAAAAGAGCTTGTGGAAAGAATTTAAGTGTTATTCTGTCCATTCTGCATTGTTCCTAAGCATTTCAGTGCTGGAGACTGACGTGAGTTAGTTTGGAAAACACCAAGTTCAGTTGGACAGGCAGTCAGTGAAGAAGCTTGTTGTCACTGGATGAAGAGTGAAGACCCAACCATAGCTATTAGCCTTGAGGATAGAAAGCTTTGAAATAAAGGGGAGAGTCAATGATGGAAGGAATAAAGGAAAAGGAATAAGGTAGAGGCTTTTCTGTAGGCTAGTTTGGGAGAGGCTGGAGCCTCTAACCAAGACTTCTAGAGAACAGCTGGAAGGCAGCAGGGAGCTAGCAAGTCAGTTTTGAAAGGCAAAGCCTGGCGTACAAGTAAATCATGCTTGTGAGGATGATGAGGAGACCAGTAAAGGGACTATCCAAGCCATGGGGAAGTGCACTTCGCATCAGTTGGTATGATAGGCATAAGTGACATATGATATAGGGAGAGAGAATAATAGAGTCCTGCTAAGCCTCCGAAATACAAGATTGGCATGCTTCAAAGCACCCAGATGCTCATAGGCATAATGTGTCCAGTGCCTTTAACAGGTATGAGATTTTTTTTTATTTGTTTGTATCCAGCAAGTTATATTTGTTTTTTATTTATTGTAATTTATTCACATTACATCCCAATTGTTATCCCTCAATCTTATCTTCCTCCTGTATTCCCCTCCCCTAGACCTCTTACAGGAAGGGGCCCTCCTTCCCCACTGTCTGGCTTCAGCCTATCAGGTCTCATCAGGATAGCCTGCATCCCATTCCTTGTGTGCCAGCAAGGCCTTTCTGCTAAGAGGAAATGATCAAATCTCGGGCTAGGGCACCAGAGTTCATGTCAGAGGCAGTCCCCCCTACTCCCCTAGCCCCCCTACCCCTGTATGTAGAATGAACTGTCCATCAGTTACATCTGAACAGGGAGTCTAGGTCCTCTGCTTGCAATGCCCTTGGTTGGTGCATCAGTTTGTGCATGCCCCACTGGATCCAGATTTGCCAGGCTTGATTTGCTCCTTGTGGAGCTCCTGTCCCTTCCAGGTCCTTCCAACCACTAACTCTTCCATACAACTCTCAGCACTTTGGCCTGAGTCCAGCTGCAAGTCCCAGTATTAGTCCTGATACCTTGCTGGGTGAAGTCTCTCAGAGGACATCTATGTTGGGATAAAATCCACTTATAAGTGAGTATGTTCCATGCATGTCTGCGTTACCTCACTCAGGATAATTTTTTCTAGTTCCATCCATTTGCCTGCAAATTTCAAGATTTCCTTGTTTTTAGTAGCTGAATAGTATTCCATTGTGTAAATGTACCAGTTTCTTTATCCATTTTTCAGTTGAGGAACATCTGGGTTGTGTCCAGATTCTGGCTATTATGGATAAAGTTGCTATGAACATAGTTGAACAAATGTCCTTGTTGTATGGTCGAGCACCTTTCAGGTATATGCCCAGGAGTAGAATAGCTGGGTCTTGAGGTAGAGCTATTCCTAATTTTCTGAGAAAGCACTAGATTGATTTTCAAAGTGGTTGTACAAGTTTGCACTCCCACTGACATTGGAGGAGTTTTCCCTTTCTTCACATCCTCACCAGCATGTGCTCTCACTTGAGTTTTTTTTTTTAATTAATTTATTCTTGTTACATTTCAATGGTTATCCCATCCCTTGTATCCTCCCATTCTTCCCTCCCTCCCATTTTCCCCTTATTCGTAGCCATTCTGATAGGTATAAGATGGAATGTGAGAGTCGTTTTGATTTGCATTTCCCTCATAACTGAAATTATTGAGCATTTCTTTAAGTGTTTCTTAGCCATTTGATATTCCTCTGTTGAGAATTCTGTTTAGTTCTGTACCTTATTTTTTTTTTTTTTAATAATTGGGTTATTTGTTTTGGTGGTATTTTAGTTCTTGAGTTCTTTATATATTTTGGATATTATCCCTTTGTCTGATGTAGGCTTAGTGAAGATCTTTTCCCAGTCTGTAGGCTGTTGTTTTGTTCTGTTGACAGCGTCCTTTTCCTTACAGAAGCTTTTCAGTTTCATGAGGTCCCGTTCATTAATTTTTGACCTTAGAGCCTGAGTTATTGGTGTTCTGTTCAGCAAGTTGTCTGCTGTGCCAAAGAGTTCAAGGCAGTTCCCCACTTTTTCTTCCAATGGATTTAGTGTATCTGGTTTTATGTTGATGTCTTTAGTCCACTTGGACTTTAGTTTTGTGCAGGGTGATAAATATGGATCTATTTGCATTTTTTGACCGTGTAGACATCCAGTTAGACCAGCGCCACTTCTTGAAGATGTTTGGTACCCACTTCTTATGTGACCCTTGGGGAAAAGTGGGTGCCATGACAAAAACTGATATAAGAGCAAATAAATCATAAAAATTGAGTATTCCTAACTTTGGTGTTTTGAATAAGAATGGCCTCCTGTATTGGATAATTTTATGTCAACTTAGCACAAGCTAAAGTCCTCTGAGAGGTGGTAGGTAACAGTGCCGTTGTCTGTGACCTGAACCCTGGCGCCCCACAGTTGACCACCTCTCCTTGGTGGGGAGGCCTGATGGCACTCAGAGAAAGAATGAGCAGCCTACCAAGATGAGACTTGATAGCCTATGACCATATAGTGGGGTCTTAGACCTAGGGGAGGGGAATAGGATGAAAGTGGGAGAGAGAGAGGAGTGGGAGGATACAAGTGATGAGATAACAATTGAGTTGTAATCTCAATAAATTAATTAAATAAAAAAGAGTAAAAAAAAAAAAAGAAAAAAAGAAAAAGAAAAAGAAAAGAAAAGAAAATGCCATTGTAAAATCTGGCTGTAGGCAAGCCTGAAGGACATTTTCTTAGTTAATGATTCATGGGGAAAGGCACCATCCATTGTGGGTGGTACTTTCCCTGGACTGGTGGTCCTGGGTTCCTTAAGAAAGGGGAGCATACACAAACTACTGTACTAATCAAGGACAACGCATGTAGTAAACCTGGACCCCCCTATTCAGATCTAGCCAATGGACAGCATATTTGCCACAGTTGTGTGGAGAGTGGGAACTGACTCTGACATGAACTCTAGTGCCCCATATTTGACTACCTCCCCTTGGTGGGGAGGCCTGATGGCACTCAGAGGAAGGGAAAGCAGGCTACCAGGATGAGACCTGAAAGGCTGTGATCATATGGTGGGGGATGAGGTCCCCTTCTGTCACAGACCTAGGGGAGGAGAATAGGGTGAAATAGGAAAGGAAGGGGGAATGGGAAGATAACAAGTGAGGGGACAACAATTGAGATGTGAACTGAATAAATTATTTAAATTAAAAAATTTAAACAACAACAGCAGCAGCAGCAGCAACAACAACAACAACAACAACAGAAAGCAGGCTTAGTGAGCCAGTAAGCATTATCCCTCCGTGTCCTCTGCATCAGCTCCTGCCTCCATGTTCCTGCCCTGTTTGAGTTCCTGTCTGGTTTCCTTCAGTGATGGACTACAGTGCAGAAGTGCAAGCCAAATAAACTCTTTTCTCCTCAACTTGCTTTTTGGTCATGGTGTTTTATTGCGGTAATAGAGAACCTGAGGTTTCAAAAGCCCAAGGGAGGCCCAGTGGCTCTCTCTCTCTTCCTGCTACCCATGAGATCCTCGGATGTAGAATTCTTACATTATTTCTCCAGCACCATGTCTACCTATGTGCTGCCATACTCCCCGCCATGATGACATGCACTAACCCCCTGAGGGTGTAAGCCATCCCCAATTAAATGCTCTCCTTTAAAAGAGTTGCCTTGGTTACTCCTCACTGGCTAAGACAGAAATTATCCCACTTTTGACACCAAATCAGTATTAATCAGGGTTCTCTATAGTAATAGGACTTACAGAATGATTTTTTTTCTACATATATTGAAAGGGGACTTATTACAATGGCTTACAGTCTGTGGTCTAGCTAATCTAAAAATGGCTGGCAATGAATGGAAAGTCGAAGAATCTAGAAGTTACTTGGTGTAAGAGGCTGGATGTCTCAGCTGGTCTTCTGCATATGCTGGAATCCTGAAGAAGTGTGCTCTAACACCAGTGAAACAATGGACTTGCGGGCAAGGTGAGAGGAAGCAGCAAAGAACTAAAGCTTCCTTCTTCCATGTGCTTATATATAGGCTTCCAGCAGAAGGTGTAGCCCAGATTAGAGGTGGGGTCTCTTAGGTCAAACTACCTGGATTAAAGGTGTGTTTTCCTATCTCAAAAATCTTCCTACCTCAACATTAAGCAAAAGTTCCTCACAGGCGTGTCCTCCATTTTTGGGTTTTAGTAACTTCCAGATGTAGTCAAGTTGACAACCATGAATACCCATCATAATAACCCTTCTTTTAAGAAAATAAATTTGTATTTCCTGTGGCACAAGATGCTTAGCACTGTGCTTGCTATATATCAGGTAGTCAGTGAGTATTAACTACATGAAATAAAGCCAAGAAAATAAAACAGGAAGGAACAGATTCAGAGATGGAGAGAGAAGCAGGAAACCAAAATACTGTAAAGTCCAAGGTAAGAATCCCCCCATCTTTCCGTGTGCGTGTGCGTGTGCTTGTGCGTGTGCGTGTGCGTGTGTGTGTGTGTGTGTGTGTGTTGATAGGATAATGTTTATGGAGGTTGGAGGACATCCTTGGATGTTGATTCTCACTTTTCACCTCACTTTAGACAGGGTCTGTGGACTCCTGTATGTAACCTGTGAGCTTCTAGGGATTCTCTTTCCCAGCCTCCTGTATCTCCATAAGAATGCTGGGGTTACAGATGCATGCTACCTTGTAAGACTGTATGTGAGTTGAGGAAATATGAATTCGCATCTTCAATCCATCTTTCCAACTCTGAAAAACTTTCCTAATACTAGAGTTAGTGACTGCAAATAAATTCCAGAAAGAATTCAAATTGGACGGGAGTTTGAAATAGGTACCAGAGTTTTTGCAATGACCTGGGCATTGGTTGCCTGTTCGGAAGTAAATTCAATGGATTGGTATGAAAAAATGGCCACAGTGGGACGTGATGCTGATAAAATAAGGACACCAAGGACAGTGTGTAGAGACTTCCCTGTGAAGAAACTTAGGCAGGAAATAGAAAAAACACAAGTGGACTGCAAGAGGGAGATAAAGCCTAAGGAAGATTCTGTCTTGTTTAGGATGGGAAAAGCTTTACAGGCTATTGAGAGGAGAGGAAGTTGAATTATAAACACATTTGAAATTAAAAGCAATGGATGATTGAAGATTCAGCTGTAATAAGTTGCTTTAGCAGATACACATCATGAGTTGAAATTATTATTAAAGTATACGTAGTTCCCATCAGACTTCCTAAAATGGTTCCCCCTGAGACAGATATAGGTGATGAATGGTTGGTTGAGCCCATATACTTAAAAAACTAAGTTGGAGATCAACACTTTAAAAATATCAACACATTTCTATTAAAAACCCACATCCTTTGCCTTTCTTAGGATGCTAATGAATGAAAATGTTAACCATTGCGTGGTTGGCTCACTATCAGTGGGACCCTCAGCTGCTCCTCTTTATGTCAGGTTGGCAACTGTTTCCTCTAAAGAGCTGGATAGAAAAACACATGAGGCTTTTCCATGGTCTCTGGCCATTGTGTTCCGCTGTTACAGTCTGTAAACAACTGTAAACAATACAGAAACGGACTTCGCTTTGCACCAGTAAACTTTATCTGGACAAACTTGACTTTCATAAAAATTTTTTTAAAGTCTTGAAATAATGCTATTTCTGGCTGTAAAGGCAAACAATACATATCGGCAATGTGGGGAGAGAGCAGTTCTTGTACATGCTGGTGGGAATGGTGCTGCCACTAGGGAAATCAGTTGGGATGTTCTTTGTAAAACTAAAACCAGCACTACCATATGGCCTCGCTCTACTATTCCTAGGTGGATACTCAAGGGATTTTTAAGCACAAATACATATGCTACACACATATGAATATGTGTATGCATAACATATAATTTATAATCATATATGTATGTATGATATTAAAGGCAAAGAAGAGGGACTATAAGGAGGACTAAGGGGTCTAAAACACGGGAAGAGGGCGACAAAAAGTGGTAGAAAAATTGCTATATATTTCCTTTCCATATGCAGCATCTAGATTTAAATACATAAACATATTCATGGAAGTATATATACATAAACATGTGTCTTTGTGTATGAGTGACATGGTAGAGAAGAAGGAGAGAGCCAATAGGGCATTGGGAAGGCAATGTAGAAGGGACACATGGGATGGGATAGATATGAACAGAGTATAAGGATTTGCCTATAAAGATGTTGTAATGAAGCTTATTTTTTTAAATAAAAAATCTTAAGAAAAAAGTAAGAAAAATTCCAGGATTCTTGTTTTTGTTTTGTTTTGTTTTGTTTTTAGACAAGAGTTTCCTGGATTCCCTTTGTAGACCAGGCAGCCCTTGAACTCAATCCACCTGTGAGTGAAAGGCGTGTACCACCACACCTGGCCAGGATTTGTTTAAAAGGAAAGGGAAAAAAAGAAAATAAATCCAAGGCCTTCCTGAGCCATGGGAGTAAGTTCGAGGGCAGCTTGGACAGCGCAGCGAGACTCAGCCTCAGACAAAATATAAGGAGGGGCTGAGGGGCGAAGGGCTTGCCTAGAGAGCAGTCTCCACTACCACAAACGAACAACAAACAAAACAACCTTTGTTATTTTCTCATAAAAATCCACTCAGACCTCGGTGTTTCCCTGCCCCATGCCGCTCCCAGACAAGGCATCTCCTGCCTTTACAGCTGAGCTTCCTGTCAGGCCTTTGAGCAGTGAATAGGAAAGTAGCTGGCCCACAGGGCCAGAGAAGGGAAAGACAATGTTTATTACTTCAGAGATGCAACAGGGCTGCTTCTTCGCATCTCAGTAGACCAGAAAGCAAAGAGGTTAGTTAATTGGGAACTTGACTGTAACCCATAAGGCGCCTCTCTACCCCATGACCTAATTCCTGATGGCTAAGGACATTCAGTGCTTTTTAAAAAAAGCTTTTTAATTTATATAGTCACTTTACAGCCCAATCATAGTGCTTCCTTCCTCTCCTTCCAGTCCCTCCCTCCCACCCTCTTTCCCTTATTTCCTTTCCCCTTGTCCTCAGAAAAGGGGAGCCCCACCCCCACAAGACACCCCAGCACATCAGGTCATATCCATGAGTGTGGGACATCTTTCCATTGTCTGACATCTACTTCAATTTCTTTCTTCAGAGACTTGAACTTCTTGTCATATAGGTCTTTGACTTGCTTGGTTAGAGTTACACCAAGCTATTTTATATTATTTGTGACTATTGTGAAGCATGTAGTTTCCCTAATTTCTTTCTCAGCTACTGATTTTTTGAATTAGTTTTGTATCCAGCTACTTTGCTGAAGATGTTTATCAGCTGTAGAGTTTTCTAGTGGAATATTTTTTTGGGGGGAGGGTCACCTGTCTCTTTTGGTTTTGCTGTTGTGAAGTTATGTATAACCTGTGTTTTCTTGGGAGTAGTTGACCTTGTTGGGCTGGAGTTGTCCTTCTATTATCTTCTATGGGCTGGGTTGTGCATAGATATTGTTTAAATTTGTTTTTTTTTTTTCATGGGATATCCTGTTTTCTCTATCTATGGTGATTGACAGTTTTTCTGGGTAGAGTAGTCTAGACTAGCATCTGTGGTCTCTTAGGGTTTGCAAGACACCTGTCTGGGCCCCTCAGGCTTTCATAGTCTCTGTTGAGAAGTTACGTGTAATTCTGATAGGTTTGCCTTTATATTATTTGGCCTTTTCCCCTTTCAGGTTTTAATACCTTTTCTTTGTTCTGTACATTTTGTTTACGCGTAGTGTTTTGATTATTATGTGGCAGGAGGAACTACTTTTCTGGTCTAATCTGCTCAGTGTTCTGTAGACCTCTTTCTTTAGATTGAGGACATTTTCTTCTATGATTTTGTTGAAATATTTTCTGGTTCTTAGAGCCAGGTGTCTTCTCTTTCTCTATTCCTATTATTCCTCCGTTTTATTTTTTCATGGTGGCCTTGATATCTTGGATGTTTTGTGTCAGAATTTTTTGATTTAATATTTTTTGACAAATGCATTAATTTCTTCACTTGTATTTTCTGTGCCTGGATTCTCTCCTCCATCTCTTGTATTCTGTTGGTGAGGCTTACCTCTGTGGTTCCTGTTTTCTTTCATAAGTTTTCCACCTCAGGGATTTCCTCAGTTTGTGTTTTCTTTATTGATTCTATATCCATTTCCAGGTATTGAGCCATTTCATTCATTTCCCTTATATATTTCATTGTATTTTCATTTATTTAAGAGGTTTATTCATTTCCTCTTTAGAGGCCTCTATTTGTTTGACTGTATTTTCCTGTATTACTTTGAGAAATTTATTTTTTTTCCCTCATTAAAAGTCTCTACCATCTTCATAATCATAGTTTTAAGCTTGTTTCCCTGTGTTTTGACTGTGTTAGCATATCTGGTGCTTGATGCCATATTGCCCTGTTTTTTGTTGATTTTGTTCTCATCCTGGCTTTTAACCCTTTGATTGTCCCTGGCACTGATTTGTTTCTCCTGGAGTCTGCTGGGCTTCTTGGGCATGCAGAGAGAGAGAGAGCCCTAGGTCATAGGACTGGAGCTGGATCTCATCAAATAGCCTACAAATATTCTCTGCTGGTTGTGTCCCAGTTGGGCCTATAGGCATGGAACTAGGGTCTGGGTTTCTAACCTGTGTGGTCTCCAGGTCATCTGCAGATGGCTAGTAGATCTGTGAACTGTAGGCTAGATCTGCACATCTCTTGAATCCTGAGTCATCCTCAGGATGTCAGGAGTAGCTGGGAGGTCTGAGGGTGGTGCTGTGTGTATCAGAAAGCTGGAATCATCTCCTCTATCTGGGAAAACATGGATGTATACTGGCTTTTCAGAGTCCACAGGGTGGTGAATTGCTGGTCCTGCAGACACTGTACTCCTGGTACTCAGACTATCCTGGATCTGCCATGTTGGAACAGGGACCCTGTATGCTCCCACTGTCCAGCCAATATCCACTAGCGCATTGGTAGAACTATGGAACAGAGGCCGGGACCCTGTCCCTAGTATCTAGGAGCTGTCTTAGGGAGGAGTCGGAGTCTGGGGCCTAGAAGCTGGACCTGTGCATTTCTGGAATTTGAGTTCTGTTCAAGGAGGTGGAAGGCACCAGGTGCCAGGAGACTAGGGCCATCTGTGTCTCTTGGACATGGGAGCCATCCATGGGGGCCTGGAACTATGTGTCCCTAGCTCCTGGGATGCCTCCTTTCATCTGGGAAACACAGAAATTGGCATTTTTGAGTCAGCATCCAGATAACTTGCTTGGCCCACAGTCTCTGATCTTCTTCTACTCAGACACTGTGTGTGCTAGGTATGGCCATCTTCCCTGACCTAATTTATTCAACTAGGCTTCATCTGATAAAATTTCCACAACCTCACAAAATAATTCCACCAGTTGATGACCAAGTGTTTAAAAAAAATGAACCCATGGGAGACGTTTCACATTCAAACTAGCAAAATCTAGCTCAGCTTTAGTTTCTTTTCTTTTTTTAAAATATATTTTATTTAATCTTTAATTTATGTGCATGGGTGTGAGGATGTCAGATCTTAGAGTTACAGACAATTGTGAGCTGCCATGTGGGTGCTGGAAATTGAACCCGGGTCCTTTGGAAGAGCAAGCATTGCTCTTAACCACTGAGCCATCTCTATAACCCCCTTAGCTTTAGTTTCTAATAAATGATAGTTAATGACTGATTAGCCTTGCTTCTAAGAGTTAATATCATTATACATGAAAATCTTTAGTCAGAAATGAAGATAAAATGCTCATTCAGAGGTCTCTGTCTAGCTCATGATTTCTGGTTTCTCAAAATAAGTACTTCCTTTCTGCTCTCTCTCTCTCTCTCTCTCTCTCTCTCTCTCTCTCTCTCTCTCTC
>OU015748.1:91015071-91031217 GCA_907169655.1 Acomys percivali
TTTGTTAAAACATTTATTTATTATACAGGGGGAGGAGGTCCCCCTCAGTCACAGTCATAGGGGAGGAGAGTAAGGGGAAAATGGGAGGGAGAGAGGAATGGTAGGAGACAAGGGATGGGCTAACAATTGAGATGTAGTATGAATAAATCAATAAAATATATAAAAACATTTATTTATTTTATGTATATGATTATGTATGTATATTTGTGTGTGAGAAGAGAGCATCAGATCCCAGTATAGATGGTTGTACACCACCATGAGGTTGCTGAGAACAGAACTCAGGACATCTTGGAAGAGCAGACACTGCTCTTAACTGCTGAGCCATTTCTCCAGCCCCCTATTTCTGATTTCTTATTATGGAAGTTTTGGTTTCTTTAAAAACTCAGTTATATAAACATGTTTAGTTTTAATTTCAGGTGTGGGATGTGGGGCCTGCTTCAGTTTGTCTACAGCTGATAACAACGTCCTGAGAGGGTGTGTGATCTTTGTCAACAGGAAACTGCCTTGTGTGGAGGGGCTTGTTTTTTGCTACTTGGCAAAAATACAAGAGCCCAGGGGACAGGGTCAGGCAGGGAGAGGAGGAGGAAGGAGGGCTTTGAGAAGAACTCTTGGAGGAGGTTGAAGGAGGAAGAGGAGGCTGCTGCTGCATTTGCTGTCTCTGGATGAATATCTTGATGACAGAGTTTGGTATTGCCCCAAAGAAGGTGACAACCCTAAACATCAGGAACTAGCCAAAGAGAACTATGCCCCCTTTCTCTACTAACCTTCTTTCTCTCCTACCTGGTGTTGGGGTATTGGATGGGATTGTGGTGGAGAAGGTAGAAAGAAATATAGAGAAAGGAAATCAAAATAAAAATAGATTTTTAAAAGTATGCTTACAATTTCCAGCTGCCATGAAATGAGTTGCTTTTTTCCACTCTGCCTTTCTAAGAGATTGAGACCTCAGAAATGGTGCACTAAGAATAAACAATTCTGTCTTTTAAGTTGTTTTTGTGATTCATTTTGTCTCAACAATAAGATAACCAATAGCAAGCTTGAGTCAAAGCAGAGCATCATGACCATGAGGGAGTGGTGGGAAATGTTGCTCACCTCTCAGCAGCCGATAAGGAGAGAGAGGAGGCTGGGGAAGAGGAAGGAGGAAGGCATAGAAAGAAGAGATAACAGGGATAAGACCTACCCCTTAACAGCACACAACCCCAGACCTTACTCTTGCAAATAGGACCTACATCGTAGCTTAGCTAAATTGGTGATCTCTGGGTACAATGAAAGATCCTGTCTCTAAATATAAGGTTGAAAGGACTAGGAAAAGACTCAGATGTTAACTTCTGACCCCCATATACATGTATAATCATGCTTGTGTGACCACACACACACACACACACACACACACACACACACACACACACACAATTTCTAGAGGCTAAGTGTTATCATAACAAAAGTCTGGCTGTTGAACAGTGGTGGCATTCCAGACAGACTGTTTCTAGGAAGACTTTGGCTATGTTTCCCTTGGTCTTTGCTGAACCTCCCTGTCACATACTTTTGCCAGTCCAGTAAGGTATCAGGCACCTGTGTAGTCAATTTCACATCTGCTTGACTAGTCTAGAGTCTATTTCTTGAATTTGCTATTAAACCCTAGTTTATAGATCTTCTGAGATGTTCATGTCCTAGCTTTACATATGCCTAATGGGGTTGACAGTTAAACTCAAGGGCAATTCAGTGCAAAGTAGCTGGAAACTGAGAGGAACAAGAGCCTCTTCGCTGGGGAGACTTCCATATAAAACAACATTCTTGTTCTTTGCTCTAGGAAGCCTGGGTCTTTGTGGTGCGGGCAAGGACACTGTGATTGCTCAGCAAATATGAACAAGTGGTACTTACCGTTCTACGTGGTCCCAGTTGTGTTCCGTAGAGTCTTTCGTTTCCACTTTCACCTGTGAGACCAATATATTTTGTATATTTTATTATGAGTCCAACTATATATTTCTCGCTGTATAAAAGTGAATAAACATCTAAATTTCAATGGTGGGTAATTCTCAATGCATCAACAACTCAAAGGAGCATAGACAGCATAGACTTGGAGTGATGCTTAATGTGGTCCAGGCCAATCTCAGAAGCCCTCTTTATAATTCTGCAGCAGAATTATAATCAAAAGAAACAGACACCATATAGAGCATAGAGCTCTCTATCAGTGCAGTTTCCTGGTGTGTTCATTTAGGTGCACCCTAAAAACAACCCGAGATATCTACAAATACCTTATCATGGAGAGAAAAGAGGTTGCCTGGCAAACCACAATCTATTGCCAACACCATTACAAGCTGTTCCTTGTTCCTTGTTGACTCTCCTAACAGTCTCATTGCAACAAGAGAGTGATAAATCGTGTACTGGATGTCAGATGTTAGTGAGTGCTGTGTTTGTTTAAATAAACCCATAAAAGAGGAAGATGAACGCACAGCATCTGGAAGGCAAGGAATAGGCCAATTGCTGAGGAGTCAGGAAGGAGTTGAGAAAAAGAGGTCAGAGGTCAAGAGTGTCCCAGGGACCAAGAATGAACAGTGGGGCTTTCCTTGCAATCTGGGTTTGAGGTGATGTTAGTCAAATACTAACTAACCTCCCCTTCCAGCTGGGGCCTCTCTTGGTTAGGTGGGAAATTACTTATTAAAGGGACACATTTTAAACAGTACCTTGGGTTCTACATACAACTGAAATGTGCAGCATTTAATACTCATAGCAAATCTCCATCATATTACTACAATGATTTATGAAGTACTATTATAATTTATGAAGTACCTACTGTGTGCCAGCCACTGTACTGCATATTATATTTTCTGTTCTTTCTTTTATTTTTCTAGTTGCATTGTATCAGGCACAGTGCAATCTCATGTTTATGTGTGTGGTATTTTAAGCTTCCTGTGTGTTATATGTAGCCATGGGTTCTGTTATGATATTTTCATGCATGTCTGTAGTGCATGTTGTCATATTTGTGTCTGCCCATTAGTGTCATGTCCCCGTCCCCCCTCCTTATCACCTCTGTCTTTCTCAGTGAGTCCCTCTTTCACATTCACATTGTTTTTGCACTATGTTTTCTTGTCCACTTTTAGCCATGCCTTAGTGTAACTTTTCTTACATTCATTTTAGACATGAAGAAGTCTTTTAGTCACACAACAGGGGAACTGAGCACCCATCTTTGGTTCTGTAGCCCAGCTGTTTGCAACTGTGTTCTAGAGATGGAATAAGACATTCATCAAAGGTCTGTGTACAAGATAGACACATTCTTTCTGCTCAGGCCTGGTCCTTGTCCCTTTGAGGTTAACAACAACCAATGTGTTCCTTTACCACATGTCCCTGGTTACCAAAGTCAGATGCAGAACCTTGGGCTGCCTTGAAATTTGATCTGGCCCACTGTGGGATCTTTCCTTTCCTTCTGTTCTTTAGCCTCACAGTTTACAAAAAAACACTACATCAATCCAGTTTATGCTGGCTCGAGTTCTAAGAGAAAGCACATTGCCTGACATGCAGAGTGGAGAGAAGATAAGAAAGTTAGGTTAGAAACAAACTTTGTGAGAGCTTTGTTTTGCCACAAGGGTCCTAGTCACGTGGTGCCTTAAAAGAACACAGGCCATGGAAACGGAGCGTGGTTTTAAGGGCATATGGTGTGAATCACCCATGTTCAGTGGAGAGGTTGAAAGTAAAGCTGGAAATGGCCTCCATGGTCATCTCTTCCCTCAGGAGTTGGTACAAACAGTCCTTGACCCAGAGACTACCCAGTGGGATGGGCCACGTGTCAGGGCAAGTGTCAGGGACTCCACATTTCTCTCCTCTTCCAGCCAGTCACCCAGGGGTTCCTCTAAGCTTGGGATTTTCCTGATTCCGAGCTAAAGTTTCCCTGTGTTCCATTTTATCTTATTTTTCCTCCTTTATACTCTTGGGTCTCTGACTCATTCCGGCTTTAGAAGTTTCCATTCTTTCAAACACTCTGGAAGTTTTAGGGACTTTTTCCATTGGAATTTCCCTAATGTCCATGCTGTTCTGAAAGATCATTCATTCTTCATCTGCTTCTTACGATGGGGACCCGAGGAATGAACCCCAGAGTCTAGAGCCCCAAATGAGCCTAGCTGAACTTTCTTCATGGCTCCCTCTCATAATTACAATTTCTTGATGTGTATGCGTGTTCATATGTATACAGATGCATGTGTTTGTGCATGCAGAGGTCAGAAGGCAACTTCAAGTCATTCCCCAGGCATTTTCACCTTTGACTCAGAGTCTTTTCTGGCCTATAACTCACCAGGTAAGCAAGACTACTGTCACTACTCCCTAGAATTGGAATTACAAGCAGGTGTCAAGGCATCTAGCATTTTTATGTTGTTTGGGGGTGTCATATTTAACACTTTACTGGCTGACTGTCCAGCTCTTAGTATTTTTTAATGTTGCAATTCACAGAGCTGGAGAGATGGCTCAGTGAATAAAAAACTTTCCCTGAAAGCATGTGACTTTTAACTCACATACAAAAACTGAACAGGCATTGTAGCCACTTGTACTTCTAGATCTTGAGAGGATGAGATGGGGACTCCTTAGAAAAAGCTGGCTACCTCAGTTAGCTGGAACCAGGAAGCTCCAGGTTGAACAAAAGACTGTGCCTGAGTAAATTCAGTGGGTAGTTACTAGGAAGGCACTCAAAGTCAACTCCATGATTCTACATGCACATGACCACACATGTCTGCACATGTGCGTGTGTGCATTAGGGAGAAAAAGGTTGGGATACATATATTCTACTGACAGAGAAGGATGAACTATTTCAACGATTTGCAGGGAAGGCCAAAGTGACATGAGATATACTTGACATTACACATTTTGTCCTACCTATTTGTAATGTCCTGGAATTTGTTTCCTTCGGTACAAAAAGAGTTCCAATCTCTGAACAATTAAATTAACTCTCACTCTTATTTTTCCTGCAATCCTAGCCTTAAAAAACTTCACATAAAATTTCCACTGCTTATTCTAAGCCTCTCACCTCCTCTACGACCTGGAACACCATAATGAGAATGTGTGTTCTAGCTAGAGGCATGCTATTCTACAAAGTAGGAAGTAGCACTCAGATAAGACGAGGGTGAAGAACCTAGAATGAAATTGAGGGACGAGAGAGAGCATAGGTAGCAGACACATATGCTCTGGGTTAGTCAATCTTGAATCTGAATCTAGACTCAGTAGGACTCAATACAGGTTATTTAAGATCTTGTGTATTCAGCTTCTGCAGTGGGAAAATGAGCATAATGGATCTCTTTTTGAGATTTTAAAGTAGTACAGTGTTTAGTGCACTGGTACAGGAAAAGATGCTGCTGGTCTCCTTCATTTGGGGGAGGGCTCTGGAGGTCATAGAGAAGAAAAGAAACAATTTCCTGCCACTTTCTGTGTCATTTCTCTTCCTGTGCCATTGCCTTCTTAGCCACGCTTGTTTGTTGGAACAGGAAAAATTTCAACTTCAAGAGTCAACCTCCACATAGTGCTCATGCCCGTCCTGGCTAAATCATAAAGGCCCTTTGGCAATACTGTAGACAATACTGTGCTGAGTATGGGCCATGGACACTTGTCACTCTCTCATCTCTAGCTTTGGACTGGGGCTTCGCCTTGGTTTCTGGAGTGAATTTCAGTCATTTTGTAGATCCTGGACTCTCTTGTCAATAACTGCATCTAGCCATCTAGGCCCAACATTTGCCTAGCTTTCACTAATCCTTCCCTATGGAAAACCTTAAATAGTGTTCTGGTCTTTTGAAATTACTCATCATTTTCATTATTTTAACCTAACTGTCTAAATTTTCTTGTTTTGGAAGGCCTTGACATCTGCATAGTTTTGACTAATCACATCCCATGTGTGTGCTTTACTAATGGTGTGGATATAAAATATCCCTTAAAAGGCCTATGTTCTGAAAGCTTGGGCCTTAGCTGGTGGATTCAGGCATCGCCATGTAATTTGATCATGGGAGTGCTGGTATAATCATTGAGTGACTCCTTTGATGCATCATAAGACAGCATGTTGGGAGATGATGGAAACCAGAAGGTGGGGCCTAGTTGGAGAAGGAGAGCCAGGAGAGATATACCCTGGAAAGGTACACCTTGTCCCAAAGTTGTCCCGTCTCTCCTGAGCTTTTGTTCTACCACGAGATGTACTACTTTGTTCATATTGTGAATATGCTTCCCACCATGATGTAATTCCCCAGAAACAACACAACTGTGTGAGTATGGACCAAGATCTGTACAGCCACAATCACAGATAGACGTTCTTCCTTTCCCCCTTTAAATAATTTCACATACGTAGTGACCCAGCGTAAATGATACAGCATAATTGATGAGCCAAGTTTAGCTGATGCTGACTTTTTGATGTTTATAGAAATATAGAATCTACGTTTATGTCTCTATCACCATGTCTATCTATATACACACATACACACCAGCACAGTGTCTAAACTATTGTCTGAAGATTCTCTTTTGCATAATTCAGGTGAGAGTCAAGACCTTAGTCTGCTGAGAAAGCCTGCTATTAAATGCCTTCTGACCCTAGCCTTGACAGCCTTGTCAGCCTTGACAACCTTGGCAACCTTAACAGCCTTGGCAGCCTTGACAACCTTGACAGCCTTGGCAGCCTGATTGAAGACACAGTACTATACAGTCTTAGGGAAGTGTTCAGAATTCATTCCTGAAGCATCTCGTGTTTTCAGGTCAAAAGAAAAGAAAAGAAAAGAAAAGAAAAGAAAAGAAAAGAAAAGAAAAGAAAAGACTAATCCAGACCACTCTTAGTTCTAGATCTGAGTTGAGAGCCTAGATAGCACCTGCCTTTGTTATCCTTGCCCATTTTTTAAGCTTGTTTCTTGTTTCTTTATCATTTTCCAGAGTGAGACCATTCATTTCCCTATATATTTGTATGAGAGGGAAGTTTTTTTTTTTTTTTTTCACCTTAAGACCTTGACTCAACAGATCCTGTTTGAATCGATGTCCCCAGCCTCAGTTTGTTGCTGCTAACTACTGGATTAGTTGTTGAATGTTGCTTGTGGCCTACACCTCCAGGAAGGACTAAGTTGTATTTCAAATGGCTTAGGGAAGAGAAAGACCCCAGGCAGACTAGCTCCACAGTCTTTCTTTCTTTCTTTCTTTCTTTCTTTCTTTCTTTCTTTCTTTCTTTCTTTCTTTCTCTACTGTAGAAGGCTTTTTTTTTAATTAATTTATTCTTGTTACATCTCTATGGTTATCCCATCCCTTGTATCCTCCCATTCTCCCCTCCCTCCCATTTTCCCCTTATTCCCCTCCCCTATGACTGTTCCTCAGAGGGATTACCTCCCTCTGTATATGCTCATAGGGTATCAAGTCTCTTCTCGGTGACCTGCTGTCCTTCCTCTGAGTGCCACTAGGTCTCCCCCACCAGGGGACATAGTCAAATGTGAGGCACCAGAGTACATGAGAAAGTCAAATCCCTCTCTCCACTCAAGTGTGGAGACTGTCCTGTCCATGGGCTAGATCAGGGTAGATGGCTCAGCCGTTAAAGGCTAGGCTCACAACCATAAACACAGTCTTTCTTGAAAGCCTGAAGCACACCTGCAGCCGGGGAATGCTTCCATTATTAGGATCCATTTTTGTCATGGGATCAAATGAGCTACTAAGGTAGGAACAAGAAAACCAAGTAATAGCACCTCTACTAATGTTAGCATGAATTTTATTTTTCTGGAATGTGGCTCAGTTTGTAGCATGCTTGTGTAATATGCATAAGACCATCAGTTTGATTCTAGCACTATAAGCCATGCATGGTGGTGCTTTCTTATAATCTCAGCCACTCCAGGAGGTAGAAGCAGGAAGATCAGAAGTTGAAGATCATCTTCAGTTATACTGCAGGTCCAAGACACATGCACATTATGTAAGACTATCTCTTCAACAACAACAAAAAAGGACAAGATTGATGTTGCTCCCAGCTAGAGATTAACCTACAGGTCAGAATCACCCACAAAGCAGTCCCCAACACTGCGGCCTTTAGGCCTAGCTGCCTGCATAACTTTGCCCTGCTTTTCATTTGGAAATAAGTCTTTCTCTCCAGTTTTCCAAGCCTGTATGTCTGGCCACGTTTTTGGCGCACTATTTGATCACAGCTCAGAAAATTTAACCTGCCTGAAAAACACTGTGGATGGATTTTCCAGGAATCCTAACCTAGACTTGAAAACAGTGTTTGATCTCGAGTAACACTTTCTTTACTCTTTTTGTCCACTGTCATGGACAAAAGAGACGTCTGTATGCTGATGTGTGTGTGTGTGTGTGTGTGTGTGTGTGTGTGTGTGTGTGTGTGTGTGTGTGGTATTTGGAGACTGGAAAAGCAATTTCAATTGATTGGTGGTGGGGGCAGGAAAGTGCCTGTGCCTTCGGCTGGGAAGTTTTGCCCATGGTCTGATTGTTCCCAGATGTGTTGGGCAAACTCATTATTGATAATGTGGAAAAATTGGCAAAATATTAGACAGTGCAGTAGCATGGACCCCTTATGGGCACTGAATCTGGTTCCCAAACATCTGTGCTTCCTGTTTCCTTGTCAGTCAGTCATGTTTTTTAACCGCTTTCTAACCACTATCTTTATACATAAGGGCTCCCGAGGCACTGCTAAAATGATTTCTGGACTTCGTTTATCCAAAGTGCTAGAGTGCTAAGGTGGGTATCAATTGTCACCTTAATTTTAAAGTAAACGGTGTTGAAGAATGCATACGTGTCTATTGTCCTGGACTTGACAGGCAGGAATTAATTCATCAATGCAGGAGATGGCACTTAGACGCAGTAAACTAAATGTGTTCACCTTGAAGCTGCTGAAAACGTGTCCGCTTGGTGAGGAGAATGTGTCAAACTGTCTGGAGATTCCAGCTATCTATCCATTGTTCATAGTGCCTCTAGAAGCACTGACTGACTCCCATGTGCTTTTAGGCCAAATCTGGGGTGAGACAGAGGAAACAGTGAAGGATTTGGTAAACATACATACACCCCATTCTCAACGATGCTCACCATCATCTTGTTTACTAGCAGCAGTGAGAAGGATGTGCTGTGCTGAAAACAGTTTCATTACATGCAAACAAACAAACAAAAAGTACCTGTGGCCCTTCCTATTGCTGAGAGAGGCAAAGGCCAAGGAGCAGGATAGGAGTCAATAAATATAATGTAAAGTCCAATGTTGCGCGTATCTAAATATCTTCTTCTGGTCTTTTAAATTTTATTTAATATGCATACTATTTTTAAACATAAATTTTTAGCTTATTTGGTGATGCACAGGTATAATCTAAGCAGGCAGGAGTAAGCTGAGTCAGGAAGTTTGTAAGTTTAAGGCTACATAACAAATTCAAGGTGACCTTGGGATACAAAATTAAGACTTTGATTCAAATATTATTTTACTTCCCATATAAAAATTACATATACTGTTTGTATACAAAAAAATTCATCATCTTGTGGACACAGACACACAGAGATACACATGTAGAGGATGACTAAAATGAACATGTTTTGCCTCACACAGTTACTTCTGTACTGTGATCAATAAAGGCCTGTTCTTGTGCAATTGGAGACTCACTGCTTGCCGTGGGATCTTGGCTGATATTCATCTGTGTGAGGCTTAGCACTCGGTGAGGCCACTTCTGAAACTCAGAGAAGCTTCACATGTAAAAAGGAGTAATAATGACATCTTGCCATCTGTGGAAAAACGGATGTAGCTGGAGGTCATCATACCAAGTGAACTAGGCCAGTGTCAGAAAGACAGAGATAATTTTATTTTCTCATTTGTGGGTTCTAGAGTTTTTATGTAGTTGGACAAAATAATGTATGTATGGCCGGGCAGTGGTGGCGCAAGCCTTTAATCCCAGCACTCGGGAGGCAGAGGTAGGTGGATCGCTGTGAGTTTGAGGGCAGCCTGGTCTACAAAGTGAGTCCAGAACAGCCAAAGCTACAAAGAGAAACCCCGTCCTGAAAAACAAAACAAAACAAAAATTTGTATGCATGCATAGCATCAGATAGAAGTGGAAACGTGTAGGGGTACAGAGACAACTCATAGAAAGGAGGAGGGAGAGAGAAGAAAAGGCAGGAGGTAGGAGGGAGGGTAGACTGTATATGATATTTATTTGTACAAAATCTTAAAATTCATTTTTAAAGACAATTGAGTTTTTTTCATCATGTAGAGTGATTTGATTTTGAAATTGAACTATCTCTGGACACACCCAAGTATATAGTTTCTCTGATCTTTCTTTTTCTTCAGTATGTTATAAAGCATGTTTCAGAGGCTGGTAAAACTTGCAGGGCAGTAAAGACTTTTGTGAGAAAACACTGGGTTTCAAAACTGTTCCATGTGGTTTGAATATGCTTGGGACATTTAGTAGGAAAAGTGTGTACTTAATCATGACAGTGTGATTGGAAAAGGGTTTTTGTCACCACAAAACTCCGGAGAGTAGCTGGGGACTGGGCGGCATAATGTTGAATAATTACATGCAAAGATTGTTCTCAACAGATAGCTTCAAAGGCGAGAACAAGGCGACTGGAAGCAGGGTGCAGATGGCAAGGAAGTGGTCACAGGAGCGTGGCATGTGGAAAAGATTTAGGGTAGTTGCTATGGACATTTAATAAGGAATCACTTATAGGTGGTGCGATGGTTGGCATCAATCATTAGCTTGAAAGAATCTAGAATTACTGGTCTCGAGGCACACCTGCGAGGGGTTACCTAGATTAAAGTTAGCCTCCGAGAAGGTCTGCAAGGGATTATCTTGATTGTGCTAATTGATATGGGAGGACTCATCTTAGTTGTGGTCAGGGCCACTTGCTGGGAGGGAGATTCTGGGATGTATGCAATGAGAAATTGTGGTGAGGTGAACACACACATGTATTTATCCCGATCTGCTTCCTCAAAGCAGATGTGATAGGACCAGCTGCTTCAAACTCTACTGCCTTGATTTCCCTACCATGTTGGGCTCTTCCTTGAACTAAGATAAACCCTTTCTCCCTTAACTTGCTTTCGTCAGAGTGTTTTATCACAGTAACGGGAAGGGAAACTAAGATTCACACAAAGGTTGTCAACATTCAGGCTATGTGTTTGGTAGAAGTCTGGTGCTAGGTACTTCAGAGGGGCCGATTTCACCATTCTGTCATGTACGTGTTCAGTGTTGCTAAATATCTTCCAGGTCCTGGGTACACAGAGATGAATAGTACACTTCAGGAATATTTTCACACTTAAAGAAGCCTGACTGTATGAATGAAGCATAGCTATTTGCCTTAGTGCAAAGTCCTAGTCCGCGTTGCTATAACAGGATAACTTAGACAGGATACATTACAAAGAACAAAAATTATTTTCTCAGAATTTGGAGGCAAGGGAGTCAAAATTAAAAGCACTGGTAGATTCATAGTGGAAGAGCTGCTTTCTGCCTACAAGTCGGCAACTCTTGCTCAATCACCATGTGGTGAAAGCAAGAAAAAAAGGCAAACATTGTGATCTAATATGTCAGGCAAGTAGAAAAGAGTAACTTTATCTTTTGTATCCTTTTATCAAAGCCCTATTCCTGAATCTATGAGTTCTTGGCCTTCAGGACTTAATTGCCCTCGAAAGTCCTCCTCTGAGTGCTATCACATAGGTTATTGAGCCTTGGTTTGTGAACTTTAGAGGACATGTTCAGACCATAGACCTCAACACTCATCCTGTGGAATGTGGTGGCCTTCTGTTTACCGCTGAATAATATCCCACTGTACACAGAATCACACTCTGTTTATTCATCAGCAGATATGTAGGTTGTCTCCACTCATATGAAGTACTTACAATTAGATACTTGTTGAAACAGAAAGTAGAACTGTGATTGCCAGAGACTAAAGGGAGGAGGTGAGGTAATTGCTAATGGCAATAATGCATGGAGAAGAGAGAGAGAGAAAAAAAAGCTCCAGTGAGCTGCCAACAGTATCATGCTCCTAGCTAACAACATTACACTGAACATTAAAAAAATTAAGGGCACAATTAGATATTATATGTTCTTAAGCACATTTCAGGAAAGCATTGCAACCTGGGAGTGGTGGTGCATTCCTATAGTCCCAGCATTCAGGGAGGCAGAGGCAGGAGGGCCAGCCTGGTCTACAAAGGAGTCCAGGACAGCCAAGGCTATATAGAGAAACCTTGTCTTACAAGCAAACAACCAACCCTTCCTCCCAAATTGCAATCTGGAGCCATTTTACTGTTAGTCTTAGTAAGAAAGAGAAGCAGGCATTGAGGAAATATGGGTTCTTGGACTGCAAGGGAGTAGTGATATTAGGAGACCAGCAAAGCAGAAGGAATTAAAATATGAGAAAATCAGGAAGAGGTTGAGGGGCCAAGGGTTACACTGAGGCAGAAATAGAGATATTCAAAGATAGGAATTTAGAGACAGAGTTGCTTCCCTGGTTACACATAAAGTTCAGACAGCCCTAGTGTTTGGCACATATGGCAGTTCAGAAATGTTCCCTACTCAGACTGAGAGATCGTTGTATGTGTTCAGTAATTTCATTCTTTCCCTAGCTCAGGATTCCTGTTCTGGTCAGTAGGCTGATAGATTGTGTGCGTGAGTGCGTGCATGCGTGCGTGTGTATGTGTGTGTGTGTGTGTGTGTTTGTGTGTGTTGTATTTAGACGTATAGCTATATATTAAAGAGTTATAAAAAGCTGACAGAGGTACAAGTACCAAGAGAGAGGAGGAGATGGGTAGGGGTAGAGGGCGAGGGGGTGGGGGAAGAGAAAATTCCTGGTAGAGCTGGAGAGAGAACTCCTGGTAGAGCTGTGGTAAGATAATAGAAAAGAATAAAAACGATCTTAAAAGTTTTCGTCGGGACTTCCAAGATGGCGGCAGCCAGCGCGTACAGTATCTGAAGGGTAGAAGATCAGAGACTGCCGATAGGGTGAGTGACCTGGCAGCAGGCTTTAAAACACTTATGTCTGTGTTTCCTGGTTGGCAGGGGACATCCTGGGAGCTGGGGGAGCACAGTTTCAGGCCCCCTGTGGCCGAATAATGGGTCTAGGAGTCCCACATGGTCCTGGGCTTGTGGTGCCTGGTGCTTTCTGCCACCTTGAGCACCAGTGCCCAGTTCCAGGGGTACAAGGCTTTAGCATCCAGATCTTGGACTTCTGCATCCCTGAGGGCTGCACCGGCACACTGGGACAGGTTCCCAGCCTCAAGTCCACAGTTCTACTGGTACCCTTGCGGACACCGGCTGGACAGTAGGATCCTGGTTCCAAGGTGGTGGAGCCCAACCAAGTCTGAGTTCTGGGCGTGCAGTGTCTCTCCTTGACTGACTCGGAAACACCAGCGCCGGCTCATGTTCCTCCAGAGAAGAGAGGATCCTGGCTGCCAGACACTCACTCTACCACCTCAGACTTCCTGACTACCCCCTCCCCCTCCTCCCTCTAGCACACCCCCCCCAATTCTGAAGACAACTCTAGACTCTATTGACAAGGTATCCAGCCTTTACTTCACACACCTATGAGCTATCTGGAGGAAATCAGCAGAACCTCACTGGATCACAAAGGCTGGAGAACCCCAGCAAGTTCTTGGAATAAGCTCCTAAATGGCATAGACAACCAGATGGCTAAAGGCTAACCTAAGAACACACACACACACACACACACACACACACACACACACACACACACACCAGGGCAACAAGCCTCCACCAGAACCCCCAGCAAACACTGGATATTTTAATGCAGGTAAAACACAGGAAAATAACCTTAAGTTTATTCTCATGAAGTTCTTAAAGGCATTTAGAAAGGAAACAAATACATCCCTCAAAGAAATACAGGAAAATATAACCAAACAAGTAGAGACATTCAAACACATATAGGAAAACACAATAAAGCAGGTGAAGGAAATGAATAAAATGGTTCAAGACCTAAAAAGGAAATAGAATAAGTAAGGAAAATACAAACCAAGGAAATCTTGGCCACAGAAAACTTTGAGAAGAGAACAGGAAGCACAGAGGTAAGAGTCACCAACAGAATACAAGAGATGGAGGAGAGAATCCAGGCACAGAAGATACAATTGAAGAAATTGATACATCAGTCAATGAAAATATTAAATAGAAAAAGAATCCTGACCAAAAAAAAATCCACCCAAGAAATCAAGGACACTGTGAAATGGCAAAACATAGACTAATAGGAATAGAAGAAAGATTCCAGGCTCCAAGGATCAGAAAATGCTCAGAGAAATGCAAATCAAAATGACTCTCATATTCCACCTTACATCCATCAGGATGGCTAAGATAAAAAACTCAAGTCAAAGCACATGCTGGCAAGGATGTGGAAAAAGGGGAACACTCCTCCATTGCTGGTGGGAGAGCTAATTTGTACAAACACTTTGGAAATCAATCTGGTGCTTTTTCAGAAAACTGGGAATAGCTCTACCTGAAGACCCAGCTATACCACTCCTGGGCATATACTCAAAAGATGTTCCACCGTACAACAAGAACATTTGCTCAACTATGTTCACAGCAGCTTTGTTTGTAATTGCCAGAATATACAAACAACCAAAGAATGGATAAAGAAATTGTAGTCCATTTACACAATGGACTAATACTCAGCTATTAAGAGCTAGGAAATAAGGCAATTTGCAGGCAAGTGGATGGAACTAGAAAAGATCACCCTGAGTGAGGTAACTCAGACCCAGAAATACATATATTGTATGTACTCACATATAAGTGGATATTAGCTGTATAGCACAGAATAAACATACTACAATGCACAGACCCAAAGAAGATAAATAACAAGGAGGACCTGGAGAGGATGCTTAAATATCACTCAGAAGCAGAAATAGAATAGACAACATTAGTAGATGAAGAGAGAGAACAGGGAGAGAGAGAGAGAGAGAGAGAGAGAGAGAGAGAGAGAGAGAGAGAGAGAGAGAGAGAGAGAGAGAGAGAGAGAGAGAGAGAGAGAGTGCAGAGAGGGAGTGTAGAGAAGGTGGAGATCAGACCGGGGGAGAGTAGGGTCAGGAGGACAGAAGGCATGCAGAGAAAAAGCCTGCCGGTGGGGGCATCTCTGTGACAAGCTGGAGTTGTAAGTCAGTGTAGGCTTCTGGGAAGACCTGAGGGGGCCTCTAGCTAAGATTCCTAGTAGCAGGCTCCATGGAGACTGAAGAGGACACCCTTTAACTAGACAAGACTCCTACTGGAGGGAGGGGAACACCAACTTACCCACAAAAACTTTGACTCAAAATTTGCTCTGCCTACAAGATGTGCAGGGACAAAGATAGCGCAGATAGAGCAGAAATTGAGGGAATGTCCAACCAATGCCTTATAAGGCTCAGGAAACATTGTGGAAGAGAGGACAGAAAGAGTCTAAGAGCAGGAGGATGGGGAAAAATGCTGTGCAATGGGTGGAAGTAAGTGGGCAAAGAAAGCATTTATCATTTTTTTTTAACAGTGTAAGGCTTGGTGTAATTTTGAGCCTTTAAAATTTATCTATTTGACACTGAAAACCAATATATAGGTGCCACGGTCTCAGCTCAGACTCTTATTTGCTTAGTGTATAACCATCAGTGAATCTCTGCTGGTCATCTGGATTCCTGACCTGTGAAAGTAGACTCATGGGTATGGCATCACCCTGGCGAGGGCATGATGAAGAGTCGTTTTGATAACATGTGTGAAAAAGATGCTGCCTACTAAAAAACCATTTTACTAATGTTCGATTTAATAATAACAAAATACATTTTATGTTTGTATCGCATTGTAATTGTTCTTTATATGGAATAGTTGTCATGTTTATCCCAATAGTCAATATTTTCTGAAACCAATTTATCATGATTCACTTCTGATGTAGTTAAGCGAGTTGATTCAGGTCAACCAGGAAGTGTTGACACCAAATGATGAGCATCAAAATATGAACACAGTTCTTGGGGTCAAGGCTCGCAGCATTAATGGAGTGTGGTCTAGAAATGGAAATGATTATGCCTTAGCTGTCTGAAGTCCATCTCTGAACTACAGAAATACTAAAAAGTGATTCTGTAAGATAATCCTAAAACTGTGGATGTTTTCAACCAGGAATAAGTGTGTGTGTGTGTGTGTGTGTGTATGTGTTTGTGTGTCGTGTGTATGTATCTGTGCTCTCTCTCTCTCTCTCTCTCTCTCTCTCTCTCTCTCTCTCTCTCTC
>OU015748.1:91031227-91054216 GCA_907169655.1 Acomys percivali
TCTCTCTCTCTCTCTCTCTCTCTCTCTCTCTCTCTCTCTCTCTCTCTGTGCACATGAGTGCTGTGTGGCATTAGGGATGATGTGGGTTTGTGTTTGATAAGATGTGATGGTGATGTTGTGTCTGTGTGTGCTGAGAATAACAAAAAATTTTTTCTCAAATGAGTTATGCCTGGACCAACTGAATCTTCTTTGTCTGAGAATCAAGGCCTCAGAGATATTGTAGTTCTGGATGTAAGGAGTCTCTTTCCTCTTTGCCAAAAAAAGGGAAATACTGGCTGGATAATGCTAGGGCTGATGTGCACAGCCATCTGCATACCAGGAGTTTATGGTTGGTGTGGCAAAAGGCCTTTGAATAAGCATTTGTTCTTTTCAAATGTTAATTTGTTATTCTTACAAGTGCCTTTTACTTCTTCCCCAGAAAGCCACAGTCCTGAGTATTATTATTCTTGAATAATGCCGAAAACTCCTTTGGCAATGAGTCAGACAGACTACTGTTACATATTCAATATGAAACAGCTACAAAAACCCTCACAGCTGTTTGAGGAAACTGATCTCTTAACATGTGGTCTCTTCTCCAAAGAGAAAGAAAGAAAAAAAAAAAAGCCACCTCCACAGAGTTAGGAAAAGTAGACATATTTTATTCTGGGCCAAAATTTCATTCACCAAAACCCAAAGTTACCAGAACAGAAGCCAGGGTCACAGTAGCTGGAATTCAGGAGCTGGCTAATTTTCTTTTCCACAATTCCCTCAGTGTCTCCGGCTCCACCCCTTTCTACTTGGGCTGTGTTTACAGAACCTTAGGCACAGTCATCCTGGTTGGTTTCATGTAATCATGGCTGAAGGGATCAACAGCCTGGGTCTAGTTGCTTGGTCAGTCATTGTGGACCACAGAGCACTCCAATGGGATCATCCATCGCCAGGGAGTGTGAATAACATGAAATCATTAAGCTTCATTAGGCATAAAAACATTAGATGCCATTCATGTTTGAAGGGAGCACATGATCTCGGAGGTAGGTTAAAAGTCTTGTACGTGAGGACATGAAGTGAGATCATACAGGGACTGTGTTTTGAGGAGCAATTCCTCTTTGTGAAAAGGGGCATCTATGGCTTGACTTTAGGAAAATCAGTGCAGTTCGGGAGTATGGAGCTTGGGTATATGCCCTAAGAATAATACAAAAATCTAGACTTTTTTTTAATTATTAAAGAAAATCCCTAGAGTTCTCATGTTGGCAACTGATTCAAAGTATGAATCTTTAATGTGTTTCTGTAAATAAAAGAGATATATGCATTAGATTGTGCACATTGTATGGGAAAGCACTTTGTAAATTCCAAGGACAGAGAGATGAGAAGAATAGCAAACATAAAGCAGTTTGGTGAATGTTTTGATCGGAGAGGCCTGTGTGCTGTGTAAGGCCAGTGACAAGGCCAAAATATGCTTACTAAACAAAGTAGCCTGCACCTGGACCACAGCTGGATGGATAGAAGGCAGTACAGTGCATGAATCAAGCCCCACAGGCTGAGACTGGGGAATTTATGGTTTTTAATGTGTCTTAGTCAGTGTTGTATTGATGCAACAAAACACCATGACCAAAAAGCAAGTCAGAAGGATGGGGATCATTTTCTTTTAAGTTTAAAATTTATTTATTTATTTTTGCATTGATCGATATCTAGTTATTTGGCTTATACTTGCAGATCACAATCTATCACTGACGTAAGTCAGGAACTCAAGTAGGCTAGAACGTGGAGACAGGACATGATGCAGAGGCCATGGAGGGTTGCTGCTTACTGACTTGCTTCCCCTGGTTTGCTTAGCCTGAAACATACATACATACACACACACACACACAGACATACACACACACACACACACACACACACACACATACATAACGGAGGACTTTTTGTAGAGTCCAAGGATGGCCCCACTCACAATAGATTGAGACCACGGCCCCTCCACTGATCACTATTTGAGAAAATGCCTTACAGCTGGATCTCATGGAGACACTTCCTCAACTGAGACTCTTTCCTCTCTGATGACTCTAGCTTGTGTCAAGTTGACACACGAAGCCAGCCAGTACACAGGGTAACCTGAAATTTTGTAGGATAAAGCTTTTAGGTTAGATAGGTACCAGACTATAAGGATGCTTGAATATCCCCTAAAGATCTCACAGCATCTTCTGAAAGCAGTAAGATTTGTAAACTGAATTTAAGCAGAGTTGTTATGTTCAGCATGATCAAACCAGAACTTAGAGCTTTCTGAGGAAAAAAGGTCAAATGTGGAGTGAGTACGATGCTGTTTGGAGTCTCATCGGTAGTTTCAAAGAAAGACAAGTATTCTAGTTATAACAGCAACCCTAGAAACAGAGATGGAGCCTCAGTTATGCTTGGCCTCAGTGGGGCTTGTTAGGAGAGGTGAGGGGAGTCCAGAAAGACTCCTAGCTTCCTGATAGCCTGTATTGCTTGTTATCCAGAGACGGAGAGAGGCTTAAGATGAAAGTTAGGAATGGACATTTACGAGTTTGGTTTTGGACATAGGGTGGGCAACATAGTGCTTTTTTTGGGGTGTTAAAAGAGCTCCAGGCAGGAGACGCAGGCCGGATGTGGGTACACGTGATTGCCTGGAGAATGAGAACTAAGCTCTGGTGTACCCATGAGCTGGATGGGGGAGATCAAAGCAGGGATAATGAGAACAGAGCAGTCAGAGAGCTAAGTGGGGAAACCAGGAGAGAGGAATGCCCTGTGATGCAAAGGCAGAGCATCTCACACAGGAGGAGATGGCATAAGAGCCAAACACTGTTGGGAAGGATAACACATAGAGACTGACAGATACTTACCTGTTGGATGTAGCAACAGGAAAGTCTTAGTTGATCTTGCTCGTGGCTGTTTTTAAGGGTGGCAATGAGGAAATCTGGCTTGAAACTGGGAAAAGAAATGAATGGGGTGAGGATGTAGAAATGGTCCACATCAGATACCTTAAGAGAGCAGTTTGAAAGTCAAGGAAGTAAGGTAAAGGTGAGAAAGAATCGTGTGGAATAAAGGAGGAGTTTTTAAGAGGTGGAAGAGGCTTAGAAATGCTGTACGCTGGCAGGAAAGATGGAAGAGAAACAGGAGGGCAAGGCTGCAGGTGACAGAATGGCCTAGAGCCAGAGGAGCAAGATGGCTCTGTCATATATTACCTCTATAGTTTATTTCCCTTGCTGCTCCCAGTATCACTTTGGGCTTTTGCCTCAGCTCTTGCTTCTTGTCTTCTTTGCTCCTGACATTTTGGGAGGCATCATAAGCAAATACATCTAACTGTGGTGGTTCCTAGGGACCTTACAAGGACCAGGGGCATGCACACCCCACTCACATTTCCACAGAAAGAGATGCTATTTACAATCAGGCAAGTGATGTCTATTGCAAGTTGATTTCTGCTTTCTGTAACAAAAGGGTATTGAGATATTGGTATTTTTTCTGAGAGTGATAAAGTCAGTAAATGTGATAACAGGATTGATCCAAGACCACTCACAATTCACAGTGCTTCTAGACAGCCATTAGCAGTTCTGTAAAGGAAGAAGAAGGCAAAGAATGCAATGACTTGGTTGAGTGTTGACACATAATTTGTCATCACTGCTGCTCTCCATGTAGTTTAGGAGCTTTGTTTGGTCTGACTTTATGGTAACTGATTTTGAACCCATTAAGATGCCCAACTTGACTTAGGCATCCTGCCCTCTAACCTAACTCATGTGGAATGTGAGAGTCTTCATGAAGCTCTTTGTAAAAGGTGTGGCACCCAAAGATGAAGGCATCATCCATGCAAGTGTGGCATGCTGGAATCCAAGCGTGTTAAGATTGCTTACGCATGGGAAGAATGAAGATGGTATCTTGCTACTAAGTGAAGTGACATGGGTCAGGGTCATCTTCTGCTTCGATGACATGTATCATTATGGAATCATGACACCATGGAATGTCAGACTCAAAAGAATTAAGAGCATAAAAGTCAAGGGGGGAAATGGGCAGAGAAATGGTTTCACCCCGAAGGAATCTCAAGAGGTGTCATAACTAAACACAAAAGATGTTTTCTTTTGGTGTTGAGCCTGTTGTTGGACATACAGCTAAAGTCAACTGAAAGCTGATGATCATTGTACCTGTGAGTGTACTGCTTTTGATGACTGCCTGGCAGTTCTGTAGGACAATGTTGCTACTCAGATGTCATACATGGAAGGCTGGAAAATCGTGCTTACACTCTAACTTCAATTGAGCTGTAAAAAAGTCTTTTTACTGTAGCAGCCAAGATGGTTCCTTGGGTAAAGACACCTGTTACCAAGCCTGATAGCCTGAGTTCCATCCCCAGGACCCACACTGTGGGATGACAGAGCTGGAAACTATCACCACAAGTTGTTCTCTGACCTTCACACACATGCAGTGGCACATGTGTACCCAAAAACACATGCACGCACCCAGACGTGCATGTGAATATACACACATATACACACACATATGCACACACACAGACAGGCATGCAAATATACACACAGGTACAGATACAGGCACACAGACACACAGACACACACACACACATACACACACACAAGGTAATTCAGAGTTTGAAAAATAAATTCAGTAAAGAGATATAATTACTGAAGACAGTTCAAGCTGAAATGAAGATGGAACTGAAAAACTCAACAACTCAATTGCAATGCAAGGAAAGCAAATAGATAGGAGCAGAAAAGAACAGCCTTTTGGTATATTTGTGATTAAAACATTAAGACATAGAGCAAAGAAAGTATTAAAAACTTAAACAGGCTGGTGGTGGTGGCACATGCCTTTAATCTCAGAGCTTGAGAGGCAGAGGCAGGGGGAATCTCTGTGAGTTTGAGGCCAGCCTGGTCTACACAGTGAGGTACAGGACAGCCAGGGCTACACAGAGAGACCTTGTATTGACCCCCCCCCACAAAAAGAAAGCTGAAAGAGAAAAACCATATGTCACATATAAAGGAAAATACATCAGAATATCAAATGACTTCTCAATGGAAATAAAAGATAGAAAGTGTGCATGCAGGTGTGTATGTGTGTACATGTGTGGTTTGTGTGTATGTATATGTGTGGTATGTATATATGTATGTATGTGTGGTATATATGTGTGCTGTGAGTATGTGTGTGTGTGTGATGTGTGTGTTGTGTGTATGTGTGTGTTGTTGGGTGGTATGTGTGAATGTGGGGTGTGTATGTTTGATGTGTGTGTGGTGTGTAGGTGTGTGTGGTGTGTAGGTGTGTGTGGTATGTGTATGTGTGTATATATGTGTATATGTGTATGTATGTGTGTCTGTTTATATATGTGTATGTGTGGTTTGTGTGTATATGTGTGTATGTGTATATGTGTGGGTGTATGTGTGTATGTGCGTATGTATATATGTTTTTGTATGTGTATGTGTGTGTGGTGAGCATGTATGTGGTGTGAGTATGTGTGTATATGTATATGTCATGTGTATGTGTGTGGTATGTAGTGTGAGTATATGTGCATATGTGTGTATGTATGGATATGTGTATGTGGTGTGTGTGTGTGTGTGTGTGTGTGTGTGTGTGTTTAATGGCACTGGAGATTGCTGCAGGATATATGATCTCAATGTGATCCATGAGATTGTGAACTGTAAAAATCTGTTACTGATTCCACTGTTATCCCTAAGATTGAACTGTAAATCCATGTTTCTTGTGGTTGAGCCCTAACACACACTTTTAATTCAAGAACTATCTGTACATAGGATTTAATAAATTAACCCTAGGTCAAGAGGTGGAGCAAGAAACCAGCTGACAGGGATTAAAGAGCAGAAGGGACTTTGAGTTGAGGGGTATTTAGGACATCGTTTAGCAGTAGAAGGGGTCTTTGGCACTTTTAGCCCCTGGGCTTTACTCTCAGGATTTTAGCTCTTTGGCTCTTAGCCCTCTAGCTCTGGAGCTCCTCAGCTCCTTGGCCTTTACCTTTTTGGGCTTTGAGCTAGCAAGACTTTGGCCTTGGGGTTTTTGGCCTTTTCCTCATGGGCTGTGAGCTGAATTAGTGAGTCTTTTGGACCTTCTCCACTGGTACATGAGCTGAGTAAGGTCAGCTGGGTGCTTTCTCTGTCTCTCTGTGCTAGCAGACTTCACCACAGCATCTGGCTTCTGAATCTCTATTAGTAAAATAGAACGACTGAGATTTTTCAATCAAAACAACAAGGGATTGAGCTTATTCTTGTACACATGTAGAGATAAGTGCTCTACTACTAAGCATTCCCAGTCTATGGTTTTATGAGTCAGGATCTCATGATATGACTCAGATAACCCTTCAATTGTATAACCCAGGCTGTCCTTAAACTTTCAGTCCTCCTGCCTCTACCTCCCAAGTCCAAGCGCTGAGGTTACAGGTGTGCAACATATCTCCCAACTAGGAAAGTACTACACACACACACACTTTTCTCATCTCCTGAGAAGCTTGACTGAGACCCTGGGAAGCTGATCCTGAATCATGTTGCATGATTTCCAAGAGAGTTTGTTGTGAGCGTCCCGAAGAGAATGAGAGAGAGAGAGAGAGAGAGAGAGAGAGAGAGAGAGAGAGAGAGAGAGGGAGGGAGAGGGAGGGAGAGGGAGGGAGGGAGTGGGAGATTGCGGGCCCCAGACGCTGAAGGGAAAGTGGGATAAGTAATCTAACAAAAATTTGGCAGCTGGAGATGCGTGCGCAGATCGCACCCATATTGTCAGTCACTGGGTCTCAAGGTCCAAAGCCATCAGCCTTTTGCTCAGATCCTTTGTACTTCATGCAGGTCTGTGGAGAATTCTCATAATGGTATGAATACTATCATCACTCTTTCTAGGAGAATGAAGTCCAGGTGGCTGGCATGCATGCATGGGCTTTCCAGATTAGAGGTGAGTCTGATACTTCAGCCCAGGTCAGGGTCATCTCCTTTCCACTCCTGTATTCTTGTGATCCAAGAAAAAGGTTCATAGGCTCTCTCCAATGTTTCCATTTTCATCTAGTTTACTCTTCCAAATGGCTTGGAAACCACCCAAGATCCTTGTTTGGGGGCTCTGTGCGTGTGCGCATGCGCGTGCGTGCGTGCGTGCGTGCGTGTGTGTGTGTGTGTAGGGTGATACCAGGTTTCACTTAGATGAACCCTTTAGATGACTTTGCCCAGACTCATTTGGGGGTCAGCTTACCCATTTCTTTGGAGAACACAGTCATCTCTGTCTTCAAGTGCTCCCTAGCCGAGGAAAGACATGAACGTGAGAGTGAGCCCTTGAAGGGTGCCATGAGTTCTGATCATTTACTACTGCAAACTGATCTCAAACTACGTGGGGGCCAGAACCAGCTGGAGGTGGAGGAGCAGCTCACCGTCACCGTCACCCTTAGTTTACTGGAAATTTAGAGCTTTCAGCGCCCAGAGCATTGGGGTTAATTGGGGTGTTGTGGTTATTTTCAAAGCTTTAACAGACCGTTGCCTGTTCTTGCATCCTTTCCTGATCAAGGTAGTGCTGTTTTATTTGTGTCCTGTAAGTTGTATAAATAGCCCTTTCTCAGTTCATTTCTCCACTTCATAATCTTTCTTTAAAAACATTTTTTTTGAGGTAGAATTCACATACGATGAACTCACCTTTAAAGCGGAGACTTTATGAGGTTCTATAGATGTAAACACGCCCGTCATCACAACCCTCACTCAGACATGGAATATTCCGTTATTCCAGAGCATCTCCCCTCCCTCTGTCCCTTTGCTCTCAGTCTCTCCCTATTCGGGGACACCACAAGTAAAATTTTGTCATTACTGGTTTTGCCCATCTAGCAGTTTGTATAACTAGGAACATACACTGTGTCCTTTTCAGTGTCAGGTTTCCTATGCTTAGCATGTTTCTAAAAGCCGCTCATGGTTCTGCATCTGTCAGTCTTCTCTCTTAGCATATGGAATCATAACTATACACAATTTACATCTTGGACATTTTATTGGGAAATAACTTAGACTTACAGAAAATATGCAAACTCTGATGTAGAAAACTCCTGCCTGACTTTATTAGCTTTGCGTTTTAATGAAGCATTCTCTTGACAGGACTGAGGTCATGGCTGGGGGACGGGGAACATCACAGAGGTACTGAGACGTGCTGTCCAGGGTGAGTAACATCCACATGTTTATGCCATAGACTAATTTGCTCCACTTGTTTATGTGATGCCTGGTTGATTTCTGTTTTTTTTTAATTTTTATTGAAAAATAAAATCATTCATATTACATCTCAGTTGCTATCCCATCCCGTGCATCCTTCCATTCCCCCCTCCCTCCTGCTTTCATCCTATTCCCCTTCCCTATGACTGTGACTGAGGGGGACCTCCTCCCCTTGAATATGATGCTAGGGTACCAAGTTCTTGGTAGTCTGTTATTCTTCCTCTGAGTGCCATTGGGCCTCCCCATCAAGGGGACATGGCCAAATAAGGGGCACCAGAGTTCGTGTGAAAGTCAGTCCCCAGTCTCCACTTAACTGTGGAGGATATTCTGTCCCTTGGCTAGGTCTGGGTAGGGGTTTGATGATGACTGCACATATTATCCTTGGTTAGTGCCATAGATTAAGCAGACCTCCTGGGCCCAGATCTGTCCATCATAGTGTTCTTCTTGTAGTTTTCTAGGACCCTCTGGATCCATCTATTTCCCTATCTCCTATATTTCTCCCACCTTAGGATGTCCTCACCACTATCCCATTTTCCTGGTAAGTGAAAACTTTCATGAGACATACCCCTTGGCCTAGTGTCCAGATATAAGTGAGTATATACTATTTGAGTCTCTCTGCTTCTGGGTTAGCTCACTCATTATGATCATTTCTAGTTCAATCCATTTGTCCACAAATTTCAGGAATTCCTTGTTTTTAATAGCTGAGTAGTATTCTATAGTGTAAATGTACCACAGTTTCTTTATCCATTCTTCTACTGAGGGACATTTAGACTGTTTCCATGTTCTTGCTATTATGAATAAGGCTGCTATGAACATGGTTGAGCATATGTCCCTATTGTATGCTGGAGCATCTTCTGGGTATATTCCAAGGAGTGGAATAGCTGGGTCTTGAGGAAGCCTTATTCCCAGTTTTCTGAGATAGCACCAGATAGATTTCCAAAGTGTTTGCACTAGACTGCAATCCCACCAGCAATGGAGGAGTGTTCCTCTTTCTCTACATCCTCGCCAGCATGTGGTGTCACCTGAATTTTTGATCTTGGCCATTCTGATGGGTGTAAGATGGAATCTCAGAGTTGTTTTGATTTGCATTTCTCTGATGACTAAAGACGTTGAGCATTTCTTTAAGTGTTTCTCAGCCATTTGATATTCCTCTGTTTAGTTCCAAGCCTCATTTCTCAATTGGGTTATTTGGTTTGGTGGTGTTTAATTTCTTGAGTTCTTTATATATTTTGGATATTAGACCTTTGTCAGATGTAGGGTTGGTGAAGATCTTTTCCCAGTCTGTAGGCTGTCGCTTTGTTCTCTTGACAGTGTCTCCTGCCTTACAGAAGCTTCTCAGCCTCATGAGGTCCCATTTATTAATTGTTGACATTAAGGCCTGGGCTGTTGGTGTTCTGTTCAGGAAGTTGTCTCCTGTGCCAATGTGTACCAGGTTCTTCCCCACTTTTTCTTCTAACTGATTTAGTGTCTCTAGTTTTATATTGAAGTCTTTAATCCACTTGGACTTGAGTTTTGTACATGGTGACAAATATGAGTCCAATTGCATTTTTCTACATGTAGACATCCAGTTAGACTAGCACCATTTGTTGAAGATGCTATCCTTTTTCCATTGAATAGATTTGGCTTCTTTGTCAAAAATCAAGTGACCATATGTGTGTTGATTCATTTCTGGGTCTGGTCAATTTCTAAGGTAAAGGTTTTCTATTTTATTTTTGGAGCAATTTATTAAGTTTAGGTCACTCTCAGGGGAAGGACTGTAGTGTTCTGCCTCTGGTTGGAGAAATATTAAAGGATTGTGGACACATTAAAATTATTGTAGCAATTAGTAAGATAATTTGAGACTGTACAAACAAGCCGATTTTAACATTTGTCCATTCCAATATTTGTTAATTGCTTTCAGAAATGATGGATGTTCTATTGACTTTTGTTTTCATCATTTTTATAATTTATTAATTAGAATTATGTGAGAAAACATTTTCTATTTCCTCCAACATATTTTTTTCATTTATTTATATAAAACTTGATTCCTGGTTGTTTCTATTTTATTTGGGGATTATTACTATTTACTGGGTCACCCAATTCTTCCTGATTTTTTACCATGAGCTACTTTCAGGGGAGTCTTTATTTTTTGTTTTTGCTTTTTGTCACATTCTTACTTTTCAGTGTCATAATATGCTTTAGGATAAATTGCATAAACTATGTTTCCATTGTCTAAGGCCTAGAATGGATCATTCCTTTAAAGAATCTAAGCTCCTTATATGGGTGAGTGGATTTAGAATCTAAAATGTGGCCATCTAATAAATGTGTTTCTTGTTCCTTAGGTTTCACTACATGTAGGCTTTTTCAGGCAACAGAAACACACACACATACAGACCCAAACAGACACATACATACATACATACATACATACATACATACATACATACACACACATACAGGTGCCTTATTTCTTATTTCTCCATTATAGATTCTGATGCACACATATATGAACATGAATGAACTTGAGATCACACTGATGCCCCTGACTTCCACGTAGTTCTTCCGAGCCTCTCTCCTCTGCTTATTTCTAATTTCTTTTTCTAACAGTGATTCTGGGTCTCATCAAGCCCAGCTTATTTACTAAATTGTTGGCTCCTGGTAGACACCCTGAAAACACTTTTGGGAGAGCAGCCACGAAGAGCAGCCTTGTGAAAAACATATCCTCTAACTAGAGTTCGGGTGGCTTAGAGTGCTTGTCTTTCATAGGGAAAGAATAAATAATTGTCTTAAACGAGGGTGTGTAGGTCAATTTATTTCCCATCAACCCTTTGCTAATATCAATGTCTTGGTTGCTAGAGCTATGAAACAGAATATTCTTGGTTTTCTTTCTTTTTGTTTGCTTGGTTTTTTTTTTGTTGTTGTTGTTTTGTTTTGCAAACAGCCACTCTGTTCTATTGTCCTTGCATATAAACTTTAGAATAATATTATTTAAATCTACTTTGGCATCATTTTATTAGATCCCTGTATCAGTTTGAGGAGAGCCATCCTCTTTACTGTGTTGAGAGTTTGCAGCTCAGGAGCATGTCTCACTTCTTACTTACATCATCTCTTATTTTTAATATTTTATAATTTTCATCTTGGAGCTCTTGTCTTTGTTATATTGGATGATATTCAATATTTTTATTAAAGATGTAAATAATATTCAGTTTTTAGTAGGTTTCCTTTTTTAAATAATTGTACTTAGACATGTTTTTAAAAATGATATTTATGTTGTATCCTGCAACTTTTCAGAACTCATTTATTAGTAGAAGGTTTGTGGAAAGGCTTTGGAGTTTGTGTTTTCATTTCATTTTTTTTGCAGAGCTGGTGGCTGTAAGATATCTACCACTGAGCTACACTGGAGCCCTTTTTAAATCTTTTATTTTGTTCTGAGGCAAGGTGTTGCTAAGTTGCCTACACTGGCCTTGGTCTTACTTTATAGCCCAATGAGGATTTGAATTTGTGACCTTCAGCCTCAGCCTTCTGAGCAGCCAGAGTTACATGTTTCTGTCATCTGACCTAGCTTAGCATTATTTTTATTTGAATATTTGACTTTTCCAGCAACATTATCTAGGTCTGGTATTTTATTTGGGAGGCAGGGGAGGTTGTTTGCATTTTCATTTATTGTATCTCTACCTTTATGCCCAGATTTTCTTCTCTTATTTATTTAGTGTAATTGTGCATTTCTAAAAATTTGTTACCACACATTTGTGTATAGTACTTTCTTAAGCTTCCTGTAGCTGTTTTTTGTTTTTTATTTTTTGAGACAGGGTCTCATGCAGCCCAGGATGACCTTGACCTCTTCATCCGGCCACCCCTTCACAATGTCCCCAAAGTGTGTTCTGTCTATTTTGTATTTTATTAACCCACTCTAGTCTTTATTTTTTCCTTTATATTTAATGTGGATTTGTTTATATTTTCTTTTCCTTCCCTTTGTTCTTCCTTTCTTTTCTTTCTTCTGCTGGGTATTGAACTCACGGCTTTGCACATACTCGGCGTGAGCTACAGCTACATACATAGTTCTAGTGGGTTGTGTGACTGACCTCGTAACATCTGACTGGTTTCCCCAAGGGCGAATAGTCTAACAGACCTAAACGAAGCCACCTACCTTTTATGCTCTAGTTCCTGATGTGTCTCACTGTTGCTTCTGCCGTTTGTTGTTCTCACAGATGTTCCTCTACTCAAGAAAATCCCCAGGAGACAATGTGACAGGATGGAAAATGTTGTCTTTTTATTTGCAGCTCTTCCATTTTAGAATCTGACTTGCTGCTCCACCAGATTGTTATAATCTCGGCTAATTTCATCTCAAAATGCTGTATGTAGTATCTGCCCTCTTCCTTTTAAAGACAGTGCAGTGTGTTTATATCAGCTGGAAAGTAATGACTCCAAGAGCATTGTTTGGGACATGCAGTGGAATCAGGCTCAAGGTGGTAGAGCCTTGTCCTAAGTCCCCTTGAGCAGCAGAGCTGTTTAATGACAGGGACTCTTTATTTGCCTTGTTTTTTGTGATGAAGAATAAAATTTACCTTTCCAAATCCACTTGAACTTGGAATCAGTTTGATGCGTTACCTTAGCCTGCACTTATACATATACAAAGTTCTATATATGTGGTACACCTTAGCTTGTATCCTCCCAACATGTAAGGTACTATGTATGTGGCATGTAGTGCCCATACCCTATATAATGTAAGGTGTTATGTGTGTGTTATACCTTGCATGGCATGTTGTACTTTCTGATATCTGTAGACTCAGGTCTTTGATGAAAGTGGGATGAGTCCTGGATAATTTGTAGGCTTCCATTTGCTGTTTGCTGACTTCTCTTTACCCTGTTCTGCTTTCCAGAATTCTGATTGGGTAGAGGTTGGGTATTTCAGTTCTGTATTTGGCACTTTGAAACCTTTCTTTCCTATCTTAAATTTGGAGAATGGTTTACTATATTTTACCTGGCTTAATTTCATCTCACCTTTAACTTATTCGAACAACATCTTAAGTAACTTTATATTTTGTGTTTAATTGTTCTAGTATCTAAGGTTTCGATGGTCTAAGTTGCTGCTCCTGATGGCTTTGTCTCATGGGGTTTATCTTATGTGTTGGGTGACTTTTGATGATGACATCATAAGTAGTTGGTTTTAACTTCTGGAAAGTCCCAGGGCACAAACCAGAAACTTTCTTCCAGATAGGATGTGCATTTACTTCTATTTGAAGATAAGGGTGGCTTCTGCTTTGAGGTCCCTGTACTTAATGAAGCTTGTGTTTAGTCAGGGTTCTCTAGAGTAAGAAAATGTGTAGGATGCATCTCTCTCTGTGTACATTATATATAACATATATATATATGACATATATATGATATATGATGTTGTTGTTGTTGTTGTTTTTAAATATCTTTTATTTCCATTTCCTTTTTGTTCTTGATACATTAGATATTCTGCTCCTTTAAGGGATCTATTAGAATGACTTATAGGCTACAGTTCAGTTAATCCACCAATGGCTGGCTATTATGAAAAGAAAGTCCAAGAACCCAGTACTTGCTCAGTCCACAAGGCTTGACATCTTAGCCGGTCTTCAATGTACACTGGAATCCTGAAGAAGTATGCTCCAATGTCAGCGAGGGAACGGAGTTGCTCGCAAGGCGAGAACAGACAAAGAGCTAAAGCTTCCTTCTTCCGTGCCCTTATATAGGCTTCCAGCAGGTCAGATCTGGATGGAAGGTGTGCCTTCCTACCACAAAGATTGGAATTAGAAGATCTTCCCCCTTCAGTTTAGTCAGATTCCCAGATGGATCCTCTGTCTGGGGGACTAATTCCATATGCAGGCAAGTTGACAACCAAGAACAGCACCACAAGGCCTCAGTCTCCGTCCCCGCCTCACCTAACTTGTTCCTCAACGGTGAGAGGGCTACTTTAAAACTTTTAGAGGAAGAACACGGAGGCTCCCTCCAGCCCACCTTTAGTTTAGGGAGTTTACAGGCTGTTGTGGAACAGAGGAGCCTTTTAACAGCTGATATTTGTGCTGTTCTTTTAGGTTTCTCTGTATGCAGCCTTTCTACGGTCCCTCTCCATCTTCAGGCAAGGCCAACTGGGTAGATTTATCATTTTGATGCTGTCTCCATAACAGAAGAACAATGGGAGTTTTCATTTGCATTGCTCACCTCTGTAAAACGCACACAGTGACTTCTCTTTTTTTTCTATTTGAGTGTGAATGAGTATTGTAAATAATCACTCTATTCTACTAGCCCAAACCTTTAAACTCTGGGATAGACTACTACACACATGGTTGGAAATTTTTCTTTATTTTCTATCAAATTGGCTTACACCAGACTTGATAAAGGACAAATTCACTGGAATTAGAGTGGGGTGGTGGTGAGGAATTCAATTTCTTTAGAAATGTCAAAAATATAAGAATCTGAGTAGACTTTGAGTACTGTGAAGATTAATAATAAGAATAGCAACTTTATTTTTATTTTGTTTTGGGAAAAACCAGAATGCATAAAATGTTATTAGTTTCTTATTTTCAAAATTAATGTTACCCTGAATCATTGACCACCTACCAAAAAAAAAAAGTGTAACAAAGGCGCCCTCTAGTGACTCTTTTCTGTTGTAGAAAGCACAACATTAAGGCGTCATTCACCAGATATTTCACAACATTTCACCACTGGGGAGTGGAGTGCCTTTGCAGTCAAAACTGAATTGCACATGTTCAGGAAAGCCTCCATACCCATAAAGAGCATTCCACTCTCTCCTATAGTTACATAATATTGACTGAGGGACTAAAGCATAGTCTGGAAAATGCATACTAAAATCTCTTTTTGTGGTGATCAGAGGTTAACCCCAGTGTTGTTTCCCGGAAACCATCCACCTTGCACTATGAGATAGTCCCTAGTCACAGTTGGCCCAAAATCTAGCTGAGCAGTCTAGGATGACTGGCCAGCAAGCTACAGAGACCCCCTGGTCTCCACCTATCCATGGGCCAAATATTGGGACTGCAAACGTGTGCCACCATGCCTGGCTGTTTTATGTGGCCTCTGGGAATCAAGCTCAGGTTCCTGGCCTTGTGAGGCAAGCCCTGTCCAGATAATCCTTTTCCACTAACATACCAACTTCAGCTGTTTGACCATGAGAAACCTGGATTGCTCATGGATCACCCATATTCAAAAGGAACTTGAAATATTGTGGGGAAATACAGATTCATGAACAAAAATTATCCTTTGTTGTGATAAATTGAAAATGTGAGTTTTCACAAAAGTGAGAAGGAGTGAGGGTAGGTGGAGACGATTAACCCAAGTGTGTCCCATCAGTTGCACATGGACCATGTACAGCCAAGATAGCTATGAATGTAGCCTAACACAAAATCCTAAACTCATTGTTGTAGGACCTGGGGTGATCCTTTGGCCATAAAAATAAAGCCACTAAAACCTTTTAATATTTCAAAACTTAGACCTTTGGGCAGACTCTCAAATAGCTTATGTAATTTAACCTGTCCACCTAGCCCCATCCAGCCACATGGCTAGCTACACCTGCCACACCCATGGTCATGTGGTCTCTCTCTTCTCCTGTCTCCTGCTGAAAAGCCTCCTTCTTTCTTCTTTCCAGAGTTCCTTTCTCTCTCCCAGGGAGTCCCGTCTTCCACTTATCTTTCTGCCCAACATAAACATTTATTTTCCAATCAAGGACAATTTGAGAGGCAAGGTTCATACAATGTCATCCTGAATACAGGAGAATTTGCCCATAGGACAAGAACCCTGGGGGGGCAAGTGACCAACATTTGGACATATAGTAACTCCAGATCAAGCCAACACTCATTTAAAACATTATGTAATGCTGTAGGTGTTAGCTGAGGGGAGGAGGAGGTTGAATAAAATGGCCCGATAGGCTCATAGGAAGTGGCACTCTTAAGAGGTACGACCTTGTTGGGGGAAGTGTGTCATGTGGGCAGGCCTTGAAGTCTCAGAAGATCAAGCCATACCTATTGAGGAGTTTTAATCCAGCTGCTTGGTTGCTCTGACAGGGAATCACATTCAAAGACCTTCTAGGTCTGTGGGATCTGGCTGAAATGACACACCTTTAACCCCTCTGCCTGGAATACAGATATATGTCCACCCCTTGTATACACCTTTAATCCCAAAGAATGAAGGTGAAGTTAGTTTGTAGAAGGAAGCACCCATGTTTGACAGTGATGGCTAACTAAGAGGCAGACAAAGTGACAAATCAGAGAAAGATTTGACAGACTAGGATATGCCCAAATCTCATAAGAACAGAGAGGTGACTTAAGAGAGAGCAGCACCTCTGACCCACTTTCCTGGTAGGTAAAGTTTTTCATGGGGGGGTACCCCTTGGACTAGTGTCTTGATATAAGTGAGTATATACCATTTGACTCTTTTTGCTTCTGGGTGAACTCACTCATTATGATAATTTCTAGTTCAATCCATTTGTCCACAAATTTCGGAATTTCCTTGTTTTTAATAGCTGAGTAGTATTCCATAGTGTAAATATACCACAGTTTCTTTATCCATTCTTCTACTGAGGGGCACGTAGGCTGTTTCCATGTTCTGGCTATTATGAATAAGGCAGCTATGAACATGGTTGAGGACAAGGAAAATATAGGCAGTAAACTTTGAACCCCTACCCAGTCTAGCCGATGGATAGGATATGCTCCACTATTAAGTGGAAAAGGAGACCTGACTTTCACACAAACTCTGGTGCTCCATATTTGACCATGTCCCTTGGATGAGGAGGCCTGGTGGCACTCAGAGGAAGGATAATAGGTCACCAAGAAGAGACTTGATATCCTATGAGCATATACAGGGGGAGGAGGTCCCCCTCAGTCACAGACATAGGGGAAGGGAGTAGAGGGGGAAGCGGGAGGGAGGAAAGAAAGGGAGGATACAAAGGATGGGCTAACAATTGAGATGTAACATGAATAAATTAATTAAAAAAATAAAATAAAATAAAAAACCTAAAGAGAGAGAGAGAGAGAGAAGCACAAAGGAAGAGAAAGAGAGGAGACAGTTTTACTGGGAGAGTGTTACAGAGGCAGGTTGAAGAGAGAACAAGCTAGACACAGGTGAAGACAGAACTAGCCAGAGAGTAAGAAGGAGCCAAAAGAATAGGACAGATAGCTAGAATTAGTTTGAGGCCAAGAAGAGCAATTCAGTCAGAAGCTGAGAGAAGCCACTTTGAATCAGTTAGCTTGGAGAGAAGTTTGAGCCAGAGGACCCGAGTTGAATCAGCCAGCCCAGAACTCAGAAAGAGTTAGAAAGGGTGAGTTTATTCAGCAGTGAGTCTCAGAGGCCAAATACATTTTAGGACTTGATAAGCTTGTACAGAAGCTAGAAGCTCACAGGACTAAGCCTAGGAGAGCAGATGGAGGCAGTAAACCTCCCAGATGACAATTACATCTGGTGAATAAAAGCTACCGTCACATATATCCAGTGGTTTAGGGTCCCTTCCTGCTGCAGATCCAGATGTAGAATTCTTAGTTCCTCTCCAGTACCATGTCTGCCTATATGCTGTCATGTCTCCTGCCATGCTGATAATGGACTAAACCTCTGAAACTGTAAGCCAGCCCCAATTAAATGCTTTCCTTTATAAGAGTTGCTTTGGTTGTTATACCCTGGCCCTGCACACCCCTACCCCCCCACCCCCCAACCAAGGGCAAAGAGACACCTTGCTGGTGGTGATGTTCTTATCAGTCAGAGGCAGAGCAGATGGTAGTCCTTTGTTTATCCTAATGATGCCTGGTTTGGTGGCCAAAGCTGTTTTATGCCTAGAACACATAAAAATAAAATAAAATCAATCAAGTCAAACCCAGTCAGCAGAACATGGGAAGAGGAAGACAGACAGAAACCTGCACACCACTAGACCTACCCTTTAGTGCATGGCACAGGCAGGCCCTAGACCCACTTGACACCATGCCATGCAGCATGAGTAAGGTATGTCACGCAGGGGCCCACCAGCCACAGAGCCATCACAGTGAGTATGTGATGGACAGGTGGGAGAGAAAGAGAAGTGGAGCAGCTTAAGCATTATGAAGGTTGATGGAACTGGAGACTTGAAGGTAGAGAGGAGTAGCCTGTTGGGAGTGGCCAGCCTCACCACCTGGGGCCATGGTGAGTTCCCAGCCCAAGGTGCCACCTAGGGCCATGTCTGGGTCTGTGGCTGTGTGGTAGCAGCGGTCAGTGTCGATGTCTGTGGCTCATATTAGCACTAGAGAATATGGCGACATCCTTGGTTGGGGCAGCTCCTGGGGACCATGTGGATGTCCAGAGGCTGTGTAGAACTGACCCCTCCCCTCACTAGCTAAGGCATGATGGAGAGCTAGCCCCATTTTTCACCATGGAGGTGATCTACTCTCGCCACCATGCCCCCAGCAGTTGGGAAAACCCAGGAAATGCCCACAAGTCATGAGAGCAGTCTTGCCCCTCGCCAGCTGCAGTACCTTGCCTGGACAGCACAGCAGAGCTGACCCTGGTGGTGGAGTGCAGGTGAGCTGGCCTGAGGGTGAAAGTGTGGGAGAGCTGGCCCTGCTCCCTCACTGGCTGTAGCACTCAGGAGAGTGCCCTTTACACCTCGTCTGACCAACACAGTGGAGCTGGCCCTGATGGCGAAGTCACCAGTGAGCTAGCCCCAAGGGTGTTGAGAGCAGACCTAGCCTCTTGCAGGCTACAGTACTTGGGAGAGTGGGTCCTGTGCCTTGACTGGGTAGCACAGTGGAGGCATTGTAACTCTGGAGGCATTGATGTGGGTAACCTGGCCCTGAGGGCAGGAGAGCAGGAGAGCTGACCCTGCCTCCTACTAATGGTGGCATTGGGTGGCCTAGCCAGAACAGTGCTGGAGAGCTTACCCTGGTGGTTATGATAAGAGAGAGCCAGTGCACTGACCAGCTCAGCTACCACCCAGGCCAAGATGCAGGCCTCTGAGCTGGTCTACCCCAAAATCTGCATCATCTGTGAACAGTTGGGACATGTGAAAGGGCCAGTCCTGCTGATGCAAAGCTGTAGGATCTCTATGACACAGGCAGCAACAGGATAACCGGGAGGAATCCAGTAAGGATACAATATTGATAGTGTCACAGAAGCTTGCAAGTGAAGATGTGTAGACAGAGGGATACATTGTGGGACACACTGTGACACACTACAGCTTCCATGACCAGATGTGTGTGTTCCCTCTCTCTCTCTCTCTCTCTCTCTCTCTCTCTCTCTCTCTCTCTCTGTGTGTGTGTGTATGTGTGTGTGTGTGTGTGTGTGTGTGTGTGTGTGTGTGTGTGTTTTGGGGGAGGGAGGAGGTTTCAAGGGCAGATATGAGCAGACAGGGAGAGGAGTAAGACTGGAGTGCATGATGTGAAACTTACAAGGAATCAATAAAAAGTTTAAAAAAATCCTAACAATAGGTAACAGGGTTTCTTTAATATGACTTAATATTGTTATTAAGTGAAAAGCAGGTTATACTTTTAGTATTGCTTGGTGTTAAGTGGAAATGTTTGTAAGATAGGTGTGAATATGTAGTTTAGATATCTTACACTGATTTAGATAGTAAATGTTTCCATGATAAGACTGGTAAGAAAAATAATGTATTAATATGTAGAATGACTTAATATTTGATGTTCTTCTTTCCCGCTGTTCAAAAGTCTTTACTTATTAAAAATACACAAGGTGAATTTTCAAAAGGAAAATACTAAAAGCATCAAAAAAAGGAGTTGATTTGGTCACGGTGTCTCTTCACAGCTATAAAACCCTAACTAAGACAGTGTATGTGTGTAGCTTGATTATGTGGTTCTCTGGCATGAACTTTGTAGATAGAAAAGTTGTGCTGCAATGTCAAAAGGCTGGACACTCATGAAGGTGACCCTTGGAGGATGCTTTGAAGGGGACACTCCATCTCTTAGAGACAGCAGAGGATGGGCATTCCAGGTAGATAAAGTGCCTGTCACAAAGGCTTGGAAGGTGAAGGACATGGGCAATTAGGAACTGTTTACAGGGGCCTAGAGTACACCCATGACTCAAGCATAGACTACCTGTGGGATTTGGACAAGGGTACTGGGAGGGGATGGACTTAGGGGTCAGATGACGCAAAAGCATGGGCACACTACAAAGGCGTGTGTGGCTGGGTGTGGAAATGTGGAAGTGTGAGTGTGGACATGTGTGCCTGTCTGTGTGCGTGTCATTCTTCAGGTGATATATACATTGTTTTCTGACACAAGGTCCTTGACTTGGAACACCAAGCAGGCTAGACTGTCTGGGTAATGAGACCCAGAGGTATGTTTATCTCCACCTCCCAGTGCTAGAATTTATACTCATGCTCTCATGTCTAGTTTTTAATGTGGGTTCTGGGGGTCAAGTTCAGGACTTTACTGACTGAGCTATGTCCCCAGCCTCATAAGACAAATTTAGGAACCTTAAAAAAAAAATCACATTTGTTTCATTTAGTGGTTTTGTGTGTGTGTGTGTGCTATAGAAACAGCTTAATGATAATAGATTAATGACATTAAATAATTAATTTATAAATAAATATTAAGTATTAAAACAATACCTTTAAGTATGATATATTATTCAGCAACAGGTAAGTAAGCACTGGCTACATGCAGCTTCAAGGGCAGGCTGAGTCTCTAGCTTGGTGTAATCCTATTACTATGGGAAGGAAGGAAGGATTTAAATAAACAGTGATTTGTCTTTCTCACCAATGGTCTTGGATTTTGTTAACACTACACTAGTGAGCTGCTGGATTATGCTAAACAGAAGACTGGCTATTCCCATGGGAGAATTATAGAGCACATATACACATATGTGTGTAGACAGAGGAACCAGCAAGGTTATTTAGAGAGCTTTTGAAGTAGTTCAGACAATTCTTCAAAGCAGGCAGGTTGAGGTAAGCCATTGGCATTCTTATGCTGGTTTGACAGTGAGAATGGAAAGCTTATCTCAAGTGATTTTCTGACCAAGTATTGACTCTAGGAAATCAGGGTCAGATAGGAACAAATCCAACAAGATTTCAAACAGTGTCAGTAGCTGACAGTAGGTTGTGACCATATATTAATGCTTACTTAGGAGAATTCTCAACATGAGGGAAAGTGTGTGTGTGCGCATGTGCATGTGTGTGTGTGTGTGTGTGTGTGTGTGTATGCATGCATGTGCATGTACATGTACCCAGTAGTGTAATTAATTAGAGGGCAAGAAGTGAAATTATGACTACAGAATTAAGAGCACTTCATTTTTATCTGCAAACAAGAATTCTCTGGTGACCTTGTGTTGCCACAGGGCTAGATCCAGGGGAGTAATTTGTGCAGAACTGAGATAAGACATTGATTTGAATGAAGCCAAGCAGACTTGGACACAGGAACTGACTTGGAAAGACTGCAGGCCTTTGGTTTAGACATGAAATTGCTCTCTAGAAAGGAGCAATTGCTGTTGCTTTCACGTTGCATTGACTTAAACAAGACAGCTTTTAATTGACAGAATACATTTTGAACTTTTTGCATTTAGTTCTCTGATGTTACCTAGAATCTGTGTCAAAGACTTGGCCAAGTATTTTTGGAACATCTCAACAACATCAGTAACAACCACCTTCAAATAACCCCACCTTCAAATAACAATAAATATTATTTATTTACTTATTTCCAATGCTGGAGATGGAACCCCAGACATTACACGGGCTACATAAATGCTCTGCCACTTAACGACATCCCCAGCCAGCCCTGGCTTTATGAGTCAGGGGATCATGAGTTTGTATGTGACCAGGATAGCCTTGAACTTATGACCTTCTTTTCTGTTTCTTGAGTACTGGAATTACTGGCTTGTGCGACCGTTTTCAATCTAGATCTCTTTCTAATAGAAACTTTCCTCAATTCAATATTTCTTTGCCTGATTCTCCTTAGAAATTTCTGATAGCATCATTTGCTATCATTTGAGTTAAATGGCAGTTTGTGATTTTATTAGGTCATTGACTCTTAGTTTGGGCCACTGTTCTGGCATACTGGAAACACTTATTTACCATAGTCTGTCTCTTAGTTAGGGTTTCTATTGCTGTGGTAACACAGCTATGACCAACTTGAGAAGGAAAGGCATTATCTCAGTGTACAGCCCATATGACAGCCCATCATCAAAGGAAGTCAAGGCAGGAACTCAATCAGAGCAGGAAGTTCGAGGCAGGAACTGATGCAGAGGCCATGGAGGAATGCTGCTAACTGGCTTGCTCCTTGTGGATTGTTTAGTTTGCTTTCCTATAGAACTCAGAACCACCAGGCAAGGGGTGACACCACCCACAGTGACTGGGTCTTCCCACAGCAGCCATCAAGTGAGGAAATGTGCCATAGATTTCCACAGGTCTGCTGGAGACATTTTCTCAACTGAGATCTCCTCTTCCAAAACAACTCTGGATTGTGTCAAGTCACCATAAAACTAGCTAGCATGGTCTCATAGAAACGCCAAGGTCAAAGTTTTTGGTAGCTGTGGAATTTAGTGAAGGCTTTCCCCTTCTTTATTATAGATTGCTAACATTCTGTGTTCTTTTATGCACAGAAAGGCAATATATAAAAAAAGAGAGCAAGTTCTTGTTTTATCAGACCACTGATTATGTTTCTGGGAAGCTTTCTCATGACCCAATGCCATCATTTTCCAATGTCTTCACACTGTGGGGTTGGGTTTTTAATATTTGAGTTTGAGAAGTTGCAGCATCGGCAGCTTAGCAGCTTCCTCATGCATCATTGTTATGGAGGTCCTTAGCACCATGCCTCAGACAAGTCCAACAGCTGCATGTTACACATAGCATGTAGACAGCCTGTCTTTTAACAGTAATGTTCCACCTGTCTTGAAATGTGGG
>OU015748.1:91054226-91114226 GCA_907169655.1 Acomys percivali
AGAGAGAGAGAGAGAGAGAAAAGAAAGAACATAGAGTCCAAACTTCTCTTGCAAGCTTTGGAAGCCATTGCTCACGGGATGAATCTGGCCTGCTGTCTGTTTCTGCAGATTACGATTTTGTTGCTGGCTGGGAAGATGGCTCAATTTTGCCTAGTAAGCATGCAACCTCAGTTTGATCCCCAGAACCTGCTATTTAAGGAGTCAAATGGAAAAGTGTGCACTCACAGTCTCTGTGCTGGGTTGATGGAGACTGGTAGATCCCTGGGGCCCACTCACTGGGTCAGGGTAGCCTTCTTGGCCAGTAGCAGGCTAGTCAGAGGCTTCAAAAGATAGTACCCAAGGAACAGCATCCAAGATTATTCTCTGGACTCTACATGTATGTGTGTACACACCTACACACATGTAAACATGCACACACATAAATATGTTTTTGGAACCCAGCTATGCCTGTTAACATAAGTTCTAATGCTGCTTTTGCACGGCAAAGGCAGACCTGAGTAGTTCCAATAGAGAGCATCTGGCCTATAGAGTCTACAATATTTACCATCAGACCTTTATAGAGAAGGTTACTGTGTTTACCCATGTCCTTCCGTGTTTTCCTACCTTTTACTTTGTGGATTGTTGATCATTATGAGAGGATTGGACTTTACAATGACTCAAAGTGTCTCCAGTGAAAATAAAACGAAGCAGGACATGTTTTTCACCATCTCAGTCAACTTAGACCACTGGGTGTCTCTCTTCCCTAAATTTCACAAAAGCCAATGTTGAACCAGCTGTCAGCCAAAATGGGGCTGTGACATACCAGACAAATATTGACAGTTGCTATGGCAACTTGGGTAAAGTATTGGCCAGGGGATAATATAGGCGCCAATTGTGCGTGCCATGTTTCTCACATAGGGGAGATACAAAGAGAGAAAAATGAATGAAAAAAACATGTTTGGAGGCCTCTCTTCAATTGCAGCTTGGGAGTAAGTCCCAGTTGATGTTTATCTTAACCTTTATCCTCTACTTTCCATTTTTCTTGAACTTAACACTTTGGGGACTTGGGGACTCTTAAGTCAGCTATAATACATCACAAGAGGGAAAGTTTTCTGAGTACCAATTCTTTTGTACAGTTGTGTCTGAAATGTGCTTTTCTAAATTATAATGGTAACTGTAAGGTCATGTGAATTTTCGGTCTGTTTGATTTTTGTCACATGGATGGTTTCTCTAGCATTCTTTTTCATTATTGCTTGTCCTGTGCTCTGTTCCTAAAAGGACGCAAAGAGGCAAGACAGCTAGCTGGAGTAATACGTCATTTCAAGTGCGAAGGACCCAGAAACACTGGCTTAGGAGAAAATGGGGGAGACCACAGGACAGTTTGGGGGCAGGGAGTGTTCATGTAAAGTAATGACATCTTTTCCTACCTCATCTTCTTACCTTCCATGTTTGGAGTAAGGCAACACTTGGTGGCATTTTGCAGTAGGAAAAAGTTAACTGCAAAGCAGGAGAGTATCAGTTCTCAGAGAGGGAGAAGAAGGCTAGCTCTCCCCTATCCCAGTCTCTCCTCCCTCCCCTGCTTGGTGCTGGCTGCAAACAAAATACTGAGTGTTCTCCTACAGCCCCTCATTGAATCTAGGCTTTCCTTCCAAGACGAGCCAGCTTGGGCTGGTCTTCAGGCTCTCATTCACCAACTTCCTCCACCTTTCAAGACGTTGTCATGTGAGTTTCTGATGCAAAGTCACTCACATTTGGATTGTGCAGGTCAGTGGGGTGTCAAGACAAGGAGTAGGTAGAGGCTGCAGAATTCACAGACTCGGATCTTCTATACAGTCGTTTTTCCTCTCAAGGATTCTGTTTTCCCTCAGGAATGTCAGGGGTTGGTGGAGCATCTTCATAAGGCAGCAACAACGCACACGCTCCATCCTGATCCCGAAAGTCAAGATTTTTTTTTCTTGCTTTAGGATGTTAATTTCCCTGGAGGAGATACAACCTGCAAAATGTCTTTATGACCTCAGCATAGGATGGAGCACACATTAGTCATTTTTCTTTTGCTGTGATAAAAGGCCACAGTCAAGGAGCAATCTATAGATCAAATAATTTACTTCTGTTTATGGTTTCAAAATAAGAGCTCATCATGACATGGTGACACATGATTATAGGCACAGGGGCCTGAGAGATCACGTCTCACCTGCAAACAGGAAGCAGAGAGTGGGGTGGGATGGGGTGAAGCTATGACCCCTCAAAGCCTATTCTCAAGGAGGTACTTCTTCTAGCACAACTCCACCTTCTAACGGTTCCATCATCTCCCCAAGTGATGCCACCAACAGGGAAATTACTCAAATACACAAGCTTATAGGAGACATTCCTCAGTTAAACCATTGTATCTCATAGCCAGCTTATAATGCAAAATATATTCAGTCTGACATCAAAACTCCCCATAATCTTTAACAGTCTCAATACTGTCTAAAAGTTCCAATATTTTCTACATTTTCTTAAAAATCCCAACATTGCACAAACTATCTCTGGCTGTAAAATATCCTCAAAGAATTTCCGCCACCTCCTAAGGCTGTGGGCACTCCAGGCTTTCCTAAGGATCTGGGTCCATGTCAGCCCTCAGTGTTGTATGCCTGTGTGCCTATCTCCTCCATAGGCAGATTGTTATGGGCAGGGACTCAGAGCTTTCTTATTTTTCATTCTTAGTGAGATTCATTAGTTTTATTCTTTGCTTCCTGTAACACGATGTGAAAACATTTTTTTAATATTCATTGATTAAACTTAGACTTTTACCATTATGTTAATTTGAGGCTCTTAAGCAGGCACACTGTGGACATATTGGGGACAGATAATTCCTTACTGTGAAGGGATATTAAGAATCAGATCTGGTCTCTCCCGACTAATGCCAGTGACAACTCTTCTACATTGTTATGGTCCAGATTGTCTCCAGACAGAACGAAGTGACAGTTTAGGAACAAAATCACTTCTGCTTGATTAACCTCAAATATAAAGTTACAGATGCCAATGGAGGAAAGGGTATAGATATTTGACTATCTAAATTGCAAACAGTATAATATTTCTTCCTTCCTAAGATTAAAAGGGTCAGGAAGTAGAATCAGGGGCAGGGAGATAGCCCAATTGGTAAAAGGCTTCCTAAATAAACATGACATTCTGAATTTGACTCCTAGCAACTGCGTAGAAATGCCAGGTGTTGCTATAAGCCCCCCAAGTACTGAGGAAGTCACGTCCAAAGGATCTCTGAGGCTTGATGCCTAGTTGATGTAGCCAAATTGATAAGCTCCAGGTTCAGTGGAAGACCCTCTCCTGAGCAATAAGTTGGAGAGTGATAGAAAATAACAACTGATATCTACTTGCACACACACACATCACACACACACACACACACAGAAATTTTAAAAATGGTGATAAAATTAGAGGGTCCTCATCTGCATAGAATGCTTGTACTCTGCAGGATAGCAAGCCATTGTTCAGGATGGCCTCGGGGCATGCCCAAACTTTGCTGTCTGTAAGTGTCTCCAGTGTGTAAGATTGGCTCTATGAGTGAGGAACATGTGAAACTGATTATAGCATGGCATCTAGGAACATCCTCCATCTGACATTTGTCTTCTAGAAAGCCATCAACCTGTCCACTGGCTCTGCAGACTGCCCAGATTTTGAGTGTCTTCTGAAAGACCAAGAAATTCCATTTTCCCCACTGGACAGGAGGAGCTGGCTGAGGTCATTATGACGATTTGTAAGCAGCATGTTGGACTGTAACTCCCAAAGGAACTTGAAGTATTGATTTTATGCATGCCATGTTAAAGATTGGGGAGTTGCAGTTCTGCTTTGTACATTACTCCTTGAAGTCCTTAAACAACATAGCTCTGCCACCAACATAGCTGACACGTCCTAACTAATCTTTGTGGAAAGAACCCGACATGTTTCAGTGAGCTCATCCAAATAGCATCAGTTCTCCTCTGATACTGAGGATAAATTGGAACAAGGCGTGATTTATAGGAAATAAAAGTATCATTCCAATTTCTTCTTTTTTAAAAAATGTAGGTCAATCATCTGCAAAATGGGTTCTGACTTCTGGATTTTGTAGAAGTGTGCTGTAGAAATTAGATGTTTCCAACACACAATGATGAATTGATGTACAGTGAATGGTGGTCATCTTTTCTAAGTTCTGTATGAGCACTGAAGAGCTTTCTAGAAAAGGGCAACTGCCACAAAACCCGAAAGAATGCCTTTCAGTTCCTTTGGGAAAGTAAGGTAATGACAGATTTAAGTCATTTGTGGGAAAGATGACTGAGGGTTCAAGTGAATTTATAAATGAGTTCTCTCAAGTTTACAGATTGTATGAATCATACAGTTTTCAAGTGAAGAAATGGCAAATGTCCAATAAATATGTCAAAAACTGTTCAACATATTTAGGTATCAGGGAAATGCAAATCAAAACTGTACTATGATTGTATCTTAAGCTAGCCAGACTAGCTACCACCAAGGAAAAAGAATGAACAATACTGTCAAGGATAGGACAGAAGGACCCGTTATAAACAGCCGACGAGCCTATGGATTAGTATACTATGGAAGTCACTATAGAAGCTCCTCAAAAATTACAAACAAAAATTCTATGCAATCCCATTGCAGAATTTCTGGTACTCAGATTAATGAACAGTCTGGGTGTCTACCAGTAGATGAATGAAGAAAATGTAATATTTTGCATGCATGAGAGCATGTACATACACACATACACACACACACACACACACACACACACACACACACACACACACACGGACACGGACACACATGATAGAGTTTTATTCAGCTTTTAAGAATGAAAGTTTATCAAAAGAACACAAGGACACATATGTCTGTAATTCCAACTCACTTTGGGAGGCTGAGACAGGAGGATCACAAGTTTAAGGCTAGCCAGTGCTATATACTGAGACAGTTTTGAAAACAAAGCAAAAACAAACACAAATACAGGAAAAATGAAATTGTGTCTTTTTCAAAGCAATGGGTGGACACGGATATTTTCACATGGAATGAAATAAGCCAGGCTCACAGAGAAGGATATGACAGATTCTTTTCCACAAGTGGAGCCCAGCAGAGATGAAAAGACATGAAAGCAAAATGGAATTATTAGGAATGTGGAAAAGGAAAATGGGGAAAAGGTCTAAGAAGTAGGGGGTGGATGTGAACATATAAATGTAATACATTGGTGGAAATGACATAATAAATCCTTTTATCTTATAACATTAAAAATTTAAAGGGCATAAAATAATACTTGGCTATTACTTTTGTCCTCACTTGGAGCAATCTATTGTATTAAGTAGCCTACTTTGTACTAAAGTTCAACTCTTTTGTCAAAGAATCTGTGTCCAACAATGCAATGCAAGAATTTATGGCCAAGATAGGGTGACAGGAGGCACATCACAAGATCTTAGATAATCCCAAGTTTTGGTTGAATGAAAGTAATAAATAATAACTCAAGCCTTCTTGTATAAACATTGTAGATTAATTTCAGAAATGCCTCCAAGGCTTTACTAAATGCAATCATTACTCTTAATGCAGCGAATGGTAATCATTAGCTAATTATTAACTTTAGTTTTCAAAAGTTATTAGGCCATAGTGACCCATTTCCAAAACTGACTTGACTAGTTCGATGACTTTGTCTATAAATCTTTATGTCTGTGATATACCGTGATACATCCTTTGGGCACCATGACAAAGTGAGTCACCCTATAAAAATAACAAGTCAAATCTGTCAAATGAGTGAGATATTGTGTCTTTGACTGCTCCTCCTGCCATTTCTGGAGATGCCGTAGTTACAGTTTTTGTTTTGTTATGTTTTGTTTTGTTTTTGTTTTTGAGACTGGGTTTTTCTGTGTTGCTTTGGCTGTTCAGGACTTACTTTGTAGACGAGGATGGCCTCAAATTCACAGTGATCTACCCTGCCTCTGCTTCCCTGAGTGCTGAGATTAAAGGCATGCACTGCCACCATGCCTGGCTGTAGGTTCAGTTTTAATGAATTCTCTCACTATTGATTTCATCACAGGCATTTATTCTGTTCTTTGAGAGAAGAGAATACATTGCCTAGCCATTATGGTTGTTTTTTAGTTGAGAAATCAAAAGAGTTCCACAACAGGAGATTAATCCAGAAAAGTGTACACCTGATAAAGACAGAGTGGGGAAGGCACTTCTAGGTCATAGGAGCTGGCAGTCTATCATGTACAAAGGGTTTAGGTATAGAGCCAGGCACTCTGGTTGTGAATCCTTACAAGTCTTGCCTAGAAATGGGACAACAATATTTATCTTGGTGGGTATAAGGCAGTGAATTCAGGATATATGGTATTTACAGGTCTATTACATTTAGCTGTCTCACAAGTCTTAGCATGGTTGGGGGTCACAGAAGTTGCTGAACTGAACATCCTCATTTGTGGACACAGAAATCCTAACAACAGGCAGCCTTGACATGTTTGGTTTTCTGACTCTAGGTACACTGTCTCCCAGTGCATGGCTTTGCATCTGTTGGGTTGCATTGAGGTTGGTGAGATTCTTGATATAGGACATTTTGTGGTTACTCTTAAATGATAAACATAAAGCAACATTAGGGGAAGGAGGGCACTCTAGGTGGAAACCATGACAACATGGAAGATGTGAGCACAGTAAGATTGGAGTCCTCTTTGCCAAAGGGAAAAGGAGCAGTAGGTGAGGCCTCTGCAAGGACCACCGAACATGGCCTTCCCTTCATGGATGGTGGGGCTCATCCGAAGCCCCTCTTTCTGTGTGTGTCTGGAATCTTTGAGGTATGCATTTAGTAGGTAGGAGAGGAGTGTAGCCTTTTCAAGTGGATGACTTGGTGTCACATCAGAAACCAGCATCGCAGGGAGCTTTGTGTGAGAGGCTGGCCCACATTTGAACAGGGACTGCCCTGAATTTGCATCAAGGACCAAGGAAAGATTCATGTAACTGTATAAACTTCATGAGGATAATGACTTCGCCCCTTCTTCCAGCAGTTCTTGGTCTCAGACTCGCCAGCAAAAGTCAACACTTTTCCTTGCCAAAGGGCGATGTGTGACCACTATTGCCTGCGGTTGTGGAAATTCCTTGGGTGGTGATCAATATCCAGAGTACAGATCCTTCGAGCTCAGTAAGTAGCAGTTGGATTACCTGCTTGCATTTTTGAGCATTTGATGTTTGCTTCTGCTAAATGAAGTATGTGCAGTCCAAGATATAGGGACACGAGGCAGAAGGATCAAATGTACAAGTGTTACTTACTTAGCTACCTTAGCCCATAAATTAATGCATTTTTATCATGGCATTTTCATACATATGCCATAATACCTTGCCCTCACTTGTTCTCCTCCACTGGCCTCATTCATTCCAGGTGCTTCCCTCTAGCTAGTTCTTTTTTTTTTTTTTCTGATTTAATGTGTACATTTTAAGATTCAGAATGTGGAGGATTTAAAGCTTTACTATCTAATCAATTTACAACCTTGTACAGCTATTCATATATTCAAAATTTGATTTTCTGTAGCTACTTTTTGTGAGAATGTGGTATCAGCCTGATAGAATACTTAGAAAAACTAATGTAAATGATACAATCTATGTAAAGTATAGTTCTTGGAAACTAATAACTTTGCTATACATAAGTTTTTCCCACCTTCTACATATTTTTCCATCTTCTCTCCTTTTTTCTTCTATGTTTTTCTATCTATCACCTATCTATCTATCTATCTATCTATCTATCTATCTATCTATCTATCTATCTATCATAGGGTTTCTCTATGTAGCAGCCTTGCTGTCCTATAACTCATTCTGTAGACAAGGCTGGCCTCAACCTCAGAGTGATCTGCCTGTTTCTGCCTCCCGAGTGCTGGGATTAAAGGCACACACTACCACCACCCAGTTGCATTTAATTTCACATATTCTGAAATAAACACTGCTCTTTTTGCTTTGTATGAGAGATAGATAGAGAGAGAGAGAGAGAGAGAGAGAGAGAGAGAGAGAGAGAGAGAGTCCTGAATTTTGCAACTAATGAGGAGTTCTGTGATGATTGATAGAACTTTAAAGTTTCATTTTGATATATGAATTACAGTTCATCTTGAAATCAGTGATATTTACAGTATGATCTTTTGGGAACTATTGTTAGTATTATCAGGGCTGATTTGACATTATAAGGTACAAAAGAAGATGTGTGAGGCTTCAGCATAAACATGGTAAATTTTTTTAAAGCACTAATTTCATTTTGAGATTTTGGTAGAAAAGTTTTCGTACTCAAGCTAAGAAAATATTCTGTTTATATTTAAATAACCATAATTATCCTAAGTAGAAACCACACTTTAACTGAATTTTAAAGAGAAAATATAACATGTCTCACAAACTTTGACCTGAATTCTACAGTTTTTTAAATATGAGATTTTCAGATGACAAATGTTCAACATATTCCGCTGTATGATGTAATATTTTGGAAAAGTTGGGAAGCACCATGTAAAACAGTGGAGAGAAAAACCATGCATGGTCCTTGGAATCATAGATTGGAGTCTAGTGAAAGACAAACATGGAAGTAGTTACAGATAGGGAGCTACAGTAAAAATCACTACAGGAAATAGTTGAACACAAAGAAGGGACTGGGGTTAGTGAGATGGCACAGTGGCTAAGACCACTTGTCCAGGCTGATGACCTGATTTTGATCCTTGAGACCTATATGGTAGAAAGAGAGAACCAACTTCTGTGGGTTGTTATTTGACCTCTCTCTCTCTCTCTCTCTCTCTCTCTCTCTCTCTCTCTCTCTCTCTCTCTCTCTCTCTCTCTCTGTGTGTGTGTAAATAAGTTTTAAAAAAGTCTTCTCTTTAAAGATAAGGTAGATATTTTAGCTGGGTGAAAAAGTGTGCTGATCAAAATATTGTCTTATGTAAGTTGAACATAGCATATTTTCATGAAACAACATAGAATCTGAGAGAGTTTTACAACCTCTATCTTCTTTCCTATATGCTGTGTTACACAAACAACAGAGAAGATTTTTACTGCTGAACTTTTAGAGGAACTAGAACCATCTCCCCTACAAGGCTTTCCTATGCCAATACCCTCCCAGGCCCTTGCAGGAGGCTTTGTTTCATTAGGACAAATCTGGGTCAGTCTGGAGCACAATGACCCATATTTAATCCAAGTTAAGAACTTTATACTCTCTTCTAAACTTCTGAAATGCTACAAGCAGAACGCACTTCTTATATTTTGCTAATAAAATATAAGTCCAAGTAACATCTTCTTCCTGGATTATACATTTATTTCTAAGCTCCTTCCAGTGGAAATAAGAAGCCGTCCCTGGTATGAAGCCCTGGCATTGGAATGGAGCTGCACGCTGTATGTAGAGTTTCTTGGGCTGACATTCAGACCTAAGGAGAAAGACATCCTTTAGGAAGAGTGGTTCAACATTGCTGTCCTTACCCTTTGCACCTCCTGATTCTCCCTGGAACAGCTGGCTGAATGTAACAGTAATTTACAGTCCCCAGCTGGAAGGCTGAGGAGAATTCTTCATTATCCATAGTTCAGCAATTGCCAGCAGTGTTATTGAAGTGGTAATTGAATTTTGTGAACCCTCTGTGGTCCAGCCAGCATAGCATTGCCTGCAAGAACCGTGTGATGTGCTGAAGATGAATACATGTCTAACAATGAAGGATCTTCAGCCGAAGCTCAATAGCACCCGGCCAAAAAGAACATATTGATTTGATGATTTGACTTCTGATATTGAGCATTTTGGAATGGGATCCATTCAGAAGCATGACCATGTGTACCTACAAGAAGGATATTCAGAGGGAAATCTAATGCTTCCCAGAAATCTTTATCAAAAACTTCATTGAAAATTTCATCAAGTAGAGCTTTGTATAAGACAAATTATCCCCCTGTCTAGTCAAGGCTATTCTTGCCTAACTCTTTAATTGAATCCTTGTGTGGGAAAAGAAAATTCCTTAAATAAATTTTGATGATAGTTTTCAATGAAATGTGCCTTATCACAATTCCAACAACCAAGGGCTCTCAAAGTTTCACACTCAAAGAATGACCTCACACTCTGACTGCTTCGCAACGCTGTTTCTAAAAGAGAACATTTATGGTTTGGGAAAATAGCTCAGAAAATGAGAACTGTTGGAATTGTTTTGGTTGCTGAAAATATACTTGGCCTCAGTGACTGTAGCACTCTTGAAAGGAAACAGCTTTGGCTCTGAGCTTAGGCAGACCCCGAGTTTGAATCCTCCCCCTCTCATAGCATGCACTCTGTCCTTAATAGGTCATTGAGATTTTTTGCGTCTCTTTCTCTTTCCTTGTAGAACTGAGCTCTGTGGGGGTGGGGAGACAGCTCAGTGGGTAAAGTGCTTGATGCATAAGCATGAGGATCTGGGTTTGGATGCCCAGGACCCATGCAAAAAGCTGAGTGTGGCAGCAAACCTTATAATCCTAGTGCTGGAGAGTAGGAGATAGGAAGATCTTTGAATTTGATGGGCAGCCAGTTTAGGCCAAATCAATCATCTCCAAGTTCAGTGAAAGACAGTCTCCGATCAAACAGGGTGAAGAGCAATTGAGAAAGATATTTTGTGTTGCTCTGGCCTCCACACATATTCAGACACACACTCACACACACACACTCACACACACACACACACACACACACACACACACACACACACCACAGAAACACACACACATACACACAGCTCAATAATCTCTATATAGATTAGCTATATAGAATAAAGGACCATGCCTATTGCAATAACAGCCATCATTTACAAGTCTGCCATGTGACACGCACAATCAACTGCTTTGAGCATATACTGTCTTAACACTGTAGTTAGTATGTAAAGTGCATGACTTATCCTTCTCTGTCTGAGACTGGCCTGAGTTTACAATGGAAAGGGTTGAATCTTCAAGATTCTTCTCAGCTGAGGGCAAAGGAAGAGCAGTTCTTCACCCATTAGTACACAGTCTCACTTTACAGGTATGGAAACTGAGACTCAAGCAGAACTTCCTAATATGTCAGAGCTGGGAAAGAATAAGTCTGGTATTCCAACGCAGGCCTGGGTAAGTCCCAAGGCATTGCTGTCTGTGGTCCTAAACTTGGCTTAGTCAGTGTTAGCTCTCTTACTGTGTTACAAGAACATTTTGAACTTTACAAAATTTCATACGTCACATTACATTTTTCTACCCTTTATGATTTCAGGAATGCATGTGTGAGGGGGTGTTTGTTGGTGTTGGTGAGTGAGAAATAATGATAACAAGAATGGAAGTCTAAAAGTCTGGCATTTATTTCAAAGAGCATCCTGTGTTCTGACAATGCAGAAACCATTCGTTAGTTTATTCAGCAGGTATACAAAAAGGCATGCTGTATGTAAGACACGGGGAGCGATATAAAGAAGGTTAATACACTCAAGTGTCTCCAGTGTCTGTAATAGGACTGTGAAGAATTAGTTATAAAATGGTGCTAGAACTTTGATAATAACAACAAGTCCTCAAACCAACGTCCTGCAAAGACATTGCACAGCTGACCTTTCACAAGATGCTTGAACTACATGATGCCCATGGGCCCTCCTTCATGCTTCTAGTTCTGTTTGTCTGTCTGTTTGTCTCTCCCTCCCTCCCTCCCTCCCTTCCTTTTTTCAACTTTCTTTCTCTGTTTGCAGTAGCTGTTATTTTTGAGTGGAGGGTTGATTATCTTTTCCTTTGTTTTTTAGAGGAAATGCCTGCTCTTCAGGAACAGCTGTAGACGAGTCACTGAACATCTGTGGTAGTTTTATGTCAACTTGACACAAGCTAAAGTCACCTGTGAGGAGGGGCCGTCACTTGGGAAAATGCCTCTGTGAGACTGGGCTATATGCAAGCCTGTAGGACATTACTTAATTAGTGACTGGTAGGGAAGGGCCCAACCCATTGTGGGTGGTATCACCCCTGGGCTGGTGGTCCTGGCTTCTATATGTAAGCAGGCTGTGCAAGCCATATGGAGCAAGCCAGAAAGCAGGGCCCCTCCATGGCCTTTGCATCAGCTCCTGCCTCCAGGTTCTTGCCCTGTTTGAGATTCTGTCCCGACTTTCTCCAATGATGAACTGTGATGTGAAAGTGAAAGCCAAATAAACCCTTTTCTCCATAACTTGTTCTTTGGTCATAGGGTTTCATTGCAGTAATAGAAATCCTGACTAAGACACTATTTCAGGGTAAATTAGCCACTGGTTTGATTACAGGATATATATGTACTTACACTGGGTATTTATCTCTTATATTCATTGCTTCTTGTTCTAACTGTTCCAAACTGTAATTATCAGAAAGGATAACCTGTTTATTTTATTTCTTGTTTTTTTTTTGTCTTCATCTGTGCTCTCAGGATTTAAAACAATGCTAGACACACAGAAGCAGACTAAGCATTCACTAGCTGAGGAAAATGAATTGATTACCAACTGTTTTTGATTCTCAAAGGTACAGTTAATTCTACATGAAGCAGTTGTCACAGGATGGATTAAAGGGACATATTGATCCAGCCTTATTTTTTTTTCTAGGTACAATAGCATATCCCTTCTTCGAAAAATGTTGACAGTCATAAAAATGTTAGCATCAGCACTAACCTTTTTATTTTTTAAAATATATTTTATTAATTTATTCATATTACATCTCAATTGTTATCCCATCCCTTGTATCCTCCCATTCTTCCCTCCCTCCCATTTTCCCCCTACTCCCCTCCCCTGTGACTGTGACTGAGGGGGACCTCCTCCCCCTGTGTATGCTCATAGGGTATCAAGTCTCTTCTTGGTAGCCTGCTATCCTTCCTCTGAGTGCCACCAGGCCCCATCCAGGGGAGGTCCTGCTATAACACTGACTGGCCTTGAACTTGTGATCCTCCTGCCTCAGCTTCAACTGGAATTATAGGTGTGTACCAACACACCAGGTTAAATACCTTCAAACAATAACAAATTCCTCCTTTTATAGTTCTATGCTTTGTGTGTGCACTTTATCTTATTTTTGCATTCTTTAAAGATTTGGCTTTTCCCCCCTCAAAATCAATACATTATGATTTATCTAGCTAAATCTGTATCATTGGAACCCATTATGAAAAACAGTCTTAAGCAGCTCCAAAGATGGATAAATCCTAGTGTGGAGTCATTCAGTAGTATTAACAAGAACAAACAAGATTTTTGGTTTAAATTCTACATTTACTATCTTCTTTTAACTGTGTGTGTGTGTGTGTGTGTGTGTGTGTGTGTGTAGTTGGGATTGTGAGTTTGTAGCTCGTATGTGTAAATGTGAGTATGTGTGTGTGTGTACTCGAGTCCCTTTGTTCATGTGTGGAGGTCAGAAATCAATGTTGAGGGTTTTCCTCTCTTCCTTTCTGCCTAATGCTTTGAGACAGGGTCCCTCACCAAACCCGGATCATTGTGTCTCCACCCTTCTCCACCAGTGCTGGGAACACAGGTGTGCACTGCCATACCTGGCTTTTACTGGTGCTGGAGATCCAAACTCAGATGCCTACACTTGTGAAGAAAGTACTTTGTTCACTCGGAGACTTCATGGTCCTTTGTTTTAATCTTCTGGTTTTTAAGAAGTGTTTCTCACAAGTAGCCAGAGGAGGTGGGGAGCACTGACTTTATGTTATTGTTCAAATTAAATGATGTAATGAAAGTGAAGTGCTTAGTTCAATGTAAGTATGCAATAAATGTTGGCTGGCCTTCATAATCTCCTGTGAATCAGCTCCTAGAAGTCCAATCGGCTTCCCAGCTTATCTTGAAGGCAAATATAAACTAGCTGTAAAGATGTATGTGAAGGAGGCTATGGTCTGAGGAAATGAAGTTGGAAAAAATCCATTTTTTTTTTAATTATGGAAGAACTGTGGGCTCATAGTTCAGAAACTTCAAACTATAAAAGCTCATGTTAACTGTGGCTTGGCTCTTCTGTCACCCAGATGGCAGCCCTGGCATGGTCCTGCTCTGTATCACCACAGGAAACACAGGTGCCTTTCAGTATTGCCTGAGAGACTGAGTCCTTTGGAAACCATAATTGACAGATGTTCAAGTCCTTTATACAGAACAGTAGTATTTGTATAGAACATGTCCACACCCTCCTCTATGCCTTATCATCTTTGGATTACTCACAACACCCAACTTAACACTTAGGTTATGCAAATGACTGTTACCTGTGCAACCACTCTAGGCCAACTACACAGTACCAATTAGCTACAAAGTAACATTTGTTCTAGCAAATCTCTCTAGTCCAAGGTTGGTTGCCTACATCCTGTGGTACAATTCTGATGGCTACAGGTGGGCAACTGTGTGTTTTTATGGGCATGTAGCAAGTGCAAGTTGAGAAAGAGGGTACTAATGATATCACCTGGGAAATGGTCCTTTAATTTGATAAAGGACTCAGAGAACTGACTATTGATCCTAAGGTAGTGGACTCAGATATCAGTGTGTAAGTGCTGAAGAAGACGGTCCATGTAAATGGCAGAGAATATTTGAGACCTTGGTGGTGGGGATGACTAAACGCAGTAAGAACCATCTCTTTTCCTTCCGATAAAAAGTTGTGAGCCCATGACAAAATACCCACTTTGCTTTCAATTGATGCTACTGATTGATGCCCTATTTAATTCATGGAGTTTTATTTTCAATAAACAACATTAAACTTGTAACACAAAACTAATACCAGGATCACTCACTTAGAACATCATATTCTTTTAAAGTTGTGTCTGACAACTAGAGAAATTAAAGAGAATATTTTACAAAATGTATAATTTATATTTCATAAATACTTTAAGGAGAAAAGTGGAATGCGTGTGATGATGTACAAATGGCATTTTGCAGCAGATTTTGTGATCTTTACGTAGTAAGCACACATAGGTACACATGTGTATCTGGTGTTTTCATTACCATGACCAAAGGGTGTACTCTGAACAGGTCTTCAATAACTCCAAACTATCATAAAATTTGTGGCTTCTGCTCTTCCTTCTCAAAAACTGCACTAAAATCACATTTGAAAGTCATCAGAGATTGTAATTAGATGGCTTGGTCCTCAGTGTACTATTTAACTATGACAGAGTCCTTGCTGAATTATGAAGAAGTGGGCCTCAGCAGCCTCTAGGATACAAACCACGGGCTGAGAGGCCCTGTCATCTCTGCATTAGGAGTTTTGGGTCCAGCTTCTTTCGAATGGAAAGGAGTCAGTGTGGCTACAATGGAGAAAGTTCATGACACCAGTCCACATATTTAACAGCTATCCTACTTCTGTATGCTGTAGCTACAGCACATTTCTTAGTATGCCACTAAGGAGAAAATAATCTCCGAACACCCTCTTAAAGAGTTGTATGTTCCGTGGATCTTAGACTTGGGAGGAAGGAGTTGACCTACGCCAAAAGGGAGTGCAGAAGAGGTCCCTCAAGTCAACGTCAGCATATGATGATATATATGTACACATTCAATGTGATCTTAGATCTCACCATGTCATTCATTTCTGTGACATTTATTGGGCTTTAACTAGTGCACAGAAAATGAGTGTAACGTGACACATTCTACAAACTAAATCATCCATCTGACTTAAATTTACGCGAATTTGCAGTTGCAATAAACAGCACGGGAAGGCAAGTCCTCCCTAAGCCATATCCTGAGCTGACCTTGATTCTATGTTTACATTTGGAACATCTTTCATTAAAAAAAAAAAGACAAATATAAATGACCTCATACGATCACAGAAACATACATGGGACACTGCTTCACTATGTTTCCTATGTTCAGGTGATGGCAGGCCATGCTGCGGCAACAGTTTGCCTCCATCAGTGTTCTATTTCTCCTCTGCTGGTCTTTGGCTCCAGCTCCTGGAGGAAGGCCTCGTTGTTCTGAGGGCAGTTGGAGTGACAGGTACAGGTTCCAATGACCATGACTGGTTTCTTGATGATTTGCCCCGGGGAACACTGGAAGTCCACCTGGATAGTTTTGGTGTTGTGCGGGGTACAGCACCGGCCATCGCTGCAGACCCCACAGAACCTGGGCTTATAGGTATGCAGGCTAGTGCAATTCTTGAACTGTAGGTGCATGGCTTTCACGGACTTCTTGGTACGGAGACACTTTTTACCTTTCTAGGAAAGAAAAAACATCAGTGTTGAGTAGAAAGCCTGCAGTTCTGAAGAACGACTTTAGCAGTTGCCAACTCAATGTCCTTTGGTCTTTCTTTTTAAAAACAAATCATCAATTTTATTTGGATAGTGTTGCCAGATAAAATCAGTTGCTTCCCCCAGAGCACCTAGGAATTTGTGATAAATTTGGCCAATGATATCATCAGTCCAACCACTCTGAACATGTCTTATTTGTCTCTTGCATTCATTTTCTTTTCTACCTTGAATTTGAATACAATGCTAAATATGCAGAATCCCCTTATGTCTTTGAGTCTACGATCAGGAGGAAGAAAGCAGCTCTTACTTAAAGATATTGTTTTTATTCAGCTAATTGTACTATTTGGTGTTATTGAGAGAAGGACCAAATATGGCATTAGTAAAATCTATCAATGTTTTGGGGACTTTTCAGGCATTAATTCATTTAATTCCAACAGCAATCATTCATACAAGGAATATCTGTTTATACAGGCACAATTGACCCAATTTTATTTGAAAAAGGGGCTCTCAAAGGACTGATAATCAGAAAATATTGAGTATTGGAGTTTGTCTGATGCAAAGCCAATTCCTTCTAATACATTATATCCTTAGATATTATAGGACAGTGAAATTTAATATTCTTCCCATGAAACTGAATCAAGTGAAAAGTTTATCCTGTATCCCACCAGTTCACATAATAAGAAAAAAGACACAATTTCATTAAATAAGCAAACACCTAAGATTTTTTCCTTACTCCCGTACACATGTCACAGTTCTCCACTGCGCACTTGGCTGGGTGAGGCTCATGGTATGTGGGGTGATGACTAGGAGTCCTTTTATGTCTGTGGTTCTCAAACTGTCATGCACATTAGCACCACCTTGGGGATTCATTAGAAAAGTCTTGGTCCTTAAGCTAGAGGTTTGGACTTTGCACAAGTGATGCGAGGCCGATGCATCTGAGGATGCCGCTGTTTATCTAGGGACTACACAATAAGAGCCTCAGTCATAGACTTAAGAAATCTCAGAACCAAGAAAAAAATGTAGTGTCATATTCCAAACACATTCACAGAACCTGTATAAAATGTATACACCATACAAAGGTGTTAAGCATAGTATTTCCCAATATAAAGTGAGGTGTTAAAATAAGCATCAATTGTGTAAAGGAACATTACAAAAGACCAAATTCTGGAAGCCTTGTATAAAAAAAAATGCTTATTTAATTAAGAAGTAACTATGTTCATGAAAATATTGAAGGGCCTATTTTTTCTTTTTTTTATAGCTAATATTTAGGATATATTCTCTCTCTCTTTTTTTCTAGACAGGGTTTCACTGTGGAACCTTGGCTGTTCTGGACTTGCTTTGTAGACCAGGCTGGCCTTGAACTCAGAGATCCACCTGCCTCTGCCTCCCAAGTGCTGGGATTAAAAATGCATGCCACCACCTCTTGGCCAGGATATATTCTTTGTAATGGCCACTAAAAACCAGAGGTAGCAATATTGCTGTGATTTGTGTGTGCATGCAGGTAAACGTGTGACTGGTTCCGTGGTGAACATTCATTGTGAAGTGACACATTTCCTAATGTGTCAGAAGATGCATTTCTAGGGTACAATTTTTGGGGAAAAGATGTCTTTAGGTGTTCTTTCTGAATTTGCAGAAGAAACAAAGTTGGAATAAATCTCTGAAATCATATAGCTGAACAGTCTCACAGCTAGTTGGATCACAATGGACTCTGTAGCAGTAGGGGAAAATTTTAAGTATTTCACGGCTAACATTAACAGAGTATTTAATCTATGTCCAACATTTTATACGCTCATTTTGTTTAATCCTTATGATAACCTCAAGATAGATGTTTCATTTTTTCTTCTTTTATCTTTCCTTCCTTCCTTCCTTCTTTCTTTTCTCTTCTTTTTGAGTCAGTCTTTCTATATATCTCTACCTTTCCTGGAACTCTCTATGTAAACCAGGCTGGCCTCAGACTGACAGAGGTCTACCTGCCTCCTCTGCCTCCCAAGTGCTAGGATTAAAGGCATATGCCACTATGCCTAGCAAGAGATATTTTCAATGGTCACACTCTATGGCCAAAGAATTTAAAATAAGTTGCCCAAGCTCACACAGCTGGGCCATGTTGAGAGGATTTCAAGCCAGGCTGACTGGTTCTAATGTTGTCCGCTTAAACATTGTATGATACTGCTTCAGAGTAGAGATACACAGAGCTTGAGTTTCTGAGGTCTGTTGATATAAGGATCTATGTAATGGTTAAATCTGATATCACACTTATCTGATCCTGCTCTGCAACAAGGCCTGTTATGTCACCAGGAACCAATTAGGGCTCCTGATCTGCACACTTTATACCTAGAGTCAACATACCATGTTGACATAGTTCCAACAACAACAACAACAACAACAACAAAAGGTGGGGGCAGGGAGGAAGTATGCTGTTTCCTTTGGCTCATGTTTCCTTACTCTGGCAAATGTACTATTTCTACCAGCCTTTTATAAATATAGTTGATAATTTCCAGACACCCATTCACGCATTTACTGACAGCTATTTACTGCGTACACAATATGTTCTGGGGCACATAGTAGAATCTTTAGACTACAAGGGGAGTAAAGCAGACAGCCTCTGGCCTGCTTCTTCCTACATAGCGTGTACTTGATTTCTTTAGAAACTAACCTCACTAATGTCAGCTGTACTTTACAACTGGACGCACAGGACAGGATTTACTAAGCATCCTCAGTTGTTTGTAGAACTGCAGTGAGTTGCTTGGGGATATTTATGTAAATTAAACAGAAAGATAGAAAGTGCTCATTTTCAGGGTGCTCCATGCCCTTTGTCTAGGTCAATGCCCAGCTAGAGCAGATTATTTTTTCTTCCCAGTCAGCTAGTGCGACAATGACTTTTTTGGAGGCCAGGCTTCAAGGAGGCGAGGCCACTGCTATAACGTGATAGGCCTCCTTTAGATTCCTACCTTGTCCGTCAATTCCGTGAGCTCTTGTTCACAAGGCCGGACCATGCAGAGACGTGTTTGCTTCACCATCTCACACTGGCGATTCCTGTTAGTGACCCTGGTGGACAAGCCCATTCCACAGCTCTTGGAACACGCACTCCACTCTGTTGTCTGCTCAATGCAGTTGGTACTGGAGTCAGAGACTTCCACTCCAACAGTGGCTTCCGGCCTGTAGGCTATCGAAGGCATAAATACAGTTACTTGAGTAAAATATGGGGACCAATTAAGTGTTGACCCTCAGATAACATTAGATGGTGAATTTTAATTCTGCAGCTAATATATACCAGTTCTTGAAGAGCACAGCACTAGATTTGTTTATAAACCCCTAGTGGGTAGGCACAATGTAGGATTGTAAAGAAATCTTTAATCACCCTACAATAAGACACTTAGGACAACTTGTCATAAGAAAACAGAAATTATATGAGGGAGCATCATAATAAGCTGAATGCTTTCAATATGTAGTTTGGTACATAGAAGGGTCATGCTAAACAACTGAGTTTTTGTGTATGTGTGTGTGTGTGTGTATGCATGGCCATGTGTTTGCAGGTGTACATGCCTGTGTACGCACATGTGTTTGGAGGCCATAGATGTATATTAAATGCTATCCCATAGGAGCTCATTCACTGAAATCTAGGGTTAACTGATTAGGTTAGTCTGCTTGGCCAGTGAACTCAAGTGACCTGTGCATCTATGCCTCCTCAGCAGTAGGAGTACAGACAGGGCCCAGTTTTTAAGGGTGCTGGGGTGGGGTGTGTGTCCAACTAAGGTCCTCACATGTGCACTGCTCACCCGGTGTTGAGCTCAACCGGGCTCATTTAAAAGAGACGCTGTGTACAAATGTCAGGCATCTAGTATCAGAATGAAGTCAATGATGCATTTGATCTCAGCGAGCAATCTGGAATTCATGAAGGAATAGCCAGCTTCGAGTTCCACCTGCTTTGTGACTGCATCTACCCCAACTCTCTCCTACTTCTGCTGCATATCTCACCTGGAAGGGCCAGGCCTCCCAGTGTGGCCTGCTCATTTGGCCCACAGGTCCACTTTTCACAGCACTCTCCAGGCACAGCCACTTTTCTTGGAGCTGGGCAGTCAGGACCCGGCAGTAGTACATCCAGCTGGCAGCGGGGCACACAGCCAATTTGCCCATCTCTGCAGGTGCAGTGGTATTGACAGTTGGGTTCAAACGTCTCTCCGCTGCGGTAAATGACTCCGTCGAACACACAGTTGTCCCCTTCTAGAACTAGGATGTTCAGGAAGGAAGGAGGGCAGAGGGAAGGAAGGGGAGAGAGAAAAATGAAAGCACAACTCAACTGGAAAGCTGTGTGACATTGGGAGGACATGGTCAGAAGTTACTCCTGTTCTCGTTCAGATGACTGGCTTCCTATACCAGGATTCAGGTCCCTGGAGATGCTTCCAGAACAAGGAGAAGGCACCAATCCCACCTGGTCCTTCTTTCTTCACCTAGTTCTTATGAATGAGCAAGGAGGTGTGTAAACACTCCAGACTCTGGCAATGTGCCAATACACATTTTCTGGTTAGTTGATGGCCTCTAATAGCTCTCTGCTTCCTACTGAAACCACCTACCCTCAGATGGTTTCATTGCTAGGACAGAGCAAAGACAAAAACGAATGGTGCAGTCACACTCCAGAGACCCCCATCTCTAAAGATAAGACCATTGCCCAAGATCCATCTTAGAGTCTCCTTCTGCAGTAGTTTAGGATTTAAAAACCAAATAGGTTTTAGATTGGGATGGGCATTGTTTTCTTAGCATTGAGCACTGTAAGTAAGTCATCACTAGCTTAGAGGAAAGAAAGAAAGAAGGAAGGAAAAGGCTTACTTTTAAACTCTTATCAGGGAGGTAGGGAACAACCATGATTATAGATAGCAGTGTACCTCATGGGAAATTGAGCTCCCATTGATGAATTTTCACGCGGCCGGACTGGCTCGTTGCCTGCACTGTATTTTACTGCAGCCTAGGGAGGAGTGACATAGTCCTCCCAAGAGAAGGAATTGCTTTGGCTCAAACAGGACAATTACAGGTGTGAAAACAAATGTGCTAAGCTGATGGGGGGGGGGGGGGGGGGGGGGAGGAAGGCTGTAGGCCTGTGGCTAAGCCCAGATTCCCATCACCGGAAGCATTTCCCCTGAAAATCCAAATAAAATAATTTCACTGAACCTTCTCTGGGCAGCAAGTGATGTGCCTGCACGGAGCACGTTTTCTCTCAGCCGGATGCCTGGTACATGGTAAGCTCTCCGCACACGCACATGTCACTTACTGTACTGTACTATTGCTACAAATGCTTTTAGCTTAGTTCTCCGGGAAAGGGGGGAAAGAGGGCAACGAGAGGAAACTGTTTCACCTAGTTGGCTGAGGAGAGGTCAGGCCAAGGAGGGGAGAGCAGGAGGGACAGGATTACCCATGCAAATGCCAGTCTGGTTGCTGGGGTCTGCACTGCGGTCACAGTAGAGGCCACTGCTCTGGTCGCAGGGTTTCATCTCAGAGCAGCTCTCCCCGCGCTGACGAGCGCACACCAGACAGCAGGAGCAGCCATCCAGCACCGAGCGCACACCCGGGGCGCAGGTAGGCGGTGTCGTGGGGCACTGGAGCGGGCACGGGGTCAGGCAGCGCTGAGTTGCAGAAACCTAGGGGGAGCGGCGAGACAAGAAAACAAACCTTGGTTGTCAGGGACCCTAAAGCAGAATGAGCCCTGAGCGAGCAGTCCAGAGGGGCCAAGTACGCCCGGGCATCCTAAGCGTGCGCCACTTACTTGACTTAAGAGATAGAAGAGCAGGAAGCCTAGGCAGAGGCATCGCTTCCGCAGAAAGACGCTCATGTTCTGCATGCTCTGCATGCTAAGGCTGTCTCGGGCTGGAGATGGGGACTGCCCCTTCACCCCAGTCTAGCTGAGCAGCAAGCGCCACCCGCGCCGGTTTTATAGCGCGCTCCAGGGACGCACCAGCCGGTTGGCTGCGCTGGAAGGAGGGGGTGGGTGGAGGTAGGGGAGAATTAGCTGGGTGGGGAAGTGGAGGGAGCCCAGCAGTTGCTATGGTAATGGGCCCCAAGGCTGCTCTCCTTAGGGCGTGGCGCCCAGCCTGAGTGTGCCTGTGTGTGGCGACTGGCTTTTCCCTGAGCACCGGGAGGAGCTGGGTGGAGCCCCGAGGCTAAGACCCGGAGCCAGCTACAGCTCGTGAGAAGGAAACGCCCTCTTTCCTTCTTCTGTAGAGTTGCTTCACCTTCCCCAGGAGGAAGACACCGCTACTCCCCAGCACCCTCCGCCCTTGCTGTTCCAACTAGGGGGCCGGGGCGGGGGGGGGGGGCTCCTGACTGGGATGCCTGAAGTTTGGGTCCATATGAGCAAGGCAGGGATTGGCCAGAGGCCCAGAGATTTAGTCATAAGGGAAGCACGTGCAAGTTTGTCACCGTTTATTAGGGCACTCTTTGAAATGTGTTTGAGGGAGTCGGGAGGAGGAAAGGGCAGAACACACACACACACACACACACACACACACACAAAACCACACACGCACATACACACACACACACACACACACACACAGAGAGAGAGAGAGAGAGAGAGAGAGAGAGAGAGAGAGAGAGAGAGAGAGAGAGAGAGAGAGAGAGAGAGAGAGATTTGCAAAGTCTTAAGGCCCATGCTCGGTAGAAATGAACATAAAACAATGAAATACAAACAAAAGGGGAGGGGAAAACATTTCATGGTAGAGGAAAAGTCTTGAAACACCTGCCATATGGTGCCAAACGTAAAACTGCTTCTAACAGTCCAAGGTCCTATGAAAGTTTCACTGGCTGCACTAGGTGCCTCTCCGCCCCCCACCGCCCTCCCATGAACTGAAAAGCAGAGGGGAAGACCTTTGCTTGACGTGACTGGTGAACAGCTCTCCGACCTGACCTGGCACTCATTTGCAAACAGAAAAGGTCATCTGCTGCGGTATGCTTGCCCCATCTCATGAGAAAGAGAACTGGTTGTATTTCTTCAAAGGTGAACTGCCCTATGTGACAGATTTAAAACTGGTTCCCTTTCCTGTACTTCGGTATTGCCCCCAAGAAAGCTATGCTCAGCCCCCTTGAAGTCAGCTACTTTGGAAAGGCACTTTGTGAGCAAAATTTTACTGGCCTGTGACTAACGCTAGACTTTACAAAGAAACAAACTGCCTCTTCTTTACCGGCCATCAGCAGGAGGGAAACCGAGGGCAGGCAGCGTGTATAGTGAATCCGGGCTGACCCTCCGATGCTCCCAGAAGGCAAAGTCACTTTCACCACCTTTGTGGTTATCTTTCACAACTTGGAACTGCCCGAATGCACTCCCACACCTGCAACAATTCTGTTTTCTTGGGGGCAAACTGGCTGATAAGCCCGAAAACTTTATACAGAGGTGGGGGAGCTAATTTGCATATCTGATTGAGAGCAGTCATCTACTTGTCTGATGAATGGGCTTCATGCATCGCGTGGCTTAGTCCCGCCTCCGTCTGGCGGGGCATCAGAGGCAACCAGTGCATGTTTTCCAAAACTACAGATTCTTGAGCCTCACACGTATCTCTCTGTGGTGGTTCTTGGTATGGTGAATTTTAGTGTGTGATAAAGTGGAAGCTCACTTTGGGGAAAGAAAGTAGAAACAACACCGAGATTGGGCTAAGCTTGGGAAAACGGGAGGAGAGCAAGAAAGGTGTAACTTGAAGACAAAGAAGTGGCCCAGTCACTGTTGCTACTCCTGTTGGTGAATGCAAGAAACTAATCTTGAGTGAGTTTTGCCTAAAGGAGGGTTTTAATAGAAGGATGCTGTGATGTTTCCATAGTAACTGGTTGGGAATAGCGCAACTTGGTCTCAGAGCTTTGAAGGCTGTCAAGATCAAGTCTCTTTAATGGTCCTTCTAGCTTCTCTGTGTTGTGACAACACTAGCCAGTTTCTTCCCTATAAAGCAGTGGTTCTCAACCTTTCTAACACTATTACTCTCTAATATAGTTCCTTATGTTGTGGTGACCCTAACCATAAAATTATTGCAATTGCTATTTCATAACTGTAATGTTGTTACTGTTATGAATCCTAATGGAAACACCTCATATGCAGTATGTCTTATTGTGACCCTCAAAAGGGGCTGTGATCCACAGGTTGAGAACTGCTGCTATAAAGGGAGGGATAATTCTTCAAAGTCTCTGATTTTTTTTTTCTGGCCACATCATCATAGAAGGAACATCCCTTTTCATTAGAGTCAATTTAGAGAAACTGAGGAAAGGGAACCTGGGACTCATTCTGGGCTCATCTGAGGGAACAAGAAGACGGGCTGTGATGATTTTCTAGCACACATGGCTGAAAGAGAAAGCATAAGCAGTTTCTTGGGAGAGCGAGGCTGCTCTTTAGAAAGAGTGAGGACCTGGCAAACAAAGCAAAGCACTTGTACTCTATGATCTACTAAGAAGGTCAGAATAAAGATCCTCAAATCGAAACATCTATCAACTGAAGACAAGACCGTCTGTACCCATGTCACATCAGGCTTCCTGTTGCCCTTGGAGCTAACCTGGTATGGCTAGCTGGTCTCTTATATCATTTTATAATTAAGACTCTATAACAGTTGAGGTCTCTCCGGAGTCCTTATTGGAAATTCTTGCTGAGATGCTGGCCTAGGCAACCCACCAAGATGGTATGGGGTTAGAAAGCTGAAACTTTGGGGTTTTTTCCTCCCTCATCTCTTTATATCTTCACTTTCTCTCCTTTCACATTTGACACCAGAGACTCTAGTCTGCATTTTTTTTTGCATTGAATGCAGCATCATCACTTATCAGCCAATACTTCTACCCAGAATGCATTTGGCGAACTCTCCTTATATTTGGAATGTGGAATGCTGTTGCATTATCTTTCTCTTGATTGTGAAAAGTTTGAGAGAACACTAGAGCTTACTTCTATAGTAGAAAAGTAAAGCAAGAGCCTATGTATTCAGAAATGTAATTTAAAAAGCAGAGACCTTGAAGTAACCATCTTAAAGACAACACTCAGTGCTCTCTCTTCCTAGCCTTGTGTTCTCTGTAAACCGACAGACAACCATTCTTTAACCTAGCCCAATGTGCTTAGCTAGCGCCATGGGCCTCATAAGTCACTGTCATGGCTCTTTCATAATTGTCATACTCTTTTCTAAATTTCTTCTGGGGCCCCAGGAAGTTGGTAGTGCACAGAGTGACTCCCATCTCATGTGAAACAGGCCAGTTTCATCTCATGTCCCTTATCTGGATCATTTCCATCAAACCCTCATGCTTTTCAGACAGACCCCTTGATTTCTTGCTTTTTCAGGACCATTACAGGAAATCTAAAATAATGGCAATGAGGAATAAAACACTGAGTTTATAGTATTTATGGTTCACAGAGATGGTTCATCTGGTAAAGTCTTTGGTGCACAAATACAACAACCTAGGTTAAGCTATCCAGCATCTATCTACAAAAAAAACCTAGGAGTTGGAGCGTGCTTCTGTAACCAGGGAAATAGACACAAGCAGGTCCCAGGAACTAAGTAGCTGCCCAGCCTGATCAGTGGACTTCAGATTCAACGAGAGATCCTGTCTCAACAAAACCAAACCAAACCAAACCAAAACAACAACAAAAAACCAAGGTGAAAGCATGATAGAGGAAAACACCTAATTTTGAGCCTGGCATCTGCATGCGTATTCATGCACACACCCCTTAATTTAATCATCCCCTTCTTTAACAGTATTTTTCTATTGCCTACACTGTAAAAAAAAAAATTAAGACCAAATTTAATGAATTTATTAAAGAAAAAAATGTTCAGAGATTGAGAAAAGATTATTCAAGTGACACTTGCTGGATGTATGAAAAATAAGTTAATTTTTTTTTGTTAGCTAAGGACTTCCTTTTAGAGAAATGGTGTCACATATAGGTATTAAAAATCATGTGTTTAACCTTTTCTTCACCGGAGAGGACTCTATTTCTTATATATAGAGCACAGTCACAGCTACTGGCTACTAGAACTCTCCTTATTTTGGACAGCTGAAGTGGCTTTGGCAGAGCTAGCCAGTCTTACTTCCAAGACTCTGACTCTCGGCACTGGAGACAGGGCACCCATCTACAGACTGCACAGGGTTATCTGACATTCTGTTTACAGTGCTTCCTGCTAGTTGATGGGAAACTCAACACAAAAATATTGGGGACAAAATGTTTAACAACAAAAAAAAAAAGGAATCAAAGTTAAATAAAGGTAAAGTCCCAATTAACTTATTGTTCTCAAAAAAAAAAAAAAAAAAAAAAAAAGAGGAGAAATAGAAGAAGAAGGAGGAGGAAGAGGAGAAGAAGAAGATAAAAATTACATTCTGTGTCTGAGAGAACTCCTATTTATATTTAAAATCTGAAAATACTTAACAATCTCTCTCAGACTTCTGGGTTTTCAGCTGGAACTTCTAGAAGATGTGTGACTACAGAACTTTGGTGAAGTTGACCATGTGAATGTGCACCTTGTCCAGTCATTCCTGGATTACTGTTTTGTATTTCATGACATGAATTGAGGATGAGTAAAATGTTTTGTGCTTTAAGGGTTTTTTTTTTTTTTTTAAAACAATAACTTAATAGGAAAATGAAGTAAAAATAACTACTCTGAGGCAGTATGTAAAAATTCCTATAAATAAACCTACGCAAAGTCGCATAGCAGTATAGAGAAGAAAGAGATACTTTTTGTTGTTGCAGGGGCTGAGGGTGGTGGAGGCTGGGAAGAGACTTCTGGGAAAGACAACTCCCATTCATTGTCTTCCCACCGATGGACACTGCGGTGAGACTGAATGTCATTAAGCTAGGAAATGTATGATGGTCACAAACAACGTGAACAAAGGTATGATGAGGGAAAATCAGAACTGTTTTGAGACATCACAGTGTTGAATGTGTCTGGAGCAAATGAAGGTAGCGGGAGATAAGACTGGAAAGGAGTCCATGGTCATTTCCTCCCGAAAGACTCCAAACAACTAATGACAGAGGCTGTGGTTTAAACTTTGTCTACATTCGGGGTACACTCAGGACAATCTTTCTTCAGGAAGTCATGCTGCCTTGCAGCAGGAGGAGCTTAAGGGGAACAGGGAAAGGGGAACAGGGAAAGGGGAAAAGGGGAGGGGGAGGGGGAGGGGGAGGGGAGGGGGAGGGGAGAGGGAGGGGGAGGGGAAGGCAGAAGAATTGCAGTTCCTGTAGCTCTCTGTCTAGCTAGAGTTGAGGCTCCCTCCGCTCCTCCGCTCCCTGCCTTCCACACTAGCATGTTTATTGATGTCATCCTTGTTTGTTCTGGTTCAACATTAACTTTTATTTTCTGTGTCCATCTGTTGAAAAGTTTTTTTCAATCACTATTTGTCCTCTAGTTGCCACCCCTGTGTCTTTCAGCAGTATTCCCTAAAGTAGTCTATAGCATTGTGTTGAGCTTTTTCAAATTTCCACATTTTACATTCATTTTCTTTTTTTGTGTGAATGGGGCCTTAACTTTCTTACACCACAACAAAACCCAATTCTATGCTTTCTTTTCTGAAGCCCCCTCCCATTTCTCCATTTTCAAGTTTCCACACGAATATCTGTTTTAATAAATGCTATTTAAGTTAAATAAATGCTGTAAGTTGTAATTGGTGATGTGTTACAACTTTGTTCACTTTCTTATGAAACTGTATTTCCTAAACTTATTATTTATTTTTCTTCACATTCCTTGTTAAGTGACCCTTGGTTAGGGTCACATAAAAAAAAGAGGAGATTGAAACAGTAATAAGTCTTCTGAGATTAAGAATCTCCTTGACACACAGCAACAACAGGATATCTGACAGCAGTCCCAGTGAGGATCCGGTAACGATAGTGCAGGCCTCCAACCAGACCCATGACTCGTAGCAATGAACATTTGAAAGTAAACATACATGGACAAAAGGCTATACTGCGTGATACACTACAGCTTCTGGGACAAGATTTTTTTGTTTGTTTGTTTTATTTTACTGGGGAGAGGAGAGGGATTTTGGTGCATGACATGTAAATCATAGACATTCAATAAAGGTATATATAAAAAATAAGTCTTCTGACAAACAAACAAAACAACAACAAGCGAGCAAATGAAAAACTCAGGCCCAGATGGATTCACAGAAGAATTACACCATACTTTCAAAAGCTACAACAAATCCTTCTTAAAAAACAAGATCAGAGGGAGCGCTTCCTTACTCATTCCTTAAAACCACTATCACTCATATATTCAAACCACGTAAAGACAAATAACAACAATAGAACTACAGACTGATATTCCTGATGAACACAGATGCGAAAATCCCCAATAAATTACTAGCAAACCAAATACAACCAAATACCAAGAAGATCATTCAATAAGATCAAGTTGGTTTTATACTGGAAAAGTAGGGTTGGTTCAACATACATAAATCTATAAATATAATAAATCATAAACAGACTCAAAGACAAATGTCATATGATCATCTGAATAGATGATGGGAAGGCCTTTGATAAATTCCAACAAGCTTTCAAGATAAAGGTCCTAGGGAAGATAGGACAGGAGGGAATATTCTCTCAACCAGCATCATCCTAAAGGGAGAAAATAATTGAAGCGAGCTCATTAAAATCAGTAAGGAGACAAGGCTGGCGACTATTCCCACTCCTTTTTTATGTAGTTCCTCAGTAGCTGATACAATATGGTAAAGGCACAGGAATAGGAAACAATGTCAAATTGCCCCTGTTTTCAGATGATACTATATTGTACGTAAGAGGTCTCAAAATTCCACCATGAAACTCCTGGAAACAATCAATTTCAGGAAATGAGAGGTCCAAAATTAACTTATAAACCCACTGTCCCTTATCCTACTATACATAAAGGTAGGCACCTGGCATAGCTGTCATATGAGAGGCTTCCCCCAGAAACTGATGGAAACAGATGCAGAGCCGGACATTAGGTGGAGCTTGGGGAAACCTGCAGAAGATAGGGGAGGAAGAATTGAAGGAATCAGAGAGGGCAAGGACACCACAACATACAGAATCAACTAACTTGGGCTCATTGGGGCCCAGAGAGACTGAACTGCCAAACAGAGAGCATGCATGAGACTGAACCAGGCCCTCTGAACATATGTAACAGTTGTGTAGCTTAGTGTTCATGTGGAACTGTTAATAGGAGCAGGGGCTGTTTTTGATTCTTTTGCCTGCGTCTGAATCCTTTTCCCTTAACTGGCCTGCCTTGACTAGCTACAATAGAAGATGTACCTAGTCCTGCTGCAAACTTGATATGCCAAGGCAGATTGATATCCATGGGAGGCCTCCCCTTTTCTGAGGAGAAAGGGAGGACAGAAAAATGATGGGGGAATGAGGTGAGAGGGGGAAACTGGGATGAGGGAAGGGAGAAGAAGCTGCAGTCAGAATGTAACTTAAATAAATAAATTAATTAATTAATAAACATTAAATATCCTTTCTATACCCCACCAGCAAACACACCGGAGAAAGAAATAATGGGCACACTTTCATTTACAACACCATCAAGACAACAAAATATCTTAGAATAAATCTAACTAAGGATGTGAAAGACCTCTCCAATGAAAATTTCAAATCTCTGATGTAAGGAATTGAAAATGACACTATGGAAAACTGTTCTCATGAAAGACATTTTATATTTATGGATTGAACAGAATTAACATTGTAAAAAAATAACCAGCCTACCAAAAGTAATTTACAGCTTCAATGCAATCGCAACCAATATGTCCACAACATTCTTCACAGAAATAGAAAAAAAATCCTGAAATTCATTTGGAAGCAAAAATGACCCTGGAAAACCAAAGTAACCCTAAGCAAAAAGAAGAATACTGGAAGGGTTGTTATTCTAGACACACACACACACACACACACACACACACACACACACATGTGTATATATGTATGTATATATAATTTATTTATGTATATATACATACATGTATATTATTGTAAAGTAAGTTAAGACACACATGGACTGACAATACATCAGAAAATAACCATGGACTAATAGAACCATAGATTAAAAATCAAAGCAGGAGAAACTTCCTTTTGAATTGCTGGTCAGGGCTGTTTGAGAAACTCCCCAAACAATATAGATTATTAACATAACCTTTGACTGCCTCTCAGGGGGTCAAGAATGAACCCATATTGCTGAAGATACTACACACTTGGCACACAGGACTTAGATGATCTGAGCTGGATCTGATCTGATCTGGCAGCCTCTTTCCTGCATTCTAGCCTCCATGGCTCTAGAAAACACTATGCAAGATTCCAAGGGAGTAAAGAAATTAAGAAGTTCGACTCAGCTGCAGCATCTATGACTTACAGCAATAATAGCATGTCAAGATTTGTAAAAAGGTGCAAAAAGTGGCACTCACATGTAGATGGCGACCAACAGCTGCCTAATTGGACTTAAAGCCTGCTCAGCAGAAGAAAAATCATGCCAGTGCTAGAAACCTAGGCAGCTTCTCAGGTTTAGGGAGGTCAAGAACCCTAGAAAAAGTATTTCCTACTCTTATTTTGCTAGACCAGCCAATGGAGATCATCACACAAAACCACAGCTGGACACAACGCAGGGACCTAATGATTGTGAGCTGCCCAGGCCCAATGGATACATCTATAGCACAGTTCCTGTTTCTGTGGCCAAGAAACATTGCAGAAGAGCGGAAGAGAGATTCTAAGAGCCAGTATACCAAGAAGTCTGCTGTAAAACAGTCTTTCCTAGAAGTGGCTGCATAAACCAGATCAGAACATTGACAATATCAAAGCAGGTGTTACCATGGAATGGCGATATTTTCCTAGGGTTCCACCATAGACAAAAATCTACAGGCAACTAGTGACTACTGGCAAAAGGAGAATTAGCCTCTTCTGGGAATGACACTTCTTATTGGTTGTCCAATGTAAAGTGCTCTGCTTTGAAACCATTTACACAAAACCAACAGAAATGGATCTAGCAGGTTGTATACACACACACACATATATATGTGCATACACATACATATGTACATGTATGTATGAATAATATATTTATATATGCAACAATAATAATCAAGGTAAAGGGACTATCAACTTGAGAATTGGGGAGCATGGGAAGATTTGAACAAAGGGTATCTGGGAGGGTTTAGAGTGAGAAAAGGGAGGGGAAATGTGATGCAATCCTATTTTGATTCAAAAAATTTAAAATAAAAGTTTTAGGGCAACAAGCCTTAATGTCAACAATTAATAATGGGACCTCATGAGGCTGAGAAGCTTCTGTAAGGCAAAAGACACTGTCAAGAGAACAAAGCAACAGCCTACAGACTGGGAAAAGATCTTCACCAACCCTACATCTGACAAAGGTCTAATATCCAAAATATATAAAGAACTCAAGAAATTAAACACCACCAAACCAAATAACCCAATTGAGAAATGGGGCTTGGAACTAAACAGAGAATTCTCAACAGAGGAATATCAAATGGCTGAGAAACACTTAAAGAAATGCTCAACCTCCTTAGTCATCAGGGAAATGCAAATCAAAAAAACTCTGAGATTCCATCTTACACCCATCAGAATGGCTAAGATCAAAAACTCAAGCGACACCACATGCTGGAGAGGATGTGGGGAGAGAGGAACACTCCTTCATTGCTGGTGGGAATGCAAACTAGTACAGCCACTTTGGAAATCTATCTGGTGCTATCTCAGAAAACTGGGAATAGGGCTTCCTCAAGACCTAGGTATTCCACTCCTTGGAATATACCCAGAAGATGCTCCAGCACACAACAAGAAAATTTGCTCAAACATGTTCATAGCAGCCTTATTCATAATAGCCAGAACATAGAAACAGCCTAAATGTCCCTCAGTAGAAGAATGGATAAAGAAACTGTGGTACATATACACTATGGAATACTATTCAGCTATTAAAAACAAGGAATTCCTGAAATTTGTGGATAAATGGATTGAGCTAGAGATGATCATAATGAGTGAGTTCACCCAGAAGCAGAAAGACTCAAATGGTATATACTCACTTATATCTGCATACTAGCCCAAGGGGCATGTCCCACGAAAGCCTTCACTTACCAGGAAACTGGGACAGAGGGGAGGACACCCTATTGGGACTCTAGATAAGAGAAGCATGGGAGAATAGCAAAATAGAAGGATCCAGAGGGTCCTAGACACCTACAAGTAGAACATTATGATAGGCAGATTTGGGCCCAGGGGTCCTGCTCAAACTAAGGCACCAGCCAAGGACAATACAGGCGGTAAAATTTAAACCCCTACCCAGATCTAACCAATGGGTAAAACATTCTCCACAGTTGAGTGGAGAGGAGAGTGGGATATGACTTTCTCACGTACTCTGGTGCCTCATATTTGACCATGTCCCCTGGAGGGGGAGACCTGGTGGCACTCAGAGGAAGGCTATCAGGTTACCATGAAGAGACTTGATACCCTATGAGCATATACAGGGGGAGGAAGTCCCCCTCAGGAACAGTCATAGGGGAGGGGAATAAGGGGAAAATGGGAGGGAGGGAAGAATGGGAGGATACAAGGGATGGGATAACCATTGAGATGTAACAAGAATAAATTAATAATTAAAAAAAATAAAAATAAAAGAACAAAAAATAATTTAGGGCAAAACCATAACATTCCTAGAAAAAAAGTGGCCAAGGACATCAAATAAACTTCCATTTTCCCTTTCTCTCCACTTGGCTCTGTTTTGCTCAGGGGCCTACATCCTGTTTCTCATGTGTTATTTTCCAGATACACTGATTTGAGTTCTACTGAGGCCACCCTGCATCTCTCTGGGAGCTCCCATTACTACGTGGTAGTACCACAGGCTTTCTGCTCTCTGAATTCCAGGTCCTGCTTCTTCATAATTTATACTCTTGTTTCAGTGTAATGCCTCCTCTAGTAGAGCCTTCATCAAGTATGCATGCAAAATAGTTTTTTCCCCCCTAGAGCACATAAACCTTAAAATATCATGACTAATGCCATTGGTAAATAGTATGACTGGGCATGTAGTGTTAGGTTGAAATAACGGACTCTTTGAATGTTGAAGTGAATTTTTCTATTACCTTCCAGAATTCAGTCCTCCTTCCCTCCCTGGGGCCCTCACTGGGGGTTGGTCTGGTGCTGTTGTGTATTCAAATGCTAAATACTGGCCTGCAAGATCTGGTTGCTGTCAAGATGAGTCTATTCTCACATATACCAAGTGATGCTGGAGCCTGTAGCTGGGCAGAATAGAGGTTGGCAGAGCTTTGATTCTTGGGCTGTGGGTTTGAGGTAGGGACCATGAGGCTGCGACAGAGAAGTGGGAGAGAGAAAGAAGATGGAGAAAGAGGACTTGGCCTGATGGAGCAGATCCAGCCCAGACAGGACAACATAGAGGCAAGTAACTTGGGAAATGCAGCCAGGAGACAGCCAGACCAGCTTAGAAAATTAGTTTAAATCATACCTGCCCAGCTATTGTGCGGAAGCTGTTTAAATAAGTCTATAAGATTCGGTCTCGATTATTTTGGGGGCTAGTCTGGTCACAGTGGAGTTTAATAAACATTCAACAACCCCCTTCCCATATTTTTACATGGTCTGTTGTCTTTCTTCTCTGAAAGTTTCTAAAAACTTGTTTTCAACCTAGACTTCTAAAATTAAGCCATGTTTTTCTTGGTTTATCACCTATCCATGTGTGTATGTATGCATGCAGGCATGTATATATATTTATTATCTCTCTCTCCATCATCTATAATCATTTATCTATCTCTGCTCATCCTCTCTCTCTCTTTCATCTCTCTCTATCTAATCTATTTATCTGTCTATGTTTTTCTACCTGTCTGTCTGTCTATTATCTCTCTCTCTTTATCTATTTACCAACCATGTATCTGTCTGTCTACTGTCTATCATGTCTCTATCGTCTATCTGTCTGTCTCTCTCTATCATCATCTCTCTGTCTACATATATCTGACTATTTATCTCTACTATCATCTATCTATATCTATCTATCTATCTATCTATCTATCTATCTATCTATCTATCTATCTATCTATTTTTTTATTATCTTTCCTACCTATCTAACTTCCTGCATCCCTGGTTTCATCTGGTGTTCTCTGAGGACCCAGTTAAATCTTCATTTTAGAAATCCTTATGTTTAACTCTTTCTGAGGTGCTGGAGACTGGACCTAGGATCTCACACATGACAAGTAGTGCTCTGTTGCAGAGCTCTATCCCCAGCACTCAATTCCCCATTTCTACTATCTTAAAAAACAAACAACCCTCTTTTAAAGCTGAATATGAAATCTCCAAAACTGGTGATCATGTTATAAAAGCACTTTCCAGATTTCTTTCATCTATTATGGTGTTTTCCTCGATTTTATAGAAAGCCTGTGTCTTGACTTCATATACAAAACTCTTACTGAGTTAAAAAAATTTTTTTTAATGCAGGCTAACAGTATAACTGTTCTTGGAGGCAATGTTTCCATATATAGTTTAAGTTGGCCTGGAGCTCAGGATCTTCTGTGCTGGAATAGGCATGCAACACCATGCCCAGCTTGGGATGACTTTACACACATTAAGACTTACACATTTTTTAAATGCCCAATTCCATGTCATCTCATAATACATATGTAGTCATTCTTAAACCAGGACACAGAAGGTAGACCTGTGACCACCCAAATGTTTCCCTACATATTTTTGGCAGAACCTGACCACCACTTGTCTGCTCTGTGTCCTTGTAGCTTTGCCTTTCTAGAATGCCAGATGCTTTTGGGCCACTGCTCTTCATATTCTGTGCAAAGTTTTCAGTTGGGAGAGTCAAAAGCTGCCAGCCTTTTCCATGTCAATGGATGTGGCCATTTTCTCCTGAATTTAGAGAAATCATTATTTATATTCTCTTATAACATGTTAATAATGTAATATATTATGTGAAAGTTACTTTGTTGCTCTCTCAGTGTTGAACCAGTCAGGTATTCAAAGAGAAATCTCATTTGATCATGTTTATAGTACTATTTTGGATTCAATGTGACAGCTTTGTTGAGAATTTTCATAGCTATACTGATGAGAAATATTGTTTTTTTTTTACTTCTAGTTTAATTATTTGCCTAGTTTTTACAGCATCAGCACCTGAACTGGGAAAAAAGAAACCCGATTCTTCTTTGTTATAGAAGAATTTTAGAGCTGATATTGATTTTTATGTAATTATTTGGCAGAGTTTATTGATAAAACTGTTTGAACTTGGACTTTTCTTTAAGATTTATCTATATTCTTAGAAGAAGTTGTGCTTCTTGAAGTCTGAAGAATAATCTTTGAGAGTTATATGGTACAGAGTGCCAGTAGCATGTCCACATGCTTTCAGAGAATTGTTCTTTCATAATGAATCTGTATTTCCCACAGTAATTTTGAGTCATATATTATAAGGCTACAGAGTTAGAAACTTTATAAGTAGATGTTTCCTTCAACTCAATTAACTTTATGGTCCACTTTTGATAGGACATTTTATTTAATTATACAATTTTCTGATCATTTACTAATTTTCAAGCTCCATAGAATCCAAAGGAATCTGCATACCAGATTTTCTTTCATTGCTTGGATGCAATGTGAGCTTCAATCCACTTGTCCAAACCATCAATGTACTCGGGTGGTACTTGCAGTCCTCCATCAGTGTCCTTAGTTTATGGAAGACATCATCCTGATGAGTTCCAGGCATGCTGGATTCTGCCTCTTTTTTTTTTTTTTTTTTTGGTTGTCCTTTCACCAAGTATAAATACCAAAGGTCTACACTATAGGTTGCATTGTACAGTGGTATCCATTCAACCCATGTTTTGAGCACTGGCCACGAGTGAATGAATGTAAGAAGCCAGGCCCAGGAGCTTCACAGTTCTGTTACACTGCTGGCTCAGGTCTAAGGATTCAGGAGATATGGTCATAATGATGACATTGTTGAAAGATCAATCTTTAAGATTAGCAGCAGAGATTCTTGGGTAATTTAATTCTTACTAAGTCAATGAACTTTGTTAGTACTTGTCTTTGGATCTAAGCTGCTAGTAGCTGCGCGAAACTGCTCATGTTATTCTCTGCTATCCTTTTAGGGTTCTGGATGCTGTAGTGAAAATCTCCTCTCTTCTCTGTTTATTTATCATTCTTGCTAAAAGTTTATAATTTTATTGATGTTTTCAAACATTCAGGCAAGCATGGTGACACACACCTTTAACCTCAGAACTCAGGGAGCCAGAGACAGGAGGAGTGCTGTGAGTTCAAGGCCAGCCTGGTCTCCAAAGTGAGTCCAGGACATCCAGGTATACACAGAGAAACCCTGTCTTGTTAAAAAAAAAATCAAACATTCAATTGATATTTTTAATTGATTATTCATTATTTCACTAATTATTTTTTCTCTCTCTCTCTTTCTTTTTCTTTTCTTTTCTTTTTTTTTTCTCCCCCTTCCGGTTTTTCGAAACAGGGTTTCTGTGTAGCCTTGGTTGTCTTGGACTCACTTTGTAGACCAGGTTGGCCTCGAACTCACAGAAAGTTTATTTTTTTTAATATGGTTCTTTTAAAAACAGATACTTTTTTTACTATTACACATAAATAAAATAAACTACATACAGTAAGAAGAACCATGAAACAATCAGGAATTATATAAACATTACATTCATAGTGATTCGGCTATTTGTATTTGGCAAACTTGAAGTAAACATCTTTCCTATCTTGTTGAGTCTAAAATTCTGAATGAGAATCAATATCTATCATATCTCATCTCTATTAACTTAAAACAACTATCTAGACCTAAAATCATCTTAACCCCTAACCAACCAAGCTTAATTGTAAGACTAAACTGTCTCAATGACTGCATTGTCCTTTTTAACTTTTTCTTTCGTAATAGGTGATTAATAAGATGTATCAAATTTTCTGCATGAATTCAACTCTTAGGCGAAAAATGTTACTATTTAGGATGTGTAAATCCAGTATTAAAGATGATGCTGTAAACATTGATTAGAATGCTCAGTAGGGAATATTTTGCAAAAATTATATATGACTATTTCCTGAAATGAAATGAATAATGACTGTATAGATTTAAGTTACAGCTTTGCCGTCTATCACTGAATACTTATAAGGTAAATGACTAGGTTGCTGGATATAAATTTAAAAAATAAACTCCTCTACATGTTTTACATATGTTAAAAAAAAGAAGAAGCTTAGTTATCTATCTGTATTATTGGGTTAGGGGGACCTTTAAGAGGGCCTAATGAGAAGAAATTGGGTCACTATGGGCCCTGTGCTCAGTGGTGATGCTGGGACTCCAGCCCCTTCAGCTGTTTTTGCTTTTTCTCTCTACTCTCAGTTTATAAAACAAGGAGCTTCCCCACAAACTCAAAAGCTATAAAGCCATCTAACCATGAAATCTCTTAAACCATAAAACAAAGTGAACCTAGTATCGATGTAACTTGTTTCTAACTTAAGCAAGTTCTCATTATCCTAGAGAGTTTTTGGTGTGGTTTTTAAAAATTAATTAAACATTTTTTATTTATTACATATACATTTATATTATTACACATATATACAATAAACTACCTATAGCAAGAAGAACCATGACACAATCAGGAATTATATAAATGTTACATTCTTAGTGTTTTGCCTATTTGTATTTGACAGCCTTGAAGAAGACATCTTTCCTATCTTGGTGCATCAAAAATTCTGAATGTAAATCAATCTCCATTGCATATTGACATTATCAACTTAAAACATCTATCTAGACCTAAAAACATCTTAACCTCTAAACAACTAAGCTTTATTGTAAAACTAAGCTACCTGGTCTTTAACTCCACCAGAGACTTGAGAAGGAATAAACTTGATTACCTGATTATGCTGGAAGTGCAGGTTAGTAGCTTTCCAAATGAAAAGATGACAGAGACAGTTTCCTACCTGAATAGTCACACAAAACTCTCTATAATGTTGGAGCATCTTCTTCAGCCTTTTTGCCCAAATACACCTGATATTTGTGAGGCAGGAACTATTGAGGACTTGCTTACCCTGTCTTGGCAGAGTTTGGCCATCAACTCGGCCTGCATCCAAGCTTGCCCTTTTTAGGCAGAATTCTGTCTGTGATAGAAATGAGGACATTTTGTCCAGTGGCTTGTTTGCCACATTTGAAGGCATCTCCATAAAGAGAATCTTTGATGCTCATCATCCTCTTTGAGGTAGGCTGGGTGTTGCCACGAGTTAACCTGTCTCATTGTCAGTGGATCTTTAAAATAATAAAAACATATTTAAATGCCATATTCTGCATGTTTCTGAGGTTTTTGAAGACCTTATCTAACTATCTTACCTTATCTTTATATATAATCATATCTATCTGCTGCACCCAAGATGTATATTCTTGTGATAAAAGTAGACTAGTGATTGACATGACCATGATTTGATCAACTAACTATTAACTTGTATAACTTATTTATCCTCAACAGCCTGCAATAGCACTTTCAAAATGTTGGAAGTAAACCTTGTATTATAATTGAGTTATATGGGTACAATACTTCATATTAGAGAAAAAAACATATGTCTATATATATAATGTGTGTGAAAAATAATCTTACATTTGAATTCTATACCACTGTATCTAGAATTTATTTTGCATCTATATACAAAATTCTTTACCAGTGAATTAAAAATAACCTTGTGAGTGACAATTGAGGAATTAAGTTGAGGAGTAGGTTCACTAATCTACTTTTTGTTCTATCTTCCCTATATATTTCTATATTACCCTTTCTTTCTTTTCAACCCCTATCTCCAAACCTAAGAATGGGAGCTAAAGGAATAGAGAGACAATGCATCCTGTCAGGCCTGATCCAATGTCAGTGTCAGGTTCTTTTGTTATGAAAGCATATAATTTCTCACAAGCATTATACAGTTCTAAAATTATAAGTGTATAAGGTGTGCACTATGCACAGGACAATTAAGGCTGGTTTTCTCCTCTTTGTATGAGCAGCGGGAAAAAAAAAAAGACATCTGTAAATCTTCATGCCATATGAAGTATGGCATCTAATAGTAAATCATAGGAGTTCTGTAGCCAACAAGAATGTTGTCTATGCCTAGACATTCATATCTCAGCCAGTCTCAGAGCTAGTCCCATGTAGTGGTATTAGTAATATAAGTTACCTGCTTGTTCTGCAGTTTAAATTCTCACATCCCAATTGCATCACTCTCCCTCATTCCCTCTCTATCGCCCTCCCTCCCTCAAGCTCTCTCCTTCCCTCCCTTAGTTCTCAGAAAGGGGAGCCCTCCTCCCCTAACATCTGACCTCAGCCTATCAAGTCTCATCTGTACTACCTGTAACCTCTTCCTCTGTAACCTGGCAAGCCGTCCTGCCATGGGGAAGTGATCTAAGTTTGGTGGTTAGAATGGATGCCCCAAGTAGTTTCTACTCTCTGCATTTTGGCATCCACAAGGAGACTGTGCTGCTACATTTGAGCAGAGGGTCTAGGTCCACATCATGCATGGTCCTTGGTTGATGTTTCAGTCTCTGTGTTGTAGTGTAGTTATTCTGTATTATGTGGGTAATATCTGCTTATGAGTGAGTATATGCCAGGCATGTCTTTCTAGGTCTGGGTTACCTCACTCAGGATGATCCTGTCTAGTTCCATCCATTTGCCTGCAAATTTCAAAACTTCCTTGTTTTTAATAGCTTAATAATATTCCAGTGTGTAAATGTACCACAGTTTCTTTATCTGTTTTTCGGTTGAGGGACATGTAGATTGTTTCCAGATTCTGGCTATTATGAATAAAGCTGCTATGAACATAGTTGAGCCAGTGTTCTTGTTGTATGGTGGTGAATCTTTTGAGTATATTCCCAGGAGTGGTATGGCTGGGTCCTGAGGTCGAGTTATTCCCAAATTTCTTGAGAAAGTACCAGATTGGTTTCCAAAGTGGTTGTATAAGTTTGCACTCCCACCAGCAATGGAGGAATGTTCTCCTTTCTCCACATTCTTGACAGCATGTACTGTCACCTAATTTTTTCATCTTTGCCATTTGGATATGTATAATCTCAGCATCCTTTTGAACTGCATTTCCCTGATAACTAGGGACATTGAGCATTTCTTTAAGTGTTTCTCAGCCATTCGATATTCCTCTGTTGAGAATTCTGTTTAGGTCTATAGTCCATTTTTTAATTGGATTAATAGGTTTGGTGGTGTTTAATTTCTTGAGTTCTTTATATATTTTGGACATTAGCCCTTTGTCAGATGTAGGGTTGTGAAGATCTTTTCCCAGTCTGTTGGCTGTCATTTTGTTCTGTTGACAGTGTCCTTCACCTTACAGAAGCTTTTCAGTTTCATAAGGTCCCATTTGTTAATGATCGATCTTAGGGCCTGAGCTGTTGGTGTTCTATTCAGGAAGTTGTCTCCTATGCGAATGAGCTCAAGGCTCTTCCCTATTTTTCTTCTAACAGATTTAGTGTGTCCGGTTTTATGTTGAGGTCTTTAATCCATTTGGATTTCAGTTTTGGGCAGGGTGAGAGATATGGATCTCTTTTCATATTTCTATATGTAGCCATACAGTTAAACCAAAACCATTTGTTGAAGTTGCTATCTTTTTTCCATTGTACAGATTTGGCTTCTTTGTCAAAACTCAAGTGTCCATAGGTATGAGGGTTTATTTCTGGGTCTTCGATTCGATTCCATTGATCAACCAGCCTATGTCTATGCCAGTACCATGCTGTTTTTATTATTTTTGCTCTGTAGTACAGCTTGAGACATGGGATGGAGATTCCTCCAGAAGGTCTTTTATTGTACAGGATCGTTTTAGCTATTTTGGTTTTTTTCTTTTTCCATATGAAGTTGAGAATTGATCTTTCAAGGTCAGTAAAGAATTGTGTAGTATTTTGATGGGAATTGCACTGAATGTGTAGATTACTTTTGGAAAGATGGCCATTTTTCTATGTTGATTCTCCTGTTCCATGAGCTTGAGAGATCTTTCCATCTTCTGAAATCTTCAAATTCTTTTTTCAGAGATTTGAAGTTTTTTTTTTTTTTCATACAAATCTTTCACTTTCTTGGTTAGAGTTACACCAAGATACTTTATATTATTTGTGGCTATTGTGAAGGGTGTTGTTTCCCTAACTTATTTCTCAGCCTGTTTGTCACTTGTATACAGGAGGGCTACAGATTTTTTTTTTTTGAGTTGATTTTGTATCCAGCCACTTTGTTGAAGACAGTTATCAGCTATAGGAGTTCCTTGATAGAATTTTTGGGGTCACTTATGTAAACTATCATATTATCTGGGAAGAGTCATAGTTTCACTTCTTCTTTTCCAATTTGTATCCCCTTGATCTCCTTTAGTTGTCTTATTGCTATAGCTAGGACTTCGAGTACTATATTAAAGAGATACGGAGAGAGTGGCCAGCCTTGTCTTGTCCCTGATTTCAGTGGAATTGATTTGTTTCTCTCCATTTAATTTGATGTTGGCTATAGACTTGTTGTATATTCTTTATTATGTTTAGGTATGTGCCTTGTATCCCTGCTCTCTGTAGGACTTTTAACATGAATGGGTGTTGGATTTTATGGAATGATTTTTGGCATCTAAGGAGATAACCATATAGTTTTTTTCTTTCAGTTATTTTATATGATGAATTACATGGATTTATGTATATTGAACCATCCCTGCCTGCCTGGGATGAAGCTTATTTGGTCATGGTGTATAATAGTTTGATGTGTTCTTGAATTTGGTTTGTGAGTATTTCATTGAGTATTTTCTCATCAATGTTCATAAGACAAATTGGTCTGAAATTTTCTTTGCAGAGTCTTTCTGTGGTTTAGGTATCAAGGTGACTGTGGTCTCCCTCATACAATGAGTTTGGTAATGTTCCTTCTGTTTTTATTTTTATGGAATACTTTGAAGATAATTGGTATTAGCTCTTCTCTGAAGGTCTGGTAGAATTCTGTGCCGAATCCGTTTGGTCCTTCGCTTTTATGTTGGGAGAATTTTGAAGACTGCTTCTATTTCCTTAGGTGTGATAGGACTATTCAGTTCATTACCTGATCTTGACTCAATTTTGGTAGTTGGTAGCTATCAAGAAAATTGTCCATTTCATTTAGGTTTTCAATTCTGTAGAATATAGGCTTTTTAAGTAAAACCTGATGATTCTTTGGAGTTCCTCCATGTCTGTCGTTATGTCTCCATTTTCATTTCTGATTTTGTTGATTCGAATACTGTCCCTCTGTCTTTTAGTTAGTTTGGATAAAGGTTTGTCAATCTTGTTGATTTTCTCAAAGGAAGAGCTCTTGATTTTCATTGATTCTTTGAATTGTTTTTTTTTCTTTTTTTCTTTTGTTTCCAATTTATTGATTTCAAGCCTAAGTTTGATGATTTCCAGGTGTTTACTCCTATTGGGTCTGTCTGCTTCTTTTTGTTCTAGAACTTTCAGGTGTGCTGTTAAGTTGTTAGTATGGGATTTCTTCAGTTTCTTTATAAAGGCACTTAGTGCTATGAACATTCCTTTTAGCAATGCTTTCATTGTGTCCCATAAGTCTGGGTATGTTATGCCTTCAGTTTCATTAAATTCTAGGAAGTTTCTAATTTCTCTTTTTATTTCATCCCTAACCTAGATGTCATTGAGTAGGGAGTTGTTCAGTTTCCATGAGTTTGTAGGCTTTTTGTTGTTTCTTTTGCTGTTGAGTTCCATCTTTAGCCCATGGTGATCTGATAAGATGCAAGGGATTATTTCAATTTTCTGGTGTCTGTGGAGGTTTGCTTTGTAGCCAAGTATGTGGTCAATTTTGGAGACAGTTCCATGAGGTGCTGAAAAAAAGGTGTATTCATTTGTGTGTGGGTGAAATGTTCTGTAGATATCAGTTAGGTCCATTTGTTTCATGATGTCTATTAGTTTCCTTGTTTCTCCACTTAGTTTCTGTCTTGATGATCTGTGTATTGGGGAGAGAGGAGTGTTGAAGTCTCCCACTACTAATGTGTAGGGCTTGATGTGTGATTTAAGCTTTGGTAACGTCTTTTTTATGAATATGGATGCTCCTTCATTTGGGTCATAGATATTCAGAATTGAGAAATCATCTTGGCGTATTTTTCCTTTGATGAGGATGTAGTGACCTTCCCTATCTCTTTTGATTAATTTTGGCTGAAAGTCTATTTTATCAGATACCACAATGGCTACTCCAACTTGCTTCTTGGGTCCATTTGCTTGGAATACAGTTTTCCAACTCTTTACTCTGAGATAATGCCTATCTTTATTGCTGAGGTGTGTTTCTTGTATGCAGCAGAATGATGGATTCTGTCTTTGTATCCATTTGTCAGCCTGTGTCTTTTTATGGTGGAGCTGAGACCATTGATGTTAAGAGATATTAATGACCAGTGTTTGTTGGTTCTTTTTGTTTTGATGTTGGTGATGGTAGAGTATGTGTGTCTCTACATTCTGGATTTGTGGATGTGCAGTTTTTATTTCCTGTGTTTTCCTGGGTGTAGTTAGCCTTATGGAGTTAAGAGTTTTCCTTCTAGAACCTTCTGTAGGGCTGGATTTGTGGTTAGGTACCAATTAAACTTGGCTTTGTTATGGAATATCTTGTTTTCTCCATCTATGGTGATTGAAAGTTTTGCTGGGTATGGTAGTCTAGGTTGGCATCTGTGGTCTCTTAATGTTTGCATGACTTCCATCCAGGCCCTTCTAGCTTTCATAGTCTCTATTGAGAAGTCAGGTGTAATTCTGATGGGTTTGCCTTTATGTGTGACTTGACCTTTTTCTTTTGAAGCTTTTGATATTCTTTCTTTGTTCTGTAAATTTAATGTTTTGATTATTATATAGCAGGAAGATTTTCTTTTCTGGTCAAATCTATTTGGAGTTCTGTAGACTTCTTGTATGTTTATGGGGATTTCTTTCTTTGGGATTGGGAAGTTTTTTCCTATGACTTTGTTCAAAATATTTTCTGGAGCTTTCTCCAAGCCTTGGAGCTTGAAGTCATCTCATTCTCCTATTCCTACTATTCTTAGATTTGTCCTTTTTACAGTGTCACAGATTTCTTATGTGTTTTGTGTCAGGATCTTTTTTTGTTTTAAAGCTTTCTTTGATTTATAGATAACTTTGACCATATCTTCCACACTTAAGAGTCTCTCTTCCATCTCTTGTATTCAGTTGACATGTCTTGTGTCTATCCTTCTTGTTCTCTTCCCTATGTTTTCCAACTCTAAGATTGCCTCAGCTTGTGTTTTCTTTGCTGCTTCTAATTCCCTCTTTAGGTATTGAATAGTGTTATTCATTTCTTTCTCCTGTTTGACTAAATTTTCCTGTAATTGTTTATAGGATTTATTTAAGTCCTTCATCTGTTTGTATGTATTTTCCTGTACTTCGTTATAGGATTTATTCAATTCCTTCATCTGTTTGAATGTTTCTTTGAGTGATTTATTTTTCTCTTTCAAAGCTTCTATCATTTTCATAACCTCAGATGTAAAGTCTTCTTCATGGGTGTTCATATCTCCAGGGCTTGCTGTGTTAGGATTACTGGTTTCCTGTGTTGTTGTTTGTCTCTGAGTTTTGTTGCTAGTCCTCTTGCACTGTCCTCTAGGCATCTGGTTGTCTCTGGTGTTAGCAAGACTAGAGGTTCCTCCAATGACATCACTGTGTGTGTCCCAAGTTGGACAGGCAGGTTGGGACCAAGTAAAGAGAGCTCCAAGCTGAAGGTTGTTTGTTAGGGCTCCCCAGAGGCCTCCTCAGGATGTTGAACAATGGGTGTTAGAGCCTGCACCCAGCTCAGCTCAGCTGGGTTCCCTGCCAGTTGGTCAGGCAGGAGAGGAGTGGGCTGATAAATTTCTAAGCTCAAAGTTTCTCAGGTGCCCTATACTCCTTTTCAAGATAGCAGGGCTCTGTATATCCACTGTGTTCCAGTTGGGCTTTGTCAGTAAGCAGCTGGGGGACTGTGAGAGAGTCAAGCTTGAAGTTGCTCAGTTGCTCCGTAGACCTTTTTGAAATGGCAGCAAATGTGAGCCTTGGCCTATGGTAGACTCAGCTCTGTCTATCTGCTCTGTATCCCAGTTTGGTCAGGATGGTAAGCAGCTGGGGGACTGTGGGGGCCCAGAGCCCAAAGCAACTAGTGTGTTCTCCAGGCTTTCTTGACATGACAGGGCTCTGCTTACCTTCTCTGGGTGCTGGTTGGGCTAGGCCTATAAGTTGCTGGCTGGCGGAGAGAGAGATTGGAGCTCAAAGCTGTTCAGGAAACAGCAGCTAATGTGGGGTGTGGCCTGCACAAGTCTCTGCTCTGTTGATGTAGGTGGATCAGGCCAGTAGGCTGTAGGTGGGTGGGGTGAGATCAGAGCCAGAAGCTGCCAGCAGGAAAGCAGCTAATGAGGATTGTGCCCCTAGCAGGTCTCTGCTCAGCCTGTGCAGGAGACCATAATATATACTCAAAGAATCTTTAGGGTCAAATAAAAGAATTTTTTTTTAAAAAAATTGAAAAGTTTAGGTTAAAAAGAAAAAGCCCTAACACAGGATTATGAGACAAGGAACCCACAAAGATGCCACTGAATTTGTTTTCTGTTGTCCATTTACTGCTGAGCATGCAGCCTGTCGTTAAGAATAGTTTGTTTCCCCAGCGAGACTTTCTTGGAGGAAACTAGCTTTTTATTTGCAAATGGTTATCAATTGTTTTAGGGACACAAGTATGAGCTGCATTGGTGACTATTTTGTGTGCACTAGAAAAAAAAAGTGTTTACTCATTTTAAAAATGGCAACGATTATTAAATGGTCTCAAGGGTTTTTTAAAGACTAAATGATGTAATGTTTATAAGAGTTTAAAGATCACTGAATATGGGAAGCACCAAAAATAAAACCCAAGAACCCTCTGTTTTTATTGTTACGATTGTTTTCTTCTCCACCCAAGAACACACTATGACTTAACTTGCTTTTTTTAGTAGTCTTTTTTTCACAGTAAACATTGACCTCATTAAGGCCTAATCTTTGATGGCTAAATTTGTTCTTAAGTATATTCTGTGGCTACTGGAGCAAAAAATATTTTGTAAGCCATTATTTGTTGCATATTTGATACATGTAATCTGTAAAGTTGATTATCAGTTCTCAATTCTTTCATGCATTCATTGGCCTTGCAGCATAAGCAGACACTATCTGCAAATCCAGGTAGTGTGGTGGGTATTTCCTGCTCTTTCTTTCTTTTTTCTTGTTTTGTTGCATTGATTAAGCTTCCACACACATCAATTAAGCTTTTTACTGGGCCAGTGGCAAAGGGTTATACCTTCTCTAAGACTTTCATGAGAACTTCTTTACTATTTTGCAAACAGGGTCCTGTTTATTTAAAGAAAATGTTTTAAATTCATGCTATTTATTTTCAACTTTGCTAAATCATTTGTGCATGCTATTGTGTAGATTTGTAGAGATTGCATAGATTTTTTTCCCCCATTAAATTTTGTTCCATCCCATTAAAAAACCTTTTGGTTTTTAAATAATTCTATATTTTTGGAAAAGGCTAACTTGGTTATAGGATATAATGCTAAGTTGATTTATTAGTTTTTACTTAGAAGTGTTGTCTCCATATTCATAAGTGAAATGTTATTTTATGCAAATGAATTACAAAGTTCTACTTTTTACTTTTTGCAAGTTTTTTTTGCCGGAGGATCATTTTTTCCCTAAGGTTGGAAAGAAGTCACTGTAATTTTGCTTATCTTTCAAACAACTTGAAAAGTTTATTTTCTAAGGTTAAAATCAGCATAAGTAATTTACATTATTCCTCATGTTACTAAGTTGCTTTATATCAATATTTTATAGCCACTAATGTTATTTGTGCCAAAAGATTATGTTAGTGTTTTTCATAGCATTTTAATCCCTTGTTTATGATCAGTTTCAACATATTCAATGTATAATACATGTAACCAATTTCTAAGGACCTTTTCCTCAAGAATCCCGTGTCCAGCCATATTGTCATACTGCCATATTGCCATATTATCATTTTGCCATGTTGGAGAGATGCTCAGTGGGTAAGGTGCTTGCTGTGTAAGCCTGAGGACCTGAGTTTGGATCCCATGTCTGTCTGTATCCCAACAATGGGGGTGGAGACAGGTGGCTGCCAGGGGCCTTCTGGTCAACCAGCATTGCTGGCACAGCTAGCTTTTGATTCAGATGGTGTTGTGGCATGGTCTGGCGCTTGCAGTTAATTAATTTCCTATCCTCCAAGATCTTTATTGTTCTAGGAGCAAATGCTCACATATACCAAATAATGCTGTGTAACCTTGTCTCCAAAATTATCCCTGATTGGCCAATAAACTGCCTACACTTGGGTTGGGCAGAAAAAGAGGTAAGAGGATCTAAGGTTTGCAGGCTTGGAAGACAGAAGGTCACAGGAAATGGGAAATGGAGAGAGGTGAGAGAAGGAGAGGAGAGGAACAGAGTCTCCATGGGTAAGCATGAAGAAGAAGCATGTGCCTGGGAGGAGGTTGCTCTGAGGATTAGCTTGATGGAGGGGAGCAGCCCAAATGGAGCATGTGCAAATGCTTATAGGAGTAGTGGATGGGAAGTAACCTAAATAAAAATGATTGGAAGAAATGGCATGGGAGTTTGAGCTGGCAGGTAACAAGTTAGCTTACGGCGTTTTCTGCCCATCTCCAGAGGCTTAACATTATTACAACTTTAACAGGCACCTATGAACTTTTGCTGATATTATGGAGGGTTAAATAATAACTGCTGCAAAAATTATATGTATTAATAGTAAATATTAATAGATTTATACAATAAATGGGAGACACATCTACAAGCCATAAAGTTAGAGAAGTTATTAACAAGACATTCTGTGTCAACTTCTGGTTTTCATAAGGCCTTTATAGTGTGCACACCTTCATGTAACACACACACGCGCGCGCACACACACACACACACACACAGAGAGAGAGAGAGAGAGAGAGAGAGAGAGAGAGAGAGAGAGAGAGAGATGAGGGTAGAAGGGTAGAAAAGAGGAAGGAAGGGAGAGAGTAATTTTAGAGAACATTTATTTATACAGAGCTGTCCTAAGTAGTACACATGGACTGCATTTGGAACTTATGTGAAATCCTGCATGTGGTGTCGTGGTTTGAAGATACTTCACTGGATGCACAAACTATTTAGGCAACATGCCAAAGGTGAATGACTGGCAAGTTGGGAATTTAAACCCAAGGGATTTGGTTTCAAACTCTATGCTAATAAGCACTAGGCATTTGGTACATTAGATGGTCTGTGTCAATTATTGTCTCTAGGTATTTACAGATGCTAAGTTGTCTTTATCTGTTAAGTTTATAGAAAAAAAATCACTGAAGCAAGTTATTCTCTTTCATGGAGTGGAAAATAATAGAAAGAACTGCCAAGTGGAGAGAGCAAAATGCCTGAAGACCCCCAGTAAGACAGATGTGGTGAGTTCTAGACAAAGTAAGGGACAATGGGCTGTGGGAACTGTACTGTGTATTTAGAAACTAGATAAATGAGTCTATGTGGTTTGTGTTGAGAATTTTTGCTTTTTAGAAAGGAGAAGAGTTGAAGCTCTTTACAGTAAAGTTAGATAATTTCCAAGTTTTCTACTTCAAGAAGGGTTGGGCAGAGCACACAGGCAGACAAGGAAACCACTCACAAGGGTGTGCAGCCAATAGATAGATGATAATCACCAAGGCCAGTTCTGGATAGTGGAGATGGAAGAAAAGACAATTTCAGAAGAAACCACAAACTAGATGTTCTATAGCTATAAGTTGGTCTAATTTGAGTCTTGACAGTGGACTCAGAAGGGCGTTTCATGGTAAATGCCAAGATTCAGGGGTTAAGGTTTGGATTAAGGGTATACATGAGGAAGTTATAGTTTAATGACTTTATCTCTCATGAGCAGCAGGCAAGATGAACCATTTTGATAGTATGAGAGGGTGAAGAGTCAAAGTTTCAAGGTTTGAAATGGCAACTGAAAGAAGGCAGAAATGATAAACAATGTGGCATGCAAATGTTGAGGTACCACGGGTTTAAGTATTAGATTCTAACAGGGATGAACCATGCCTATTAAGAATGAAGAGATTTGTAGAGAGGCCAGACTTCTGGGCTGTAGAAATGCCCTGGAGTAGGAGAGCTTGGAAGAGTTTGAAGTATCATGAGAAATTAAGGACACAATGAAGTCTTAGGTTCTGTTTGCCTTAGCTCCACACTCAGTAGAGTGACTGTCGTGGCCAGGCCACATCCATATACACTAACTATGCGATGAATGAATCTAGTCTATGTGATAACTAATGGTTTTCCTTCTACATCTCAGCTCTCTAAATGAAATTATTTAACTTAATAATTGGGGTTTTCTTAAATATTGAAAATCACTTAAATATTCTGGGTCTCAGTTTCCCTTTCTGAGAAGTATGGCTCAGAGGGACTTGTGAAATATGTGCATGAAGCATTCAGTTTTTGGCTGAATAGGTCAGTCACTACCTATTATTAAGAGAATTATTACATTTTTATTGCTATGGGTATCCTTCCAACCTGTGAATTTATCTGTGTTTGTGTCACATATTCAGAGCGACCAGTCCGTGGTTGCTTGCCCCTGGACTGAAGTTGTATATTCTCTACTTCATGATGAAAAGAAGCAGAGAACGGGATCCAGGAAGAGGCTAGGGAAGAGGCAGATCTCAAGAACCTATCCCAGTGTTGTTCTTCCTTCAAAATTGCTAGCTAGAGTCATTCAACAAATGTCTATTTTATACTTACTTTGTATGGATATTAGGTTGGTCCACTATTAGCCCAACCATTAGGTTAGAGCTCTCATAACTAACTGTCTTTGTAAACCCAGCACAGATATACCCAAAGATATGCTTTATTTGTCTCTTAGGCAGTCATCATCTGTATCTCACCCAGAAATCTTCCAATTATTACTAGGGCTTGGGCAAATTGGAGGGCACCAGCACCCTTTTAGATCTTGATTGTACCACACACAAGTTCCCCTTTGAGAGGCTAACAACCCTCAATTCCGAGTCCATGTCGAATGGGATATGTAGCTTCCATTTCAGGATAGAACCTTGGAGAGTATGTACATGCCTCTGTCTTATCCTCTGATCACAATGAGTCAACATGCCCAAGCAGAGATGGTGAAACTGTGGATTAGCCTGGAAACACTTAAATGATGAAAATACCATTGTCTCTCCTTTGAGGAAACCATTAGATTGTCAGATTTTCCCTATGATTGATAGTGTGAGGTGGAGCCATGACATGTGTGTCTGTGGGAGCCGTTACTACCACAGGGATGGCAAAGGAACCTTCAGAGAAGTGGTTCTTTAAAACCATTTAGAACCTTTCTAAGGCTGTGAGCCTTTCATGCACTTCCTCCTGTTGTGGTGACCCCCTAACCATAGTATTATTTTGTTGCTACCCAGTAACTATGATTTTGCTACTGTTATGAATTGTAATGTAAGTATCTGTGTATTCTGATGCTCTTAGGTGACCCCTGTGAAAGGGTTGTTCAGTCCACAAAAGAGTCATGACCCCCAAGTTGAGAACCACTGTTTCAGAGGAATCCCAAGAGAGGACTCTGCAGAGAATAGAGTAGAGTGATACTTGGGTGGAATATTTTAAGCTCCTAGATTAGGCCTATGTAGAGCTGACTGTATTCCAGAGCTCCAATCATGTGAATTAGCACATTTAATTTACTGCTTAAAGTAGTTAAATTAGGGTTTTGTTATGATACTGTGCATTCATAATTGATTTATAATTTTCATTACAAATGTGATTTCTTTACCTCATTCTTATATTGAACAAAAAGATTTATTCTTTAATAATCTCATGTAGAAATCCCATTTCTAGAATAATCAATAGATATTAGGTCATTAGTTACTACTTATATTTATTTCAGAATAAGTTAAAGTTCTAGAGCAAAGTAACATTTTGAAACTCATTGTCTTTTTGAAAGAATTATGTTATGATTCTTATGGGACTAGGCCAATTATATTTCCACATACAAATTAGTTTTGCTCAGTGATTTATTTCAGTTTTAAATACAAAACAAATGTATCACACAAATCTATTTTATTATTCATTATAAAGCCGAACCCAACATTTTGCTATTTAATATTCAGTATTAAACTTCTGTGTTTCTATAGCCTTTAAAGTTTGAGAGACTATGGCTTTTACTGTTCAGGAAGAACCTTGGAAAAAGAAGAACTTCTGAAAGCATATAGAACTGGCTTCTGAGCTGCTACTTACTTGCTCAGTGAACTTCAATGAGCTATTTAACTCTGAGTCTCACAGTTTTCTTCATAAATTAAGAAGGCAGCATAACTCCCTGAGGGATTTGCGGTGGGGACTATGCAGTCATGTGGAGCTCTTAGCCCTTGAAAAGACACTTCAGAGACTAGAGGACCCCAGTTCCCTCATTGCTCCCAATTAAAATCCAAAATATTTATCATAAGACCACACCAGGCAGGTTTACTTTTGTAATTAAATGTATTGACTCCTTTACTAGATTGTAAACATCCCATGAAAAAGAGCTAATGATAGATTTTTTTACTTTGACTCTTGTTCTCTGCAATTTTTTTGTCACTAGTATGTTTGCTTTAAATAGTGTGTATTTACGGATCATTATAGGAATGCCCTTGGTCCAGGGAATGTTGCATTTCAGAGGAGCACAGAAAAAAAATTTGAGTTAGGTTTCCCACCTTGATATCTATATATCAGTTTATTTGTAGATTATTTTGTTTTGTTTTGTTTTTTTTTCTGGAGGGCTCATGTTGCTTCATTGAGTTTTGACCTCATATTATTTTGTGTTGCTAACTGTGTAGCTAATAATAAGGACATTGAAAAAATATGTGTGCAGTCAAGCTGAAAACTCCCCACTTAATACAAGCACAGAGAGAAGCCCCACTTCCTTTGTTTTATTCTTATTTTTGAGCTCTGAAGGAAGAGCCTTTGTCTTTCACAGAGACTTTTTTTCTTTCTTTCTGTAAATATCTTGAATGATTTTTTTCAGCTGAAGGAAATTTTACTCCCCAGCCCCAGATCTCAGTTCTAACTTAAATAGCTAGAAGCCATTTTCAGACCTTCCATTTATATACCTTGCCCAGAGGCTTCCTGGCCTTCACCTGCCAGTCATGCCAGTTGGATTTTTTCCTCCATTCCCAGCTGGCAACTGAGCAGAAGTAGCTAAGGAACTTCATCAAACACAGGGATAAACAGTCTGTCTAAAAATGGCTATAACCACCCTAGTGACTGAGCTTCCCTTTTTATTGTGCAAGATGAATTCAGAAGGGAGAAATTAGTCTCAGAAAGGAAGCAAAGACAAGAGTAGGTAAGCTAAGCATTGTCTTCATGCTTCTCTATGGCGTGGTAGTTACACATAGAAGCAAGAATCACGATGGAGTTATGAGTAAAACTCTGGATCTGGTGCCTTGGGTTAGACCCCCCTCCCCAGCTACCAGTTACTCAGAGACAGAAAAAGGCAGACCCTTTGCATGCCTCTATGATGTAGAGCCAACAAGGAGGAAGCAAAGATAAGCAAAACAGAAGCATTTACAACAGAGCCTGTTGCTGTGACAAAAGACCATGACAATGGCAACATATAAAAGGAAGCATGGAATTGGCGCCTCATGGTTTCAAAGGGTAGGGGAATTCATGACCATCATGGTGGGGAGCATAGCAGTAGGTAGGTGTGTGCTGGAACAGTAGCTGAGAGCTCACATCTTGAGACAACAACCATTTGGTTCTCAGAGAAGAGTGAGAGAGAGAGACAGCGAAAGACACACAGAGAAACACACAGAGAAACAGAGAGAGACAGAAACAGAGACACACAGAGAGACAGAGACACACAGAGAGACAGAGACACAGAGAGAAACACACACAGAGAAACAGAGAGAGACAGAGACACACAGAGAGACAGAGACAAAGACACAGAGAGAAACACACACAGAGAAAGAGAGAGACAGGGACAGAGAGACAGAGACAGAGACACACACACACAGAGACAGACAGACACACACACAGAGCAAGAGAGAGAGAGAGACAGAGACAGAGACACACACACAGAGAGACAGACAGACACACACACACAGAGCAAGAGAGAGAGAGAGAGAGAGAGAGAGAGAGAGACAGAGACAGAGACAGAGACAGAGACAGAGACAGAGACAGAGACTGAGAGGCAGAGACAGCAACAGACAGTGAGAGACAGAAAGAACTGGGAATAACATGAACTTTGAATCCTCAAAGTCCACCCCCATTGATATGCCTGCTCCAACAAGGTCTCCTGACCCAATCTTTCTCAAATAGTTCTACTAACAAGGGAACAAGAATTCAAACAGATAAGCCTAAGGTGGCCATTCTCATCCAAACCACCAGAGAATCTTACATTGTAAGTTCTAAAAAAAAAAATATTTCTGGATGTGTGTGTGTGTGTGTGTGTGTGTGTGTGTGTGTGTGTAATTTAAGAATATTATGAATAGATATTTCATATAAATAAATTAAAATTATTTTGAGTTGATACAAGGTATAAAGTCAGGATTATGTAAATGTGATCATGAAGGAATCAGTGAGAAAATTTTTTATTAACTTACACTATGAAAATGATAATTGTACCTCATAAATTTTACTGGCATCTCTCATTCAGAAATTTCTTTATTAGCACAAGAAACATATTTTGAAAGCAAGACCTAAAAGGAAAAGAGACCAATGTGTTTTGGGTTTCAAAGCAGTGCTTTTGTTACTATCCTAAGTCCTGTGTACAGACCCTCCCCAAACCACGCCAGGTCTCCTTTTTCCACCTGTTTTAACTGAGACTCTTGAAAGGATAGCTTCCATTGGACATTACAGTTTATTACTCACTTTTCTCTTGGATCTAACGTGGTCCTTTCATTGCAGCTGTCTGCTGCTATAACAAAACAAAACAAAATAACAACAAAATAAAACAACAACAACTGCAGCAACCACCTCAACATATCCTTCTTGGTCCTGATTGATGGGTGGTTCAAAGAGTCACGTACTGTTCATTTTCTCTTCTCTTCTGAAGTTTCTTTCTCCTCACCCCCGCCTCTGGCCTTTTTTATTCTTAACTCTCCTGCATTCTTATTCCCCTCTTAATTTCTCAGGATATTATTTGTCATTAATTCTTGAATTATAGTTTTCCAGGATTCCTCTCTCAGATACATCCTTACATCCCCTTTAGATTATTTGATCTGAGTCAATCCGAGTCATTAATTTCCAGTATTTATTTCTCAGTTTATATTAACTTAGACGAGGTAATAAGCTAACCTCCAGTGGAAATAATTCTTTCACACTCTTGGTTAAAACAGGGGGCAAAGAGAATATTTGTCTACTTCTGGCAGGGCATAGGGTGTGCATCTCACAGTGTGTACGCACTCCCTTGCACATGATCCAAACTTCCCCTTTGGGTGAATCTACTTTATGAACAATGTGACTGCAGCCTCTTTTTCCTCCATAGTCTGACCACTTAGTTTTAGCCTTTCTCGTGTTTATTTTATTTTATTTTTTCATTATTTCTACTACATACACTGTAGGTCAAGGAAAGACTGTCAAATTCTCAGGAAAAAAAAAGATAAGTAGATCATTTGACTTAAAGTGTGATTATTTGGCCTCTGTCAGACAAATTTTGCAACAAGATGAAATCCTGGGCTATTGATCCCCAAAATGTGATCAAATATTCCAAAGGTCAATGATAATTTAGAGGAGATTGTGGTCAATATTCCCAAGGGATTGTATGTGTTACTCTGGGATCAAGATCCTCTTGGTGTAATCCTAAAGTGTTTCTCAACTGTGGACTAAAAATCTAGCAGGCACATATTCCAAGTTCACTACTTATAAGCCATCCTTTGGAAGCTGTAGATGACCCTCCTCCCACTTTAGCAATGTCAATGCTTTACCAGTCATTCTGTCTTGGAAATCTTACCCTGAATCTCCATTACCAAGCTTGGTGCAAGACTTACCATTTGGTTTCCAGAGAGAAGCCCAGTCACTTTTGTTAACATTGTAGTAGTCTCCTGGACATTTGCCATACTTGAATAAATACTTATTGGTTTGCATTTTTATTTATTTTGTTATAATTTCCACTATTATTTCATACATATATAATAAAATATGACCATATCCATCCCATTTTCTGCCTCCAACTCCATTTTCTTTACCAACACATTCCCCTCCTATGTCCCCCAACTCTATTGCTTTTGATGACCCACTAAATTCAATTAGTGACACCTATATGTGTGTTTGGATTTAGGCCCATTTGCTGGAACATGGGAAACAAACATGTGGCCACATGCCAGAAAAAACAAAACAAAACAAAACAAAACAAAATAAAACAAAGTAAGTATCTCATTTCCCCAACAGATCTAGCTGTCAGTAGCTCCTCATTAAAGAGTGGAGCCTGGAGAGCACCTCTCTTATCTATGCAGGAATTTTGGCTGGGATAATAGTGAGCTGTGATCAGTTGCTTTGAGTTTATGAGTGCCATAGTCATACCATCCAGAAGACACCCTTTCCCAGCATTCATCCCCAATGTATGGCTCTTACATTTTTTTCTACCTCCCCTTTCTCTATGTTCTCTGAGCCTTGAGGGGTGGTGATGGGGCTAGGGATGCATCATTTGGGGATGGTAACACTGTAGTTCTGAGCATGTTGACAACTTACAAGTCTCTATATTAACTGCTACTCATTACAAAAAGAAGTTTCTATAGCCAGGCTCGAAAGAAGCACAGATCTGTGGGTATAAATATTGAGAAGATCACTGAGCAAAATAACAATAGCTGATTGTATTCTGGGACATATAACCTCCCCATCCACAGGCTTTTAATTAGGCTTACAGTACAGGGCATGACATGTCCTCTGATGGAGCAGGTGTCAAATATAATAAAAATGTGAGCCTTTGTGGCATTGCGGGGGGGGGGGGGGGCATATCCTGCCTTGCAGGTAGATATTACACCATGCATGGGGCAGAACTAGGTAAGATTACTGATTTCTCTTCTCCCCCAGTAGACTGCATAATACCTTCTGACACCAGGAAAGCTCTCCAGCACAGAGGAAATTTGTAGTGAGTTTGACATAAATTTCCTTATGTCCTGAAGCCAACGTGTTTGAAGTTATTAGCAATGGGGCTTTACCGTGTATTTGTGGTAGGTGACTAAGAGCAATGCAATAGCCTATGTTGCTTTGGGTTCCTATTTGATGAAAAGAGACATCAAACAAAAACAGTAGAGACACGATAGAATGATAGAGTAACATGGGCATACATATTACTCAGCCTTAGAAAAATGCCTTTCATGACAACATTTTTGAGTCATCTCCTCAGCATCGTTCTACAGTGTCCTAACCTACTGTTCCCTCCATATCCCTTTTCTCCAACAGAATAGCAAGACCAATGTATTATTTTTTTTTAATGGTCCTAATGAATGCTTTTTTTTTTTAATTTGGCTTATTTTGTGGGTTATACAAATGCCAGTTTTGGCTCAACCATTCTGATACATTTCTATTAGTTCTTTGAATAAAATTCAATCAATATATAGACTTAAGCCTACAAAAATAACCTTTACTCTTACACAGATACAATATTTATATATTTTATATAATATAATATATAAATTATATATGTGCATATGTATGATTTTAATTTATTAAAGCTAGGAGAAGCTGCTCTAAAAAAGTGCAACCTTGTTTTTTTTATTTATTTTTTATTAATTTATTCTTGTTACATCTCTATGGTCATGATGAATGATATCCTTTATGTGTTCTTGTATTCGTTTTGCAAGAATTTTATTTAGTATTTTTGCATCGATATTCATAAGAGAAATTGGTCTGAAATTCTCTTTCTTTGCTGAGTCTTTGTGAGGTTTAGGTATCAACGTGACTATGGCCTCATAGAATGAATTTGGTAATGTTCCATTCATTTTTATCTTTTGGAGTAGCTTGAAGAGTATCGGTATTAGCTCGCCCTTGAAGGTCTGGTAGAATTCTGCACTGAAACCATCTGGCCCTAGGCTTTTTTTGGTTGGGAGACTATCAATGATTGCTTCTATTTCTGTAGGGGAAATGGGACTATTTAGCTTGTTTATCTGTTCTTCACTCAACTTTGGCAAGTGAAATTGATCAAGAAAATCATCCATTTCCCCTAGATTTTCAAATTTTGTGGCATATATGCCTTCAAAGTAGGATCTTATGGTTCTTTGTATTTCTTTAGTGTCTGTTGTTATGTCTCCCTTTTCATCTCTGATTTTGTTGATTTCAATACTGTCTCTCTGCCTTTTAGTTAGTTTGGCTAATGGTCTGTCTATCTTGTTGATTTTCTCAAAGAACCAGCTCTTGGTTTTGTTGATTCTTTGGACTGTTTTCTTAGTTTCTAATTTGTTAATTTCAGCCCTGAGTTTGATTATTTCCAGACTACTACTCCTTTTGGGTGTGTCTGCTTCTTTTTTTTCTAGGGCTTCCAGCTGTTTTGTTAAGTTGCTTATGTGCGATGTTTCCAATTTCTTTTTAAAGGCACTTAGTGCTATGAATTTTCCTCTTAACACTGCTTTCAATGTATCCCACAAATTTGAGTATGTTGTTCCCTCATTTTCATTGAATTTCAGGAACTCCTTGATTTCTTTCTTTATTTCTTCCCTGACCCATGTGTCATTTAGCAGAGAGTTGTTTAGTTTCTACGTATGTGTAGGCTTTTTGTTGTTTCTGTTGTTGTTGAATTGCAGCCTAAGAGCATGGTGATCTGATAGGATACAAGGTATTATTTCAATCCTCTTGTATCTGTTGAGGCAAGACCAATGTATTATTAAACATAGTCTTTGGGTTCTTCCTGGGTATACTCCATTCCTTTCTTTAGCAAGGTGATTTCACTCCCCAGCTTCACCTATCCAACCTCTGCCTAGCACTTACTATGTGCATTTCTCTGTGAAGCCTCCCGTCAACTCCGGCTCCATGACTGACATTTCTCTTCCTGAACATCCTTCTCATTAGCTACTGTACCCATTACTCTAGTCTGTGACCCATGTTGTGATAACCCACACACTTGCCTTTTCTTACCAAGTAGGGTTTATGCTTTTTAAGGTCAAGAAAATTTTTTTTCTCTCACTCTGTGTGTGCTTATTCTTGTCCTCTATGGAGTGTTTTCACATTCAATACATGTTTGCAACATAAAATTGAAATGGCTTATGAATCTGGGGGACTCTGAACCATTAGGAGCACACACATCTCCATGTCAGTCTGTGTGAACTTTTACAAGATGCCCTTGTCTTCTTTATACTAGAAATGTTTATTTGATAATCAAATTTATGTATATGTTGATGGATATAAGGATCTTTAGAAGAGCAATCTGTGTACTTAGCCATGAAACATCACAAAGTGGTGAGGTAATAAAAAGTGTCCTCAGGAGCACAGGCTCTGACTTTGCTGTTCTGATTTGAGACAAGATATCATGTAGCCCCTGTAGCTTTGAACTTCTGATCCTCATGCTAACAACTGCCAAGTGCTATGGATATAGTCCTGTGTAACCATGCTGCCATGAGATCACAGACTCTAGATCTAGACTGAACCTTGCTTTTGCCACTGATAAACTGACCTGCGTAAGCCACTTCCCCCAACAAGGCCTCCTTTTTAGTATCTGGGCTGCAGGTAGAGTAGGTATTCCTCTCTCTGGAGGTTAATGAGAGCATGAAATAAATGAATATGTGCAAATTCTTAGGACAGTACCAGTACATAGCTAGTACTCAATGGATTTTAGCTATGGCTTACCGCTATTAATATTTGTTAACTGAGTCACGTGTGTCTGTTTCTAATTATAGAAACGCAAACTTCATAGTGGTCGACACTGTCTTTTCTTAACTCTGTAGTTAAATGACCACCACGGTGGCACACACTAAACACCAAGAGAGAAGAAACCAGAAGAAAACACCTCTCGGCCATAGAAGTGCACTTGGATTTCCTTGCTTCCTGCCGTGGGGTGGGCCATCCAAACAACTCTCTTTGTTGCCCACATCAATTTCATATTTAACCCTGCTGTTTTTCATTTACTTTATAATTCAATCACAATGAACTTTAAAACCCTCTCCAACTTCCAAGAATCTCTAGGGACTTGCTTCATCAGTCTGACATCACATTCATTTACATTTCTGATTTTTTTTTTCATTTTCTTGTATGAGGTCTAAGCATCGCTCCAGTAAAACACTTTTAAGATTGCATTACACATACCATGTGCTATTTATTTCTGGCTACATGTTCAAATTAACAAGCAAGAAATTGCTTATGCTCTGGTCAGCTATTGCAAACTGTAATGCTATATCTAGTGCAATTGAAAAAAAAATTGGGTCCTGACTATTCTTTAGTTACATCTAAGCTAACGGTTTAAGTGGAAAATATTTATATGGATGCATGGCCAACTCGAGTTCAGGGAAAAGTTGATCACTTTCCCAAGCTGGTCTGTGGTCTGCATGATAAATAATTATCTGTCTTCTGGCAGGATTGTTCTGGAAGAGCAGATACAGCACTTCCAAAGACATCTTCCTTTGCTGGTTCATTTTGTTTGGTGGGAAATTATTTCTTATATTGTCCGGAAGAGCAAGCTAGTGCTGAATGAGTCACCATCTTCTACAGTAGCCCTTGGATACATGAAAATGGGGACTTTAATTCTGACATAAGTCGTATATTATATTGATGGTCTGGATCCTGGAAAGCACATACTTTCTTATTACTTTGCAGGTGAAGAAATGAAAACAATTGGATATTCTAAAGTTGCCAATTGTCACACATTTGCCCACTGAACTGCTCAACAACCAGCTTAAGGCATTTGTGTTTTTAAGAGGCCATGAATTTGAAAGAGGAAAAGGAAGGGTATTTGGAAATAATTGGTGGGAGGAGAGGGAAGATGGAAATGACAGTACATTATGATCTCAAGAATAAAAGAAATAATAAAAATTAAAGAAAGTTTCATTTTGGGGGACACTGAGAGGGCTTAGTTGGTAAATCTTGCTGCCTGAG